>JAGFZM010000197.1:267008-314908 GCA_017657215.1 Limnothrissa miodon
CAATGTTGTGGCAAAATGGCCTGACTCAGTCCTCTGTCCAGTCCAATACTCTAGAGTCTTTCGGGCGTCCAACATCTGTCAGCGCCTATCACAAGGTGAGCCAAACATCCTTTATTAATATATATTTAAATCATGGCTGTGTCAAGAATGTCACTCTGTTTATAAGGTGGTAATGATGAGACTTTTTGTTGACAGGTGAATTTTCTGGTGTGTTACTGGGAGACAGGGCGTATGCCTGAAAGCCTATTCTCCTGACACCTTACACAGACCCCCTGGAAGCACAGCAGGCCTACCATGCCCATGCCAGGACCAGTGCCAGGGTTGAAATGACCTTTGCCCTCCTGAAGGCACGAATTCGGTGCCTTCCCAAATTAAGGGTCAGCCCTGTGAAGGCATGCATCATTACTGTGGCATGTGCTGCCCTACACAATTTGGCCTGCTGTGGAAAGAGAGGGCCCCCAGAGTGCCACAAGGTTCCCCTGACAATGACAGTAGTTGGGTGTCAGTGTTTCCCACAGATCTGAAGGCAATGTGTGGTGGAGGGCTGTCTGACCGGGGGTGGGGGGCGGGCAGACGGGACCGGACCGGACACACACACACACAGACACACTGGACCGGACAGGACACACACACACAGACACACATTCGACACCCCACACACACACACATGCACACAGACACACACTCAGGCAGGTTTACAATGGTGTACTTCAACAACATCAGCATCCATCTCGAAATCATTATAGCACCAGATGTATAGCACACACACACAAACACAATGATGCTTGTCTTTGCCTTGAAGCAGAAGATTCCATTCCTTCAGCTTAGCAAACACATCACTGACATAGGCCTAAGCCAGATTCATCAGAAATGGTTCATCATTAAATTTGCCCACTGCCTCATACATGCACTCTTCCTCCAAAAACACAGGTATCTCCATTCTGAACCCGAGGACATGCGACAGCATTTTGCCACGGGAGAGCTAACTGGCTCCACTGTGAAACAACTTCCCATCTCCTCTCAAAGAGCGGAGAACAGTCGCGCATCTTTCGCGAATGCAGCTTTCACCATTCGCTTTTCCTACTAATGGTATTCTGCGAGTTTTCATTGAAGTGATTGGGTAATTGGTAAATAAAGTTAAGTCCAACCCAATGATGAACAGCTGACGGCACTCACAGTTCCCTCAAATCACAACTTCAGAGTCAATTAAAACAGGGGGGGGCAGGTGGCAGAGGAGCCATTCGGTGACCCCAAGGTTGCGGGTTTGAGCCCCACTCTACCTGACACCATCGAAGTGTCCTTGAGCAAGACACTGAACCCCAAATTGCTCCTGGTGGCAGGCTAGAGCCTTGCATGGTAATTCCCTCCACTGGTGTGTGAATGGGTGTGTCATTGGGCGAATGTCATTGCAGGCGGCGCGTGGAGACGCAGCAGCCTCTGGCTCTCCTGACCGTGCGCATCACTGTGGGATAGCTAGAAACGTAATTTCGATTCCTCTGTATGTCCAGTATATGTAGAGGAATTGACAATAAAAGTGACTTAACTATATTGATATTGGCTCCCTGATGTCCCCAAATTGAATAAAATAACCCTGGAAACAAGAGCATGCACACAAGACACTGGCATGCCACGCGCACTTGAAAGAAGCACGCACGAGAGAGAGAGAGCGTGTGTGTATGTGTGGATCACATGATGGAGAGGGAGAGCGCCAAAAAAATGAAAAAAAAAATAAAAGGCATTTCACCTCCTACTCCACAAAAGTGTAAAAATGTACTACTGTTTAGTAAGGGTGATAAATAATGACAATGTTGCGCTTTATATGGTTTGCAACAGTGATTTCAGCAGTGTCATCGTGATGACACCGTGGCGAGGTGCACTGTGTGCAACAGTGACTTTGGTATTACCCACGGCGGACTTAATGATTGTAAAATTATTGTGTAACAGCAATAAAGGTGTTCCTATTGTAAATACTTCTGTAAAGTATAAAGAGGGGGGGGTTGGTGGAGTGGTCGATAATTTAGTGCAAAACTCTTACGGCTCAATCTACATTTGACAGTCATGCTGGACGCACACTAGCAAGGCTGAGACAGTGTCTGTAAGTGTGTGTGTGAGGGAGAGAGTCCATGTCCATCCCTCTGGGAGTCTGCAAGTCTCAGGCTAGCATTTAATTATGAGTGAGTAAGCCAATACTTTCAACCCAGTTCTTGATATTTTTTTTCAAATGCCATCCAGATATTTCTTCCCTCCCTAACCCACCACCACCTCCCAGTCACAAACACACACACACTCACGGAGCAGTAGAGGGATAGGGAGGGAGGAAGGGCAACACACACACATAGCAACAGATTTGATGTGTCAAGTGAGAAATAAGAGTAAGATGTGAGGGGGAAAGTGATATAGACAGGAGGAGAGGGGAAGGTCCACAGAATGATGGAAGAGAGAGGAGACAGGCAGGGGGAGATATGGAGTGTTTTAAATGTGCGCAGGTGATCAGTTTGCTCTCCATTGAGACGCTCCGAGATGAGAATCAAAGCCCCACACACACTTTCATCCCTTGATCAAAAGACTGTGAAGCAAACACAACCTTTAGCGAAGTGGCCAACCTTTACACACAGGCACGTGCGCGCACATAAACACACATACAGAGAGAGGTAGGAAGAAAGAAGAAGAAAGAGGTGAAAGGGAGAGAAAGAGCTAAAACTGGACATTGGTCTAGCCATTGTGGGTGAGACCACTTAACTTGAATACTGTTTTACAAATGGCTGACTCATAAAAGCCACTATGTGTAAGTTTTATGTATGTCTTTTATTTAAAATATATTTATTTTAAAAATATAGTCTAAAACAATAGTAATTACTTTCCTCAGCGTCATGGCAACTGAACATCACTGTACTGTAACCTCTCAGTTTTCACTTTACACACTACTAAGTTTTTGAATTTATCCACCTCAGCGATCGTTTTCAAAAATCATCGTTTTTGGTGTTGGAATGTGCCCCATTAATGTGTACGGAATGGCTAACCAGATAAAAAATGTATCCGTAATGTGTACATTCCCTGAGAGTGGACATACTGTATTTGAAGACATACATTGAAGACCATATGCTATAAGTCAGTATTGTGTATAGTGTAGCCAGAGACAGTAGATAAAGTGTTCCAAAAGAACTTTGGTGTAGTGTAAGCTATGGAATTTCCTCTCGGCTATCGTAGAATGAGAACCGTGGAATAGGGGGTTGGGGGTTAAAGGTGCTCTATGCAATTTTGCAAGATTTTAGCTCAATTTCATTTTTATCTCAAACCGTTTCTACCACCCCTTGATTGGCTTGCTGTCTGCCTGCTGAATACATTGGGGAAAAAAACCGGTCTCAAAACACAACACAGAAGCTGCAATACCAAAACAAACACTAGGGGCAGGAGGTTGTGCACCAAAGCAATAACAGACAATGGCCAACCAATCATCAAGAAGAGGTGGGGGTTAATGCGCGTGCGACAGTGTTGATTGTACAGCGTGAATCCGGGTGTGAGTTAGCAATACTGTGTCGGTAAATTGTTTCTGAAAAATGGCTGAGGCACGTCCGAAGAAAAGGTGCTCGGAGGAATATAAGGCGTGAAGAAGAGAAACTGAGAAGCAACGAAATAAGCCCCGGGTTTACATTGGGGATTCGTTTGAACGGTGGACTTCGCCGGCAAAAGAACTTCCAATCGGATGCAGAGGTGGCACGATTTTTATTGGACAGGTAAAAGTTATGATTACTTGTTGTGAGAGCATTCACATGCAAAAATAAAACATTAGTTATCTCCAAAGCCATCTCATGAAAGCAACATTACAAGACGGTGATAATTATACTGCTTATACTGACTAAGGTACGACGATTACACTGGGGGGGGGAGGGGGGAGCTTGCTCTGTTTTGTTTTGTATTTATGTGAAACGTTAGCAGAAGTGACGTCGAACAGCATCGCATAGAGCACCTTTAATACATTTTATTCAAACGTATGCGGTATACCACTTTGCCAATAGATGGGAGAAATTCTCACACACAGATTGTTTAATAGACACAAATACACACACCTGCAAAGTACTCAGATGAAACATTGAGTTGATATTAAAAGAAATCAGTGAAGAGGGAGAGAGAAAGAGAGAGAGAAGGGAAAGGAAAAGGGAGGGAGATGTAGGATAGATAGAGAGGAAGAGAGTGAAGAAAAGGGAAGAGATGAAGGTGAGTGAGTATGCACATAATAGGTGAGTGAGTTTGCACATAATAGGTGAGTGAATATGCACATCATAGCAGAGAGGGGGAAAGGGAACCAACAAAGATAGGGTAAGAGAAATCTGGAAAGACAGAAAGAAAGGATAGTAAAATAGCTAAAGAGAACTCAGTCTTCCTGCAGTGTAGGAACAAGGGAAGGAAGAGGATGACAGAAAACAACACTTTAGAAAAATGAGAGAGGACAGAGAGTGGGAGAGAAAGGACGGGAGAGAGAGAAGGACATAATGTGGGAGAGAGAGGAAGGGAGAGAGACAGAAAGAGAATAATTTCCTGCAGCTTCCAGTTCTGTGGGTCTGCCACCAGCAGTTTTGTAAGGGTCTAGCGTCACCCCTGACGCTAGCAGCAGCCAATCAGACACCCAGGAGCCCAGTTTCCCTTGGTGTGGGGGCGGCACCTGGCACCAGTCACCACTCTCAGGATTTCATCAGAGCTATAAATAGCAGCTACGTCAGCAACGTGTGTGTGTGTGTGTGTGTGTGTGTGTGTGTGTGTGTGTGTACTGTATGTGTGTTTCATGTCATGATGTACAGCAGGGGTCGGCAAATAAGTTTGGACCCGGGACAATTTTTTACTGACAATTAATCAGGCAAACCATGCTTTCCTACTGAAAAAAAAAAATTATCATACCATAGGCCTATATTCTACTCTATTAAATATTAATTTACATTCATTTAAAATCACTAGCAACCTGACTAGCTAATGATTTGGCTATGCATTAGTAAAGTTGCTAATTCTCGCATGACATCCTGATGTTTCTGTTTGGATGTGTTAAACACTCAAGATTCTTAGCTAGCGGAGCGAAAATGTCAGTGTCCAAAGCGCCGAAAAGAAAAGTTGTTAGCGAATGTAGGACATACAGAAGAAGAGTGGAAGGTCTGTGTTCAACCTGAATTTATGAACATCCAACATCTCATCTTATATTGGAAGGCACCACAAGACGACGCATGGCCAAAAAACATATCCACTTGCTAATTGGTGCTCTTTGTTAAGCGCTATGAGACCTGTCTTTTGTAAAATGCATATACAAATAAAATTGAATTGAATTCAGTTTAATTTAATTGAAGGGCTGACGGCTGGATATGCACAGAGCTGCAAGATCCTGGTTCGGGTCTTTTTCGTAAAAAAAAGTTACAAATGTGTCCCTCAACGCAGGATGGATTCTCACAACAGGCTACTGACGCAGAGGTTATTAAAGCAACACTAAAGAGTTTTTAAGACCTTAAAATAATTTTTTCAAAATCGTTTTGGTGGTCCATCAACTCATAACAGTATGAACGTTACCTTCTGCATCTGCTCTGGAGCCCTCTATCGGCTGTAATAGCACTAAACAAGTTCGCCCTGTCGGGTCCAGGTTCTGTAGTCCAAGTAAAAACTACAGTCGATTGGCTTTGCGGCCAGCCATAGGTTGGAGTATAGCCAGAGTTGAGCTGCCTCGACAGATATATAACGGGGTTGTGTTTGAATTCCTATCATGGCGGAGCTACTAAAGAAAAGAAGGAGATCTGAAGAAGCAAAAAAAAAAAAACGGGAACCAGAGTGAAAATTGGTCCGGCTTTCATTTGTTGGCGAGAGCTGAAGGAGGCTACACATTGCAAAATGCATGGTGACCTAGCTTTGTTGCTACTGGACTTGTAAGTAATAATGGTATATCCGACAGCATTCATCATTGATTGTTTTATCTATCGATTAGCCTGTGATAGCTACAAACAGTGGATGAATTTTATAGTCTTTGTGTTAGCTCAGGCGCTAACGTGGGTAATGCTAGGTAAGTTGTTTATAGCTTTAGCGCTTTTGAAAGCATGCCATCCTCCGTAAGTTGTCAACATATTTATATGTGAGGCGGATATTTGATTGTGAAACTAGTGGATTTAGGTTGTAAGTGTAACGTTACGCATACAATCTGATGGGTTAGAAGCTATCTATTTTGGCTTTCGAAACTACAGTTTTGCAGTCTGTTTAGCAATTCTTCATATTTTTTTTCCCGTTGTGGTTTCCCGTTTGTGGTTTAGCATGCATATAATATATATATATATATATATATATATATATATATATTATATGCTTGTTAAATTATTTACGACAGCAGTAATTCCGGTTTTAACCTGTAGATGGTGCGATTTTGAAACTCTTTAGAGTTGCTTTAAGGAAGTGATAGCGATGGTGTAATGAAATCTGTTGAATTGTCGTTTTTGACAGCAAATATGTTTTATTTTAATCAACCTCATCTGGCGGGCCAGATATTATTGACCCGCGGGTCGCTATTTGCCAACCACTGATGTACAGTAGCATCAGTTTTGGTGACTGAATGTGTGTTTGTGTGTTGCATGCACACATGTGCACATATGAACATGTAGTTGACAAATAAATGTCTTGCCTAGAAGTTGCTAGGGTTAGCGCAGGAAGATCTGTATGTAGGCTATGCAAAACTATATGAATCAGAGTCAATCCATGACTGGATGCAGATGACTTTACTTACTGTGAATCCATCTTTCTCAATGTGCGTGTGTTATCCTAAAAATAGGACTTTTGTTGCATGTGTTGCTGTGTTGAACTACGTGCATAGACTATCCATTTAGTGCCAATGGAATCGGTATGTGTGTGTGTGTGTGTGTGTGTGTAGTGCGTCTTGCTGCCCTTCTCACTCCCTCTGGCCACCTGTTTGCAACATGACACACATCTTCAACACCCTGCTTCTATGTCTGTGCGTCTCTCTGTGTGTAACCATGCTAGTGTGCACTGCTTTCATTAAACCTTATTTTAGTATACACACACAACAATGTAGCAAAATGCAAGTACTGTACACCAGTCAGAAACGGGCAAACATTCACACACACACACACACACACACACACACACACACACACACACAAGCAGCAGTTCAACCCTTTAGCTATCTCTACCTGGGCCTACATCATCACAGCAACTTACTTCTAGTTCCATGTTGCTACACCCTATTCAATTTTTTTTCTACAGACAGCATTCCCTGACATGGAACAACTTGATTGACAGATTAACACTACATTTCTTCTTTGGGTAAGAATGTTGAATATTCCCTAATCAGTCAATCCATTTTATGGATTGCAAAGTTGTGCACAGCAGAATGAAAAATATTGTGGGAGTCCTAGAGGCCTGCACTCCCACGGGTGTACCACGGGACCCGACGCAAAACAGTGCAATGCAGGAATACATTTTGAAAGCTCATCATGGGCGCTGCCAGGAGCGGGACTGCACTATGTGGGATCAGATGATAAACTGCAGTCCCGCAAACACAATATGATTGTAACATAAAATATAGAAATGACTAATGTAGTGCCTAGCATACATAATTTGTACTGGATATTTTATTTACTGTTACTAAAATCATTAAAACTTGCGGATGTAGCCTACCCAGATAGCAAACGGCTATCGAATCAACATTGCGGGTGCGGGAGTGAAAACACAGCACAATGTGGGACAGCACAATGTGGGCGCAGGCAGGAGTGGGACTGATAATTCTGTCCCGCGCAGACCTCAAGCAAGACCAGTATCACACGCACAGCCGCCAAAATACAGGCCAAACATTTTCAAACTGCATCCTATATGAAAAGAATTCGACCTGCTGATGCAATGCAATGATATCTAGCTAATATTTTCTTATTCATTTATTTACTTAGACCGACCAAAGCCCAGACTTAAATGTGCTCTAGTCTATGAGCAGGATTTTAGCGCAATTTTATTTTTATCTGAAATTGTAGGCATCTCACCTTGATCAGCTAGCTTTCTGCCCCCTGAATACACTATGAAAAACCCCGGTCTCGAACATATACCGTAATACTCAAACGAACACTCAAACAAACCTACAAAGCACGGCCAACCAATCGACAATACAATTGGTAGAGGACGTGCATTAACTCCCACCCCATCTTGTTGCTGATTGGTTTGTCATTATTTGTTATGTTTGAGTGCACATCCCCCTATGCTAGCATTTGTTTGAATACACCACTCAGGTTTTAGTTATTACAGCCCCTGTATTGTCGTTTGAGACCAGGGGCCTATTGCACAAAACTATGATATCTTGATAAAACAGGATATCTTGGTTATCCTGGCTGAATTGACCATTTATCATTTATCAGTATAACCAAGATATCCCGGCTTAATCCCTTATCCTAGTTTTGTGCAATAGGCCCCTGGTTTTTTCATAGTGTATTCAGAAATCTAGCCGATCAAGGGGCGATGATTACGATTTGAGATCAAAACAAAATTGCGCTAAAATCCAGCAACATCTCATAGAGCACCTTTAAATATTAGGCTCGCTTTATTATTATTGCATTAATTATATAACGCTATGCCTTTTGAATCGCTTGGTAACCTGCTCTACGGTCTGAGCTGCAGTAGCACTGAGCCTCTCTGAAGTAAAGAATGCGTGTGTGTGTGTGCGCGCATTGGTGTAGGAGTTTGCATTTATGAAACGTTGAAGGCATTGCCCTACTCTCAAAGACAGAGAAGGAGAAAAGTAATTGCTGCTGTCTGAGCACTGAGGATCCTGTGCATGTAGGGGTGACTTTCTCTGTACGCAGAGAACAAGCAGAGAACACCAAAGGGTGTGTGTGTGTGTGTGTGCACCTCTCATAAATTACACACAAAACCGAGACAGCTCTGTACAGCCTACCTCTCAACAGCTCAATTAAAAATGCTAGCCCTTCTCATATGCCACTGTGACAAATGACATTAGATTGCACACACAAACTAAACCGTTTTGAGACCTCCTTCTGTCACTAACTCGCACCTGCCAAACTCTCTTCTGTCATCCCACCATCGGCATCATTCCATCACGCTGTGGGTGGTAAATCTGCTCACAGATCAGATGGCTGGAGTTGGGTTTGGCTGAGATGGAGACAAAGAGATCAACAGTGCCGATCATTACTGAAAGATCTGCACTGGCAACACCTCCCATGCAAACCAGCAGCTGTCCTTCATATATTTTGTCAAATTATGAATGAAAGCAGAGATAATTTCTTATTCAATTTAATGTCATTTGATCCAGCAGATATTTCCAGCTGTGGGTGCTGGATAACCTAATACGACTCACTGAATGCTGGACCAACCACGGTACAATTCTTTGCATACAGTACTGTTTTTTAAATATTATGGAACTTTTTTCCTTATGATCTGCTTGTTCTTCCCCAGAGACCACTGTGAGAAAGCTCTCCTTCCTCAGCCCTGCCTACTAACTGGAAGTGATCGTGGGAGAGTAGGAATGTAGTCTATCCTTCAAACAATGGCCTCTGTCCCAAATATCATCATTCATCTTTTTCATTAATCTGTCTAGGTCCCATGAATACTGTAAATCTGTAGAAATCAGTAATCTGTGAAAAATCTCCAAATCAAAATGCCTGCAGGGAGAGCAGTGAATGGAAGTCTCTGATTTGGTCTTTGGTTTGAATAGACAAACACTTGAAAAACATTATTTGATATTGTCGCCCATGGCAATCCAGACGCCCAAGGCAATCCAGCCCCCTCCATGTATCAGAACAGGGCCATCTCTGGAGGCTTTCAAAAAGCTCTTAAAGACCCAGCTATTCAGAGAACATCTTCTATCCTAGCACTAAAATGAACTGAAGCACTATTTCCTACCACTATGCTCCTTAAGGTTTCTGCTATGTAGCTTGATTGTTATCCTCTTTTTGTAAGTCGCTTTGGATAAAAGCGTCTGCTAAATGCATAAATGTAAATGTAATGTAAATGTTTACTACACCTTTAAAAGGTGCTAGAAGTGACTGAACTGTCTGTAAACACGTTTTATAACAATAAATAAGAATTTATCCTCATGATCCGATAGCTCTGTATTCTCCATGACAAAAAAAACACTGCACAAAAGTGAGACAAACTAGTGTACACATGCCCTTCTCCAGCTCACACACCAAATAACTCAACCATTTCTTATACCTTACCTGAAATACCTTATGAAAAGGCAATTAATACTTAAGTTAATTAATTAATTATTTTATTAATCTTCATTAACCTTCATTCTTTGCTAATCTGATTTATATTACTTTAATACTTGTTAAAAACCCTCAGAAACCCTAAACTTGCCACAGAGCAAGGGGTGAGCTACTTCTGTGGCATGTTTTCTTCAGTCCATGGGTCTACAGCTGTAGTGATGTTGCGCCATCATGAATGCACTTTGGCAGAGAAAAAAGATGCAGATGCAAATAACAGCAAATAGAGTTCATGCTTATTTGTAAGACTGCGGTGCACACATTTATTGAATCACACAAACACACACACACGGGCCTCTGGGTGATAGCCGAAATGTATAATGTGTGACAGGGACATGCTAGAACTCTTCACTCTCACACACTGACATTTATTTATTTACTTTGGGGGTGGGGGGAGTAATAGTTTTGATGGAGTCAAAGCAGTTTCGTTTAGAGCGTGAGAAAAATTCCAGCCAACCACACAGCAGAGAAACCAAAGTACTATGAGCTGTTTCTCTTGCTCTCAAACACACACACATTTATGTGGTCTCTTTCTCCCTCTCCCTCTGTATCTCTTGAAAAACACACTCAATCTATGTGCAAGCAAGATATTGATTTAACGGTGAAAAGCAGCAAACTTCATCCTACTTCCTACTATACTCTCACACACAGAGACACAAATACATACACAAATACATGTACATACATCCTCAAAGATATTTTCACTCACACCCCCCTCTCCAATACTCTCTAAGTGATGCATTACAGATTGTGCTGCTCAGAAACGTCTTAGGAAAATGACATGTTTAAATGAGTAATCTGGTGTGAATCAATGGTCTTTCTGTCTGTGTGTTTGGACTGGTGACTAGTATTTTTCAGTCTGTCTGTCTGGGGACTGGCTTGGAGGGTGTGCGTGTCTGACTAACTGACCGACCCTAGAGCCCTTAACTCCGAGGCTAGCCACGGGACACTCCTTCATTCCATCACTCTGTCGGGTGTCTGGGCCCAGGGCTCAGTCCTGGCACACGTGTACAGAGTCTGTGCCATCACATGACCTGACATGCTGCTATCTACACCAGCACCCCCAATAAGCTGAAAACCACTGGCCGACTGGCATGAGTCTACACTGGAGTTTCCCACAAGCTGATCATCAGGAATGGGTGGTGGGGAATAAGGGTGATGTTGAAAAGGCGCACCGGGACATCAAACTTACCACTGATACTAATCATATGGCCGTGGATTCATGGCTAAATTTGAATCATTGCATTGAAAAACTGAATCTGAATAGTATAATTTAAAATTGAATGTATTAATTTGGAACTGAAATGTTAAGAAAAATTCGAAATTCAACTTTATATATTCTCATATTCAGATCTCACAATTCAGATTCAGTTTCCCAAATTCAATTTCAAACTAACTGTGACAAACATCCGGGTAGTTAAGGATGAAGGAAGAGCAATCGAGGGCAGAGATGAATCTAGCTAAGTGGCAGAGATACAGTACACTGGACTCTAATTCTCCTTTTCCGTGCGTAAACAAACGTTGATGCTTTGTGGAACTGGAGAAAAGACGGCTAATCATGGAACAACTGTGTGATGTACATGGAAAACACATGGCAGAATGTTGACCAGCGTACAATTTACATCCTCTGCCATTCAGCGACAAAGGTCGGCGAATGTGGCTTAAGGCACTAACGTTAAATCTGAAGAAACCTCCAAAGAAGCCTTATTTTGTGGATGGCAAACCCTCGGAACAACACCCATGTCCTGAAAAATGGTTGGCATATGTTACTTCTCTGCCAAAAAAGTCAGTTCAGTTCAGTTCAGTTTTATTTCTTTGTCCCAAAAAGGGCAGGGTCCCAACTATGGACAGGACACAACACAACACATAGCACACCACAAAAAACACGTTGAGAGCAGGATAAAAAATAAATTAAAAGTTCAATAAATAGATAAAGTGCATAAGAGGGAGAGGGAATACATGGGGGGGGGGGGGGGGGCACTAGATGGACAAAGCTATCTGTTTCTGGTATGTGCGTTCAGTAGTTGAATGGAAAAAGGAACAAAATAATTTTTGTACCTTTGTTTCAGAGCTATGGGAGTTTTAAGACGCAAACCAGATGGCAGAAACCCATATTCGGAATACATAGGGTGAGCCACATCTTGGTAGATTTGGATAGCTTTGTTAAACACCTGCTTATTAAAATATTCTGTGAGACTGTCAAACTTCACCCTACAATCTTACTGGCCACATTCCCAATTTTTGAAAGTGCATTTTTCTCCCTAATGGTGACATTTCCATACCAGCATATGAAGGAGAATGTGAGTACTGATTCAATAAAAGCTTTATAAAACAGTGTCATCAATGTTTTGTCCACTTGAAACTTGGCTAGTTTCCTGAGTGCAGAGAGTCTCTGTTGCCCTCTCTTGCACATAGAGGTGGTGTTCAGGTCAAATTTAAGACGGTTGTGAAACTTGAACGACGGTGTTAAGAGATTGTAGGCTACACTTTTCGTACAGCAATGGAAACACAGAGAAGGTAGGTCAATAAACATTTTGTAATTTGCTAACGCATATTTTAAGACTTAACGTGAAATCGTCCGTGACATTAAACTACTTGACAAAGCAGCAGCACCTGTCATCCACTTAATGAGGCGTCACCATTACAAAAACTGCTAAAAATGTCAGGCTTTACTTGGAGATAACTAACGACTCAGTGACAATAGATGAGACTAGAACTGTAGGTTTGAGTAAGTGAATTTGTAACGTTTATTTTTAAACTGATTTTCATGAAAAGTCTCTCACAAATCGGACGATAATACCCTCAGTTGGGCTCAGTGGCTAGCACCTGCTGCTTTATCAGGTTTTAAATGAACAGAATTTCAAAAAGATGGTGTGTCAGACAGTCATGTAATGTTGTCATCACTGGTTTGCAGCCCAATTACACCAAAAAAAGCTGAAGATTATAAAACTTCTGAACCAACTGTGGAACAAAATTGTAAGTATTATTTCCCACAATATGTTTTCACTGTGGTTAAACCATTAATTTACAGCCTATTGTAATAGGAATGAGTCTTTTAATCTGGGTAAACTAGGAAGTAACAACATTAGTGTTGCTGCAGTGGAGGAGGGATGTGTCTGTGTGTGTGTGTGTGGGAAGGGTGGGGGTACTTTACTTTCTTCTCTGATATGATGGATTAATCAGAATTTCCACAGTGATGGAAGCTGAAGCAACATTTTACTTTGCATCTCTGAGTGGCTCACACACTAACAGTGTTGTTTTTTCCCCCCTGCCCTTCTATCCTCTCGTTTGATGTATTTGTTATGGCTGCCGACCGAAATACACAGCACACTATAAATAACGATAAGTATGCTCTTGGTTTTTCCAGACCAGACTGTCCATTTAAAGAGGAGGCAGACCCCTCTGCCATATCCCTTAAACTCTGGGCAGCTCTCAGAGTGAATACACCCGAGTCACACCTCTCCAAAGCCTCTCATGGTGAATGAGACTAAAAGCATCTCTCTCTCTCTCTATTCAATTGAGCTTTATTGGCATGGCAAAAATACACATTGCATTGCCAACGCATTTATAGTTGTAAAAAGTACAACAATGTAAAGACAAAATACAATTCAAACATACTGTGTCTGTGTATGTGCTGCATGTATGTGTGAGGATGGTGTGTATACAGGTGTATCAGTGTCTGTGATTTTCTCTCTCCATTTCATCCCCACCGGTTACTGAGTGATTGAGTGATTACTGAGTTATTGAGTGATTTATTTATTTCCTGTTTGCACAGTATCTGCTGAACAGTACTTTAATGATTTTCAAGGTTGAGTTGTATTTTTACAGTGAGTCAGATATATCAGATCAATGGGCAACACAGGAATAGCCCAGAGGCTGGGTTATGTTAGAAATTTGCCAAGTGTAACATTAACAGAACACTATCGTTGATCTGCATTAAGAAAGGGCACTCTTGAGGAATATGTATCAGTGCTACCTTCACCCTGTAGTCCTTGATTTAGATGCATTTCTGCGATAAACGATGAAAACAAAAAACGCTGCTAGGGAGTTTTTCCTTGGCCCTGTTGCTCATTGGGCCTCTTGTGTTAAGCACTTTGTGACATGCCTTTTGTAAAAATGCGCTATATAAATAAAATTGAATTGAAAGTTGTTAACCTTTCACTGTTTAAAGCCATTGATTGCCATATGACAACACAGTGGACCTGAGCTGTGTCAGAATGCTCCTGCAGCACTGAGAGAGCTCTTACTCTCCCCCGTCTCGCCCTCAAAGGAAAATAAATGAAATACCTCTGCGCTTTTTTGCCAAGAAAAATAGTTTCACATCCTGAGAGCACCAAGGAAAGGGCAGCAGCAAAGGGCAACAGCAGCTCCACTACTGGAGCGCCTGACTGTACACTAGAGCTGCACAATATATCGCAAATTTATTGTTATCGCGATATCAACATACACAATATACATATCGCGAAAGACTGCAACATATCAGGAATAGTTCACCTTCAAAGACAATTTATAGCACATCAGGAATATTGTAACATGCCAACGTGCATGGTTAAAGCCTAGCAAAGTAAACACTCTGGTTTTCCTTGCCAAGAACTTGCCATAATACAGCATTCCTACACAGGTGACACACACATAAACTTACATGACTGCACACACAGACATGGTACTCAATGTTACACTAAATAGTATATTACAACCAGACTGCATTCTGGACTTGCCACTTCCCCCCCCCCCCCCCCCCCCATTTTACAAAAGGCATGTCTCATAACGCTTAACAATGAGCAACAGGGGCAAGGAAAAACTCCCTAACATTGTTTTTTGTTACTTGGTATGGTAAAAGAGTTTAAGTGTTAAAAATGAATAAATAATGTTAAAATGTACACCACTAATGAGTAATTTTTGACAAAAGGAGGAAGAGTTCATATGTGCATATTTGAATAATTTCAGGCTGTAAACGGGTTCAGGCTTTAAAAAGCCGTCAGTCAAAATGTAGCCTATTGTCGGGCTCGGGCCGGGCCTAACTTTTAAGGCCCGTTCCCAGCTCTACCTTAAGCTACCTAAATTCAACAATAATGAGGTAAATGTGGTATGACATTCTATAATCCCTTCAGATCTCTTCTGGCAGGTCTTTGAGGTGCTACAAAGTAACCTTAGCCTAGATGTGAGATGCACATGTATGAAGACAGGCAAGCACCTGTTTCCAGCACCTCTGCATCCAGTCAGTGATGTTTTATTTCTTCACACTCTCCACTGTGTGTGTGTGTGTGTTTGTTTGCGCTGAGCACAGGGACTTCCCAGCAGGCCAGGGCATTCACCTCAGGCGTAACCCAATTACTCTGGGATTATAGGTCAGGGAGGATTAATGAGAAGGCACAAACGTACCCTGTTGAGTCCAGCCTCTCTCACACACATGGGCCTGTTAGGACATGTACAACTCTCCCACACACTTTATTCACCAAGGCCTTAGCTCTTATTCAGTTTTCATTATTATTACTTGTTTCATTATTATCACTGCGTACAATATACACTTAATACACTTCTGTAGTGTTTGCCAATGCATACAGTGGGTTAATGTTTACTATATTTTAAAGCAGACTTTTGAGATATAGTCATAGTGTTTTAGTGTAGTCATCTTCACACCATGATTTTCTCATGTGTGTGCCTTCATCCTGGGATCACTATGATAATTCTATAGTCAAGTCCTATTAATACCATGAACTAATCACCATCTGAGAGACTGAAAACCCGCCCTAGACAATTGGGTTAGCCCATTGAACTGCCCAAGGTTTCTTCCTTTACCATAACAAGAAAAAACTAAAGACGATGATAGGGAGTTTTTCCTAGCCCCTGTTGCTCATTGGTGCTCTTTGTTGTGAAGCGCTATGAGACATGTCTTTTGTAAAATGCGCTATACAAATAAAATTGAATTCTATTGTTATATACACAACTTGTTGCATCTCTGCTAAACTAGTAAGAAACAAACAAAGTATGCCAGAAACAATAAAAAACTGGAATGAGTCAATAGAAATTATTCTGCTGATGGATTTGTAATAAATGCATTTGCCAGTAATCTCTCTCTCTGAGCAACCTATTTGCAATAGTATGATTTAAGGTCATTTAGCCCTGCCGTTCTGTTCCCTGCTTGACTGTAGAGGTTCAGTGTATTGTGTAGACCTTGGATTTCATAGACGAAAGGGGTTGTGCAAGGAGGTGTAAACGAGGCTTCAATGGCTCACACTTGTCTTTTCTTCGCTTTCCTCTCTTTTGATCATATGAGTGTGGGTATGTACGGTTTTCTCAATTTTTCCTTCTTTTGATCAGGTGAAAGAGAATGTGTGTGTGTAGGATGGAATACTGCAGTGTTTGCAACATCACCAGGTCTGCAAAGAAAAGTGTTGACGCAGCAAGGAGGAGATGCCACCCAGGAGTCCTTCGTTCTTTCTGAGAGACTCATCGACAAACACATGCTCTTCATCTTCCTCCTCCTGTTAGTCTTATGAAAATCAATAGCTTTATCTTCACACCGCTAAGCCTTTATCTATAATCTCCCCTTTTATGAGAGTGGGGGGGGGGGGGGATTATGAGGTATTAAGCGTCTTGAGGACAACCAACCTTATATTTCCTCCATCTCTCAGGGAAGCCAGTGGACTCCTGGGCCTAGCTGATCAATAACTCTAATGGCCACTATCTATCCACTTAGGGTGGTGGCCTGGTTGGTTGGGTATTTGGGGTGGTATCTACGGAGGGTGAGGATCTATTAAAGAATACAACAGTATAACTACGACTATGTATGGCTGATAGACTGGTGGACCAGAATAGTTTAAATTGCTACATTTTGTCTGGATGCTGTTGATAGGCGGATTTTACTTTGTAGTTGGTGGTAACTTTGTTCAAACTTAAAAGCTTTTGGTTCTGCTTTCGATTTGATTAAACTAAAGGCTTTGGACGGTACCCTGACTAGTATTAGAGTAAAATGCAATATTTAGCAGAGCTACTATACAGCACTTGTCTGAATAAAAACAGGAGCCCTGACCTTACAACATTCTGCCATTCAAGCACATCACTGTCACTATAACACTCTGAACATCGGAACGATTAAAGTTCAAGAGGCTGAGATATACAAACTTCAGACACAAGTGCCCTTTATGACTTTTTGAGTTTACTCTGCAGCCTAGCCAAGCTGCTCCACCCAGTGCTCTGTTCAAACGTCCACTTCCAAACAAACAAATGAATGGAGAAGGTAGACAGACAGAGGGAGTGCACAGGGAGTGTGAGAACACTGATAAGTCTGTGTGTTTGAGAGAAAGAGAAAATGTGTGTGTGTATTTGTATGTGTGATGGAGAGTGTATACAGTAGGAGCCACTAAACTTTTCCCGTCCCAGCCGCACGGCATGCGGCAGCCGTGCAAGTTCCGTGAAGTTTCCACTTTTTCATCTGAAGGATGTGTTCTCATTCACTCTCATGCTTTGGTCAAACATAAAATTGTATTTATACAACAAGGAATCTCATCATGCCAAATACACTGATTTATTCGGTTTGCCTGTACAAGAATCATTCGCTTCTACACCCAGACAAAAATAGCCTGTGATCAATTACTTTCACTCAGTCATAACTGGAGTGCAGCTACTTTGTGTTCTAGCAAGCTCACTAAACTACCTCAAGCTTACCCAACCACGTCATATTTTATGAAAGGAAAGGGAAATCTCCCTAGCAGCATTTTTTGTTTTTACTTATGGTAAAGGAAGAAACCTTGGGCAGTTCCGATGGCTCAAGGGGTTAGCCCAACTCCCTAGGGAAGGTTTCAGTCTCTCAGATGGTGATTAGTCCACTATTATTCCATTAGGCCACACCAATAAAATTAGTTGGTTCTCGGATTCGCCGCTTGAAAAAAATGCAAAATTAAATAAAAATAAAATTGAATTCGAACTCACACGAACATAAAAAACACCGTGGCTGATATCTATAATACTGAAAAAACAAACAGCATGCTGCGTTCACGTGACGTCGAAAACCAAATTGCGCCTTTCACTTCAGAGCGCAAGAGACAAGAGACATGATATGAGGAAAGATGCCAGTGGAACGGGATTCTGCTAGGCCAGTGTTTGCAATTATAAGAATATTTGATCAGAAGAGAAAAACATTTGACAAGTGCATTGAAATGAAAGATTGTGCACTTGTACTCACGGTGCCGAGAGCAGTCTGCTTGTGCAACTCTGTGGAGGTGAGTTTGATATTTCATTGATTGAGAGGCGAAAAAAAACCCATTCAAAGTGTTTCGAAATCAATAAATAAATAAATAAATAAATAAATAAATAAATGAACAGCATGTCCCTACACACTCACATCATCGCGCGCGCGCACACACACGCTTCTGTTTCTCATGCAAAAAAACGTCTCTTTTCTAGATCCACGTGACTGCACGTTGATGAATATTCCTCTAGTCACTATCTAATTGCTATCTGGTGAATCAATGCGATTTTGACGTTCAAATGCCCTGTGATGAACTGTGACAAAATGAGTTTGAACGTAGGCTACAGGAGGTAGTCTACATTGTATGTCATACCTCAATTCCACAACCAGCCTGCATGGTGCTTAAATTCACAAACTCTTAAATAAATGACTAACCGTCAAACCTTTACATAACATAGAATGACAGAATTATGAATCTTTGTACATTGTCTTACCTGCATGACAAAAAGTGTGCTGTGAGGTGTGAAAGTTAAGTTTATAAATTAGGCCACATTTAGTTTTTCACATGAGTAAATGTCTTTAATGAACATTAACTGTGAAATTTACCTTCAGAACATTTTTTTATTTTTATTTCGCTCGCTCGCTCCATATTTTTCCTGAAAAAATCCGAGAACCAACTAATTTTATTGGTGTGGCCTTAGGTACACATAAGAAAATTGTGGTATAAACATAGCAATATACCAGTCCCATTATAATCCCAGGATATAGTCCCATGTCATTAGGTGCAGTCAAGCCAAAGGGCCAGCTGGAGGCTGTATCAATCATGTCAGGGTTGTCTGTGGAGCTGAAGTCAGCCCGCCCAGGATGCCAGGGACGGAGAATCAGGCAGTGGAAGGCAGGGGTGACCCTCAGCAGGGAAGCAGTGGCATAGACTGTGGAGTGGGTTGAGGACCATTCAGGAGTGCCGCCGGTGGAAGAAGGCCCTCAGCTGGGTGGCATGTTTGTTGAGGTTGGTTAATACCCCAGATAGTCCAGAAATGGGCACAAGGTGCACACAAACTTGGAGGGAAAGAAATAATCTGTGCCGCTAGGCATTTTTCTATTGTCTGTGATGGTTGTGCCGCCCCTGCAGCTGAAGGAGCCGCTCAGTACTGTAGCTGAGCGAGCGGAGAAGAGGGTGTGTGTGTGGGGGGGGATGGGCACAAGAAGCGCAAAATATAAACACAGACCAATGAGTTGCACTTTTTGTATTTATTTAATTGTGTGAAATTGCTAATAAAAATAGGTAATAAAACGATTATAATGGAGGTTGGTTTAGTCTTGACTTCTAGTAGACTTTTACTGTGCGTTCACACCAAAAGCGACTAAAGCTGCAAAATCGCAGTCGCTACGATATTATTTCTCTTCGCTTTTGTCACTCATGACGTGAGGGATTTCAACGTTCGATTTTGCTTACCCATTTAAAGGAGCCATTGTACAAACAGTTTGAAAAACGCATGATTGTGAAGAGCCAACTACTAGCAGGGCTTCGCTTGTAGGCGTTTCACTAGCATATTGTCCTGTCAAAGAGGGTCTCGATGTCTGAAATTTCAACCAAGAACAAAATCACGTCAAGTGTTGTTAAAGGTATTGCTATTGCTAAATGCCATTTAGTGATCTGCAAATCATAATGTGCACTCATTCTACTTTGTATATAAAACAAAAAGCATTGCAAGTGCAGGAAAAGGGATTTCATTTGGGCTACTATGTTGAGCTATGTTGTGGCGATCTCTAAAGCAAAAAGTGTTGGGTCATGCAACACCGGGTGAACAAAAGTGCAGTAGGACCGAAGCTTCCCAGTATTTTCCCTGAGAGCCAAACAAGCGAAGAACATCTACATTCCAATTGGTTGCCAGTGTTTTGCAGCGAAACATATCATAGCCAATTTGCATAAAGCTAAGCAGTCTTTAACTTTTTTTAGTTGCTCAACTTTTGCAGCTTTAGTCGCTTTTGGTGTGAACTACTGAAGGGATGGTACGGTTCATTTAAAAAAAAAAAAAAACAGAACCGTTCGGTTCGCTTGGCACGGTTCGACGGTTCACGGCATGCACATTGTAGCCTTGTGCCTGTATGTGACCTTGTGCATATATGTATTTTTTTGTTATGCGCAAAATTAAATAGGCGGAGTTGTAGAGTGCAGGCTAGGCAGTGTTTCCCCTCAAAATTTTTCCAACAGTGGTGCTGTTACGTAACAGAGGCAAGCCACACACGGCGGTGCACACTGCGCAGGGGTTTAAAAAAAAAAAAACTTAAACCATGACCTCTGGCATGTTTTGTGGATAGAAAGACATTTTGAGACAAATATGACATACCATCAACAGATTCACCTTGAACTGGTCAGAAGCAGAAACCTTATTACTCATGTTTACGCATGATGATGATGATTACTCATGTTTGTCTTTTGTGTTAATTTGAAGCTTTTACATTATTGGTAGAAATTAATTGGGGAAAAATGAAACGGCAAAAGTTTAAACCCAGTGACAGATTCGCAATTTATTGAAAATATTGTCTTAATGGCAAAGGGAACAGCCAATCTGTGAACACTTAATTTTTTTGGGCTTTTCATAGAAAATCTCTAAGGCTCTTTGGTAATTGAATTTGATTGTGGGGGGACCATTACAGTGTTTCCCCTAGGATCTCATTGAAGGTGCGGCGGATGAGAGAGGTTCTGAAGGTGCGGCGGGCCGCCGCAGTCAAATGTACATAGGGGAAACCCTGCATTAATGCTGACACTATTACACAGTGAAACCGGCAAGTCATATCGCTCACGGTGTTAAAAGTTGACATTTTGTAATCCTCTACCTCGACAGTCTCCTTTTACTGCTGGTTGCCACGGGGCGCCAGAGTTTTGATTCTTGACACTAATTGGTCAGCTGTCCCAAAAAGCACCCGATGTAGGGTGCTTTTTCTGGGAGAGTAGATTTTTTCTCAACTTGAAAAACCACCCTGGTTAGAAAAAACCCTGCTGGCGGCAGCGTTTTAAAAAGCGCCCAGGTAGTTCTTTTCAAAACCCCTCTGTATGAGAGTAATATAATGTGAAACAGCCACCCAAGGTTGAGGAAAAAAAAATGGCAGTGGGAACTCCCCCTAACGTAGCCATCCTAACCTCATTCAACTTCAAACCTCCCCCAATAATATTAACGTAGCTGACCTTTCTGCCAAGTGAAAAGAATCTAGCCCATCTAATGCCTTAAACGTAAAATAGGTCTACTGTATATCTCAATAACGTTAGACTACAGCCTACACCTGATGTGGCACAGTTCAGTTTGCTGTATTACATTAGCCTACTTATCTTTTAATCATTTATTGTCGAACGTTGATTGAGACTCGTCTTCGGGAAGTTAGTCAGCCGGACAAAGTTGAACCACATCAGGGGAATGTCTAGAGAATTGCGTGACTTTAAAGATACTTCCGGGTGGTACTGCAACAAGAGGGCGATCGCGAGTAAGTAGAGAATGAATGGCGGTGAATGGAGATATTTGGATATTTTTTTTGTGTAGAAATCGGAAGTGAATGTCGTCGTGATATGAAATGTCAAGTAGGAGAGAACTGGAAGGCTGCTCAGGAGTTGGAGGATGTGCATATGAACATAAAAATAGACAGAACTGCGACTATATGCAAGCATTGAGCAACACGCATTCTACGCTACCCTACGGTAATGGCAACACTTCAAAAGTTCATCCAAGAAGACATTATCTCAGCGGCAGATAGCATATGGAGAAGTGAGTCTGTTAGGAACAACTACTCTCCGCCGCATTTTAAGCAAGATGCCACCGATTTTCAATATTGAAATATCCTTACCCTAACTTAGACAAGTTGATCCATACTGTTTCGTCTCCATGCGTGCACAGAGTTGCTCTGGCATGCAATGCTACTTTGTTAGGATTTAGCTTAGGACTTTATTAAAAGAACTACAGTAGGCTAACGGGGAAGAAGTTAGAAGGGACCACACACACATCTACGTCTTTCTTATTTACATGCGGTTACTCGAGTGACAAGAAATAAAACTTTGATTTTCTAAGTGGATAATAAGGAGAATATATTATATGGCGGAAAAAAACATATGGGAGTCATTTGTTGTCTGCTTATGTAACAACACATTATGTAATAACTCCGCATTATGTAATAGCCTGACAAAATGTAATACATTTTCACTCCAATTTGTAATAATTTACGCATTATGTAATAATTTACGCATTTTGTAATACATTTCTTGAACGCAATATGTAATATATTTTTCCGCATTTTGAAAAATATTATTACAGATTGCGGAGGCTATTACAAAATGCGGGACCTGATTTTTTTTTCTAATGGAAATGTAATATTGCTGAGAAAGACTCTCTTTATTCACAAAACCAGCAGGACAAGAGCATAGACAAAGTGTCCAGCAGCAGTCCCAATGTGTTGGCAATGTAAGGAAGAGTCACTGCAGTGAAGGCCGGTTCTTCATCCAGGAAACCTGTGCAGAGTCTGAGTTCCTTCCTAAAATCCTGCGCCTTTTATGCTGCGCTGAGCCCTAAAAGACCTCCTACTACTGTGCGTCAGGTTGGCACCTTAAGCCAATCAGAGTTTGGCACGAAAGAAGTGGAAAATGTACAAAAACGATTGTTCAGGAGACAAAAGCAAACCTTTACAATCCAAAATAATGTATTCAAACAATAAAATGCGTTAGCTATGTCACAGCAATACTCAACTATCACATGATTATAAAGTGGTAAATTTACAAAAAATGTTTTTCAGGGGCCAAATGCTAACTTTTACAATTCAAGAGAATGAAAAACAAGGCACCATGGCACAGAAGCTTACACACTAATACCATGATGAATATGCAGGGAAAAAAATATTCATAAAGAGTACTGTAGTAAACATACAATCCAACATGGGTTTGACCTAGAATAGGCCATGGCTCAGTAAAATAGCACCTGGTCATCTAATAATTGCTCATACAGTAGACAAATAATAACACTACTACTTCCAAAAAATATAAATTATTTTAAATTGACCATGACCAACATGCTTAAACAGAAGCCAGGCCATCATCCAACTGCTATTTTTGCTAAATAACTCTCTTAGTGTCAATTGCAAGACCACTACTTTGTCCCGCATATTTGTAGAGCCACATCATACTAACAGTATTGTCAATATTATAATCCAGGGCAAAATTACGAGCTGTCGCTTCTCTGAGGTAGATTTGAGGATAGAATGGTTCAGCAAGACTTTGAAAAAGTTGACAAACTCTGTTAAATACCCCAAGCATTGACATGTCTGCATCAAGCAGACCTTATTGTTTAAAAATGTTTTTTTGTTGTGCATCTGCATCTGCACTGTTGTCAACGTCTATGCATGGGACAAGTGTGAAACGTAATTTCGATTCCTTTGTATGTCAAGTACATGTGAAGAAATTGACAAATAAAACTGACTTGACTTGATCAAGCGTCAGTTGGATGATAAATGATGCCTTGTTCTCCATTGCTTTCATTATCTAGGGGTCCCTGTAGCTGGACATCATCTCCATTAGAAAAAAAAAAAATCAGGTCCCGCATTTTGTAAAAGCGTCCGCAATCTCCTATATCATCAATAATGCATTACAAAATGCAAAAAATATATTACATATCGTGTTCAAGAAATGTATTACAAAATGCGTAAATTATTACATATTGGAGTGAAAATGTATTACATTTTGTCAGGCTATTACATAATGTGGAGTTATTACATAATGTGTTGTTACAGCTTATGTGAAACACGACAGCACTATAGGCTGTCTCCGCTTGTCATCACGTCTCCACGATGTATAGTTCCCCTTTATTCAAAAGCAGAATACATAGTGCAAGTAGGTCTCGACTCTTGGCAGATGAACTGATATTCGTGCAGAAGAACATGAAAATAAAGTGAACCAGGGAATGCCGTTTTACACAATGCAGTGTGTTTGCTTTGCAATATTTTATATTGATCATTTTACATGTGTTTGACATATTTCAGTAGCACTTTAAGTTTAAACAGAACATCCAACCATATGTATCCAAATACAGCACTTTAATTTCAAGTTTAAAAAGTATTCTCACTCTCACGTAATAGAAGCATTGCTGTCGTTTTGTGTTGAGCTAGTTGAATTAGTTTCACTTTTTGTTTATGGCTTTTGCTATTGTTATGATGTTATAGGTAATTATGTTAAATTAACTCTGGCTTCCTCAAGTCAGAGCTGTAAGATTTAAGCTCTGTAAAACCTTGTGTGTTAAAAGTCAAAGTTGTTCCTGTAGATGGCAATACATGTGGTGCTTTTGCCAAATAAATGAAAAGCATGTTGAAATCAATGTGCTCCTCCTTATCAAGAAAAAAATAACAAGAACTGTATTGAACCGAAAACAGTCACTCTCAAACCGTGATCCAAACCGAATTGTGGGTTTTGTGAACCGTTCCACCCCTAGTTTGAACACACAGTTAGTTGTGAGTGGCAGCGTCAGGGGATGGGAAATCTGTTGATTGTCGAGCAAGTCGGTGTAGCACTGCCTTCCCCCCTTTAAATTGCAGCCTATCCACAGCCTATCCATTTTGAAGCATGTGTGAGGGGAGAGGGGTGCTGGTGATTTTTCAGTGAAGTGGCCTATTGTAGCGTCATAGTCAATAGGGTTACAGATTCAACACCAGCCGCCACATATTGAGTTTCGTTTTTTTTTTTTGAACGCGATTTTAGAAATATGCATCGTATTCATTAAGCTGCATTTCCTTTCACTGCTCTCCCATCTCTCTGTCACTCACACGTCTCTCTCACATAGCTCACATAGCGATTCTCAAAGTGTGGGGCGCGCAGAGGCACTGCAGGTGGGGCGCAAGGAATCGAATAAAACGAGCATTTTATGTCTGTCTTAGGTTGCTCAACAAAAGAACACCCACTCACAATGGATTCATAATTAGCACGTTAACACCTTAAAACACATTAAAAGATAGAAAACCATAGAAATGAAGCCTGCCTGAAACCATATTGAGACAAATAATAATAGATGTCGGCATAAATTGCGACAGGCTACATAACGGCTACACAATTTGTGTATCGGTATTACGTTAAATGGTTAAAAAAAATTACGAATTTGATACAAGCAGTGGCGCAAAAATGGGGTATGCAGTATTTGCTGTGTCGATACCTCCCCCGGGTCAGACAAAGCAGCAGCACCCCCACCGCCCACCCCCACACACTGCCTTCAGATCTGTGGGACCATCGTTACTTTCTTACATTAACAAAAATCTGACGGCACATAGGCCTACAGGGTATTGTTCTTGATTTGCAAAAAGATTAACTATGACACTTTTTGAAGGATCACTGCAATGTCACATTGCCTCATTTATTTCAATTATCCTAACAGAGAAAAGGAGGTACTGTTAACCAACCAGAAATGACCAGGAAGTGGCACACTAATAACACAGATCATTTCTTACACACTATTTTAGAAATAGAGACCATGACACATATTGTTAAAAATAATTTGAATAGAATACCATGAATTATTGAATGAATACCATGTTTCAAACCAAGTTAATAAAGAACAGTCAGATTTCTTTTATTTATTTTGTTTAAATGAGACACTTAAAGAATAGTGGGAATGAGGGAAGGGGCAACCCTTAGAAGGTTGTAAAATTAGTGGCACACAACCTTTCAAAACACTTCCTAGAAATGCACGGACACTGCTTGAAAAATGTTGTTGGCACTCTCATTCAGTAGGCTATATTTTTGCATGTTACCGTGTACATGGCAGACAAGACATCTAATGACCTCATTAAGGCCTAAGTAAATATACAGTACATACATAGTTGTTGTCAATGAAATGCGACAAATGTTATAGCTCACGAGTAGTATCCCCCTCCCCAAAACTTTGTAAATCCCCCCCCAAAGTTGCCCATGGATGGGGGGGGATGGTCGCGCGGCCCCACCCCCCCCCCCCCCCCCCCCCCCCCCCCCCCCAGTTTATAATTACCATTACCCCCCACACAAACCACCACAAGTATGCATGCTCTACTCTTCTGCATCACACACACAAATGAACCCATTCCCCTTTTCTCTTCTCATAACCATGTGCTTTCTTCACATACATTTTCCTTTTTCCTAGCGATGTCTTGACATGATGTGGAAAATTCTAGCATCTGATTAGAAGTGGAGTTTAGATACGGGTGTGAGTCTTGGCCCAGCAGCCACCCTTATCCAGAATTCCTCCCCTTTTATTCTCCTTATTCTTTCCTCCACCCTACTCTACTCTTGTGTTTGTCCATGGCCCTGAAGGTCAAACACAACATAATAAAAAAACACAACAGCAAAGTTTACAGTTTGTGAGCTGGAGCCAGTAACTTTGCCATTATTAATAGATATTCATATTATTATTTATTAAACCTTTTCCAATTTTCCATTCCAGTCATGCGAAATAGTAGTAGGCTGTAATATTCATGTGTAGTCTGCCTAGTTTACTGGAATTTTGTCAAGAAAGGCTAGTTTGATTAGTGAACGGATAAAAGGCTGTAAGTAACAGCGGCTGGTGGATTATAATAGCCTAAACATGCTGTCTCCCTTTAATTATCCCCAAATTATTGTAAATAAAATGGTTCCTTATTTTTCTAACCCTTGGCTGACTTGGTCTTCTGTTCTACTGATGTAGGCTTACCTAAAAAAATACTATCACTGGAAAATAAAGGGTTAATAAATAATATGAATGCATATCTATTAATAATGGCAAAGTCACATGCTCACAAACTGGAAACTTTAGAGCTTCTCGGGTTGAAATAAACTACAGCGGAGACATTTATGACTACAGTGCTCAGGAACAACTTTTTAATCTGCTCGCTTCGCTCTTAACACACATCACCATAGCAAACATACACACTCATCACTTAGTGACGAACCAACAATACATTTTCAATATTAGTTGAATTCTAACATTCAATTCAAACCATATTAAATTCTAGCTCACTAAGTAAATTTGTCCAACAATTTAAATGCTCCAGTTTACACCATGTTGTCTCTCCTCTCTCTTGTCCCCAGTTTTTGTAAACAATCTTTGGGGTAGCCAATGAGCTGTTGACATTCTCTCCCTTTCTGTTTCCAATCAGAAGCAAGACAATTTGAGAAGAGACATTCCCTTTCTGTTTTCTTGATTTGCTGTTGTGTTTCTATGGTGCACAAATAGAACAACTTGCTATCCTACCTCAATGTCCTTCACTAACTGACCATTTCCTAATAACTCTTAAGGCTACTATAGATTCTACAGCCTCAAACTCCACTAGACGGATAATCCCCCAAACCCCATGCGACTTCATAGAAAGAATTCCTACTCTTCTTGACTTAATGAAGCAAGCTGCACGTAAACTTGAGAGAAAATGGTGTGCCACTAAACCTGAAGTGTGGAAAGCACTTAATAATGCAAAATAAGAATATTACTCCTCACTCATAAAAAAATAATAACCCCAAATTTCTCTTTAACACAATATCCCGCCTAACTAAAAGTAGGAATGAACTGACATGCTCCATTCCAATAACGTTAAACAGCAATGACTACATGAATTTTCTTCAATGATTAAATTGAATCTATTAGAGGTAAAACAAATAACACCATTCTAACTTCAAATTTAGCCTGTTCCCCTATAATGGAAACAGCAAGTCCTCGTCGACCTGTAGCATATCATGACTCGTTTACACCGGCCAATATATCTGAAATTATCAAGTTGATCTCATCAAGTAAGGCCTCTACTTGTCTACTAGATCCAATTCCTATTGATTTCCTTAAGGCTGCTCTCTCTCACCTGGCTGAGCCGATACTTAATATTATAAATCACTCTCTTATAGCAGGACATGTTCCCAAACCTTTCAAGACATGTCATTAAGCCCTCTATCAAAAAGTCCAACCCTGACCCTGATGTCCTGGTTAACTATCGTCCTATATCCAACCTCCCATTTATATCAAAGATTCCTGAAAAAATAGTGTCTAAGCAAATGCGTACCTTCTTAAACAAAAACAACATTCAGGAAACCTACCAATCCTGCTTTAGAGCACACCATAGCACAGAATCTGCCTTAGCAAAAGTCTTCAGTGATCTCCTCATCTCATCTGATAATGGATGCATACCATTATTAATCCTACTGGATCTTAGTGCTGCCTTCGACACTATTGATCACAGCATCTTACTACATCGGCTTGAACATATGATTGGCATCAAAGATTAGGTATTAGGCTGGCTCAGTATTCTCGAACCCGCGACCTCACAACTCACAGCAACCACGGATCAGGAGTCGAACGCCCTACCTAGTCGACCGAAAAAAGCCCAGGCTCCCAGTCAACTGACTAGGACGCTCTTTGAAGTGTCAGGTGGGAAGCTTTACTAACGTTCTACACGCACAGCTGGCTAGCTGGCACCGGTTACACTACCAGTTTGTACATGCACATAATGAAGCATCATGCCACACTGAAGTTAAGTATGGTGTACCCCAAGGCTCAGTACTGGGGCCTCTGCTATTCTCCCTTTACATGCTACCTTTAGGATCTGTTATTTGAAAACATGGCATTACCTTCCACTCTTATGCAGATGACACCCAACTATAGCTTTCAATGAAGCCTAATGACTGTACACCATGCCTAAAGACGGTATTTGTTGCCTGCCTCGATGATATCAAACACTGGATTTCATCCGTCAATCAGGCTGTCAACAGCCAATCAATTAAGGCAGATAAGTGCCAATTAACTCCTCCCTCCATGGGGAAACCTGCACAGTACAAAAAAAGAAAAATGAGGCCCAAAATCAAATAAAGAGTAAATACAACAGAACCCAACCTATGTGCACCTAGATTAGTCTGGAAATAAACAAAACATAAAGCAAATCATACTTTGACAGAAATATAAATAAATAAATAGTGCGGTGGGGTTCACACCGTCACATATGGGTAATTATTTTCATTTTTTCTCTTTTTTACCTTAAGCTGGTGCTGCAGTTCAACAACCAGCTGTTACAGAAGTCTGTGCCTTTTGCACCCACTTCAGGAGTTTAATGAAGCAGTAGGATATTTCTGATATAATGAGGATGTTAATAATATGATTGATTAGGATATAAATAAGATATTTAAAATCTATTATTTCATAATAATCGCAACAATCACATTATCGCAATTATTTCCCTTGCAATAATCGCAACATCAAAATCTGTAATAGTCTCATCCCTACTCTAGACTTGAGTATTGTAATGCCCCGTTTTCCGGATGTGGTACTAGCTGCATCAAAAACCTACAACTAATACAAAATGCTGCAGCGCGAGCACTTGCTAGGATCCAAAAATATGAACATCTCACACCTATCCTTGCTTCCTTACATTGGCTTCCTGTTAAAAGCCGAATTGATTTTAATATACTTCTCCCAACATACAAAGCCCTTAATGGCCTTTCTCCAGCATATATTAAAGACTTACTTGCTCCCTACCACCCTTCCAGACCCCTAAGGTCACAGAATGTAATTCCTAGAATATCAAAATCCACAATAGGAGGAAGAGCTTTCTGCTATCGTGCGCATGTCTTGTGGAACAAGCTCCCCTCTAACATTCGCCAAGCGGACACTCTCAACACTTTTAAGTCTAGACTCAAAACTTTTGATGTGAATGGAGTACGGCAAACCACCCCTCCTCATGGTATTATTGCCTGTGCTGTAAGCTTCTGTCCAGGGCTTGGTGGCCACTGACCATTCCTTTGGTGGTGTTGGTTTGCCATACATCATACCTTAGTTTTGCCGTTATAGCTTAATGCCACCACAAAACCACCCATCTGTCATGCCGTACAATTTTCACGTTCTCTCTCCTCCTCTCTCTTCCATCTCCACCTCTCCCTGACTGTTGGAAAACACTGCTAGGGACTTTCCTTGCCCCTGTTGCTCATTGGTGCTCTTTGTGTTAAGTGCTTTCAAAACATGCCTTTTGTAAAATGCGTTATACAAATAAAATTGAATTTTGCCGTTGTGATTCTGAATTTGCGTTTTGAATTTGTTGTACTGTTTTTTGATTTGCGGTTGTGTTTTTTGACTTGTTGTTGCTTTTCTATTATGTTGTTGTGTTTTGACATTCAGGGCAACAATAATCTTAAGAGCAGAGATTTTCTCTTCCTCCAATTACAGAGTCAAACAAAGTGAGCTACTTGTGGATTTGACACACACAAACACTAAACTCAACTTGAAATCTTGAAATTTATCAAGTGAGCTTCTTCTCTGAGAAAGAAAGGTTACAAAAGGTGCTAAGCCCTTTACAAAATACTCCCAAAAAACACACTCAGTTAGTCTCTATGTATGTGTGTGGTGTTGTTCTTTCCTTTTCCCCTACTCCTCTTTAAAGTCATTGCACTAGATATTCCAAAAGAACAAGGCCTGATCGGAGGCTTTTAAATGCTAAAACAAGAGGCCCATTGTTCTTGGACTGCTGCCTTTTCCGGAAAAACAAAAACGGGTGGGAGAACAGAGGGGGGGTGGAGTCACACACACACACACACACTTAGACTTGGTTGGTACAACAATGCTGTGGCCTCCTCAGATCCACCGCCAGGTTACACACCTGAGTGTGTATGTGTGTGTGTGTACAAAGAAAGATTACTGGTGTACCAAACACAAAATATTGAGTTGAAACGATCTAGAAAGGAACACGGAGTCTTAAAGAAACACATGAAAAACACTCCAGACATTCCATTGTGATACAAAAACATACTGACAATTCTTATGATGAATATCCTGGAATTTTTTTTAGCACTCCTGTGTTTCCCCACACATAGACAAATTTGTGGCGGTGCGCCACAGATTCAACACCGCCTGCCACATATTGAGTTTTGTTTTTATTTTAAAAATACGCCTCGTATTCATTAAGCTGCAGTTCCTTTCACTGCTCTCCCTGCGTCTCTGTGTCACTCACGCATCTCTCTCACATAGCCTACACACACGCACAGACACACACACACAGCCACTCCACTTCGTGCACACCACGTGTCTCCATCAGCGAGATCATCCCTGGAAGCGAGGAAGCTGTGCCTTAGGCTACGTTACACATAGCGAATATTTTAAAAATAAAATAATTCCGTGCAAACACCAGTTTTCTAAAAAGTTTCTGTTTACATTAAGCCATAGGAGAAAGCCATACAAGCCAATCAGAAGCCTCACGCCATTGCTCCGGGACAACCACCTCATTTTCAAAGCTCTCCCACCAGACAGTGTCCGGGTGTAGCCTGCCTAAATATCCGTTTAATCTGTTTTTTGCAGTTTACACGCAAACGTGAATACGGAGTTTTCCAAAATCTCCACCTTTTTTAGAAAGAATCGTTTTCAGAGGCGACATCTCCGTTTGTGTGTAAATGAAAGGCGCAAACGAAGGGAAAAGTGTGCGAAAAAGTGTAAATGGGGTCTTAGTGCAGAGAAGACGGCTGGTGAAATTCAGGAAAGGTTGGCATCACATGCATCTTTATAAAATCACACATTAAAAAGTCCTATAAAAATATTTTATATTTTGAATACAATGTTGTCAGCGTGTTAATGTTGGAGTCCCGCCCGTAGCAAACAAGCAATTACGCCGCCTTTTATAAAGTTAATTAGTCGCAAGTATGCGGTAGAATGTATTATGATTGACGACCAGCTAACCTTCAATGACCATGTTGCTTCTATTGCCCGGGCCTGCCGCTTCGCACTATTCAATATAAAAAAGATCAGACCATACCTAACTCAACAAGCCTCCCAATTGCTGGTTCAAACTATGGTCCTCTCACGCCTTGACTACTGCAATGCCCTTCTGGCAGGACTTCCTGCCTGTGCCGTCAAGCCACTTCAGATGATCCAAAACGCTGCGGCGCGTCTCATCTTCAATCAGCCGAAGAGGACACACGTCACCCCTAATCGAGCTCCACTGGTTGCCTCTGGCGGCTCGCATCAAATTCAACTCACTGATGCTGACTTACAAAGTGCTTAGAGGATCTGCCCCTTTTTATCTAAGCGCTCTCATAAAGGCTCAGGCTTCCCCCCCGACAACTCCGGTCCTTCAATGACTGTCGACTGGCAGTCCCGGCACCTCGCCCAAGGCAATCCAGACTCTTCTCATGTGTTGTCTCGCGCTGGTGGAATGACCTACCAAAATAACCAGAACAGGGCCATCTCTGGATGCCTTCAAAAAGCTCTTAAAGACCCAGCTATTCAGAGAACATCTTCTATCCTAGCACTAAAATGAACTGAAGCACTATTCCCTAGCACTAAGCTCCTTAAGGTTTCTGCTATGTAGCTTGATTGTCATCCTCTTTTTGTAAGTTGCTTTGGATAAAAGCGTCTGCTAAATGCATAAATGTAAATGTAAATGTATTTTGTTTTCGAGGTCAAAACAGTAGCAGCTGTGAATCAAATGAAGTCGTTATAAGTAGCCTAATGTTATGTAGGTTTTTTTTTACTATTACACTCAATGTTTGCTGCTTCAATCCAGATGAGTATTGAAAAATATTTTCCGAAGTTAAAAAAGAGATGTGTCAAGGATGAGGAGGACCAGCCTGAACCGGAGGTATCAGTCTGAAACAGAGCTAAACAGTCCGACCAGTGAAATTAGCTTTGTTATTAATTTGTTTACAATATTATAATAATCAGGCTTCAACCAGTGCTGCTGAAGCCGAAAGACAGGGTCAGGGACAGATAGATTTGTTAGGCATTCCCAAAAAAAAAAAAAGTCGGAGAGGAGGAGCCTGCTGAAAGAACAGGTGACGTGGACAAACAGATGTAGAAACAGACAGGTAAGAAAGCAGGTCTCAGTTCAAAGTAACTAATTATAGTGCATTTGAATTTGAATATTTTGAATCCTAAGCACCCCCCCAACATTGCCTTCAGATCTGTGGGAAACACTGCACACGTCATCACACTGCTCATCTCTATCGCATCTCCACTGCAGGTTAGGTCATACTGCCAAAGACTGCTAATTAACCCTTCGGGATGGGTTGAACAGGTCGGACCACACCTTGTTTGTTCAAAGCGAGTGGTGATACAGACTCAGCCAGGAATGAGTCCACGTCCCTTCAGATGGTGTTGGTTACCTGACCATGTTATTGCAGCTTGGGCGAGCATCCACCACCTTCGCTTAATAAACCACACCTGGGACTCTGGTGACCAGTGACACACCTGGAATTGTTTGTCTGACATCATGGTGATTGAACGTGTAAGCAGATGAATCTGATAGTCGAAAATAAAGGTCTTGTTTTTACTTTTGTACTGCCAGGAAGCAGATCAAAGTAAGGCTTACTGCAGTACACAGAGATCATAAAGAAAAGATTCAGTAGGAGTATACAGTTTTCAAATAGAGTACAGAATGCAGGAAAAAAATGACTGGAAGGAAAATAGAGAGGTTGGTTGAGATACATTGTCCCAAATCCAGCACCCTGAACAAACAGATGCACGCACAAACAAGAATGCATACACACACACACACACACAAAGGCAAACACACACCCTGCAGCTTATTGGCCAAGTGACCATTGTTCCACTGGAACAATAAGACTGGTCTGTAGGTATACGAGTCCCATCTGTGAGGGCAGCTGAATGAATGGGTCCCAAACTGAGGCACAGGGTCCATAGAGATTAAGAGACCAAATTTGATGGATGGATAGATAGATGGATAGATAGATACACATTCTGTGCCAGCCTACATAGCCAGTTAGCCACACTTACACATAAATGCCAGCCTATATTCTCAGCTAACCACACAAAAGATCAGTTACAGCAGAACAATTCATCAACCATCTCTATCCACACTACCCAAATGCCAACCTTTACATGATTATCCAGGCTCAATGCCAGGCTCTATAAGCAGCATCACACAAATGTCTGATAATGCCAAAGTTTTATACACCAATACATCTTTATGTGTACAATCGTGAAAGATTTGACCAAGTAATATAACACACTGACCATGAGGGAGAAAAAGATCATAAAGACAAGATGGCATTAAGACACAAAGGGAGAGAAGAAAGTAATTTCAAAACATCCATCAGAGAGATGGAAAAAGGAAAAGACGAAGAATGAGCAGAAAAGGAAAGAGCAGGGTAATAAAGAGGTAGGCTATGGGCAAAGGTCGGAACAGAAGGACAACAGAAAGACAAGAAACAACAGAATCACCTCCACATGTCCCTGCCAGTGACTCCTACTGCCTACGGCACCTTGCAAAAGCAAGATGTAGGGCTATATATGAGTTTCTTCCTGAATGGAAAAAAGTAGAGGAAAGCATAACGTCTGGGCCGATACTTTGATGTTGGCTCATGTTGCTGTTATACAAGCATTCTTTCCTCCATCCCCACCAGATTAGCATTTTGCACAAAGCTTCACTCTCAAAAAAGAAAAACCTTGCAAAACACTTGCACGGCAGTTTGTCGGTATGTAGTGCCATACTGGTGTAAGTTTCCTACTGATAACATCTGTATATGATTGGAGATGACCACTATTGAGATATATATATATATATTTTTTTTTTTAAATCTTGTCATCTTTTGAGAGGTGTAGGACAAACACAGCATGCTCTAAATGAAAGCCAACTGCTTGCATGCAAGCTGCTTCCCTGTGGCACAGCTCTTACGCCTGAAAAGGAAGTCCAAAGAAAGAAAGGCATTGCCTTGGCTTGATGACTGCTCCCAATGCCTTGCATTTTCACAGTAGGCAAAGGCTTCACTTTTTAAAATTAGAAACCTACATAGTATCACCTTGTTCAACTAGCTGATACAGAGTTTCACTATTTAAAGAGCATCAGTGTAGGGGTGGTGAAAGCTTGTCCCCAGATTTATGCATGTTCTGTCAGCTGCACCTCCATTTGCAGTTATTTAACTAATAATTGCTAAACTAAAAAAAGGGGTGCATAAAAATGGGGATGGCTATATGAAGGTTATAGAACGGTGTTGAGACACTTTCACTTTTATGTTAATAATTTTATTCCTTTTTAGTTGTATTCTTTTCATATCTGACTTTCATAAACTGTGCTTTGCTTTTATTTTGTATAGCAGGAAATGCTCTAAGTGCCTTGCTTTGCAGGTTCAGAGCTGAGGGAATAGGGAAATGTACAGTATAGGTGATTCAACCATAGAATTTTTAAACATTTCCTCAAAGACTCACACAACCATAGAATTATTAAAAACACAAGAAAGACTCACACATTTAAACCACAGAGCCGTATCTGCATGGCAGGCCATATGTTGAATAGACCTAGCATGTTAGCATAACAACATCTCACTGTGCACAGAGCCCCACCTACATTGCTCAAGCGATGTGTGTGTTTATTATAGTGTCTAAGGGACCATTCGGTATTTATGGAAGGTGCCACCGGAGGGAGGAAAAAAATAAAAATAAAAAAATTGGGGAGGGTCAAGTGATTTTTGTCTTTGTTGAGGGAGGGTCAATTAATTTTTTTTTATCTAGAAGGGAGGGTCATTTTTTTGACCATTAAAACAGCTACATTTTGAAGTCCCTTGTTTGATGCATACGTTTCCCTGGGATGGCTGGTCGTAGTCATCACACTCAGGCACCTGCTCCTCAACATGCCTTGTTTGTCCTTCATGACTGTTTCAAGCATAGATTCTAGAGCACTGCGCACAAGATAGACTAGCCTAAAATTCCATCGATAACGATGAAGTAGCCTACGGAAGTACAAAACAATGGGCACCATTGTAAGTTCAATAAGCTCCCTACAGTGAATAATCTATGCGTTTGGCATTTGAATGCCAATGCTTTAAATCAACGCCTCTAGTAATATAAACATCTCATATTGTGTAAATGTCCCATCACGGTGGGTGATATAGTAAAAAGTAAATCCATAAAAACACATTTGGGCAGGAAAAGCATTAAATCTGTTCATAAAAATGGTAGAGCTTTGTCCTTCCACTATAATGTTCAGTTTGTTTTTCAAGAACAGCAGTGCATGTGGGGCTAAATTTTAATCTCGTCATCAAAATGCAAGAGAGACCAGGCTAATTCAACATCGTTAAAAGTGGAAGTGAGAAGATGCCAAAAGGTGAAAGGAAGAAAGTTTAATTATTTTACATTGTGTCATCTGGGCATGGATGCTTGTGGCGAGTTAACTTCGTTGACTACTACTTAAAAGTTTTCTAGCTTGTAAGCAGCTAACATGGCAGTCTAACAGAATTATTTGGGCTACATTATATTTTAATGGCTTTCTGTATGAAATGGCATACACTTTATTAAAACAACCAGTGTTGCTATTAAGACAACGGCCTGTCTTGTTATTTTTCATGCAACATGCTGTTTCAGGCAAATCCTTGTGCTGTTAATATTGTGCACGGTGACGAATGGTGCAAGCTTGAGCGCAGTTTAACAGTGTACAGTGTTCTTGGCCTACTAGTGAAGAACTGCCATCATTCAGAAAGCATAAAGAAAGAGATTAGGAATGTGTGACAAGCATATCAGTCTGTGCCTCACAGTGAATGCAATATGGCATTGTCACCTGATGCTGCTGATGTGTGTCAAATCAATGGCTGTGGTAACGTTATTATTCGTCAGAAAATGGTATTCTCTCTAAGGGGATGTCCTGCCAATTATAGTTTTGCATTTGTTGCCGTTTGGTGTATGCCAATAGTGCAAGTGAGCCGTTATTTGTGGAATACAAACTTAATTTGGTAGAAGTAAGTTTATAAACGCATTTCTTTATCTTTTTAAAGTTGTAGGCTAGGCTAAGTACGATTGATGTGGAAGTCAGTGTTTTTGTGGGTTTGTTTTGGGGGTGGGGGGCAAAATTGTTCCGCCACTGTAGGCTTCAGCTGAATACTATGTTTACGTTTCTGGCAGGTTTTCGAACAAAATACTCTTTATTAACCAGCCATTGTTTTCAGCAACCTGTGGACAACCGTTGACTACCTAACCGCAGATGGAATTTATAGAATCTTACAGTGGGTAGGAATGTTAGAGTAGGCCTACAGTGTTTTCACTTAAATGGGCACTGCCATGGTGAAGTGAGGTGTGTAAGATCAGATAGTAGAAGCTGCCAACGTTAAAATATCGTCAAGGTGTCAATGTGTCTTGAAACGTAAAATATATCCCTGAGGATTTGTGAAATTAATTGAGCAGGCTGAGGGGAGGGTCGCTCAAAAATTAACATTTCCTCATGGGGGAGGGCCACGTAAGTTTCTATGAGATGACTTCAATATCCTCCGGTGGACCTGTTCATAAATAAATGAACGGCCCCTTTTGGACAGGTTCTGCAAGCACTGCGGACAGTTTGCTACACATGATGCTTCACCATCAGGTTTAGGGCCAAATACCATGGACACCAGAGACTGTAATTTGCAGGGTTATCCTCCCCAAGCTCTTTCACACACCAAGGGAGAGAGCTAGAAAGAAAGAGGGAAGGAGAGAGGAGTGGGTGAGAGAAAGCCAGTGACGCTTCATCTGCAAACTGTTCTTGGACGACAGGAATCCAGTTACACTGCCACATCAGCACTTCACTCCTCCTCATGTACGTGTGTGTGTATGCAATGTCTTTCCACCTGTACTTCTCCAACTCAGCACCTAAGTATCTTCCATAGCTAACACACGTCAACTGTACAGTACAAGGCCCTAAGATTTAGAAATCTGAATGACACCCAGATAAAGTCTCTTAAACAACTGCCAAAGCCAGTGGCACCATTTATCTACACACTTAAGACAGGGTGAGCTATGTTAAGCACTCTGAGTGAGCGCAATGGGTGGGTGGGCATCTACAAAAAAAATTAGGGGCAACCTGAAATAAAAAAAATAACATTTTAAAAAGCGATGTGATGCGTTTTTAGGACTAAAACATTTGTTGTTACGTACAGCAAACATGTCCTCACAATCTGCTAGCTCCCTGTCCCCTGAACACACTGTAAAAAAACACGGTCTCTGTAGACAGCCCAGGCTATACAAACGGCTAAAAAACACAGTGGGCAAACCTAGCATAACAAACGAAACGAAACATAACAAACATTGTTCCAGCCAATAAACAACAAGAAGGATTTGGAGGAGGGGTTGGGTTGGGGTTGCACATTCATGAGTCTTTCAGGAAGCATGGGAGGGAGGGGGAGGAGGGAGCTATGCTCCTTTTGTTATAACAATACTTCGAACGTCAACAAGAAGTGACATCAAACACCATCGCTTCGAGCGCCTTTAAATAGTACCTCTATGATGCTAGCATATTCTACCTTTTCAGAGAGAGAAAGATGGGGCAGGATTGGCAAAGCACCACAGGTCGGTTATCCTGATTGGTGTTAATCGGTACTACGATGCTGGTTGTGAGGTTGATTTGTTGAACCGGTGTTAACCAAACAGGAGTTTGTGCACGTTCACATAAAAGGGGTGGATTGCAGCGCAAGTAACCCTTCTCAATGATGGCTCGATCACCTTATTTCACTGATGGGGAATATCTAAGCGCAAGGTACATTATCTGCTCAATAGTAAGAGAATTTTGGCGGGTAATGTTAGAGACATCTACCTCGATTAACTAACAAATATATTCCCTCGGCTTCTAAAAATCTTCTGACAATACGAGCGCCAATGTAAAACGGATCATCCTACTTTTGACACTGGCTTAGGTGAAAATGTTGGCGGAGGGGCGGTACGTATAAGGTGTGGTTAAGCACAAACCTTGGGTTAACCAAGAACAGAAACTGCTCGGACAAGTTTTGGCGTGTGGCATATATTGCCATGGCCTCGGTTTAAACCTATCCACCTTTCGTAGTATGGGTTAATCGGGAAGTTATGCCACGTGATCAAGTTACTCTTGAAGTTACCCTGATAAGCCGGTAACCCCGCTTCGTAGTACAGGGCCCTGGTATAAAACAAAAAAGTAACTAACTAAGTCAGCTCAGCTCAGCTCAAATCAGCTCAGATCATTGCTGGCTGAAAATGTACTAAATAAACACATTTACATTAAATCTTTTACTGTTGAAGGAGCTCCATAAGTTAAAATAAATACATAAATGAATAAAATTTAAATTTTTATTGTTTTTTATTGCTTTTTTATTTTTTTTATTGCCGTTTTTTTTTTATTTAGTTTGCACGATCTGTTTTAAAGTTGTAAATCTTTACTAAGAGATGCAACATCTGCCATCTGTAGTAAGACATGCAAGACACCCAGGTAATCCCATGGCTCGATCCTAAATGCTCATACCAACCTCAGAATGGGAGTCGAGCACCCTCACCAGTTTTGAAAAGCTAAAAGGTCCCTTTCAAATGACCAGGAGATGTGATCTTGACGTAGGGAAGGAGGCTTAGGCCCCGTCCACATGAAGCTGTAAACGGGCTTATCCGCACAAATATTTGTCCTAAAACACCTCTAGTCCACACGGAGCAGACGGAAACGCATCTGTAAACGGCAAGATTTTATAATGGGTCCCAGAGTGGACAAATTAGAAAACGGCGGTAAAGCGTTTCCGTGTAGATGGGCTAAATCGGATAATTTTTTTGGTGGATTGAGTCATCGTGCCTCCCCCGTTTTAAGGCGCATCGCAAAGATGCTCTGCTTGGTGCCATGTTGTTGTTTATGTCCCGCATGACTTATACACGCATGCGCTTAAGTACTTCCTGTGCAGCAGCACCACCTATCGTCTTGGATTACTAATAACAGCATTTACGGTCGTTTTCGTGTAGTCGCGAATACATTCTGAGCTGGTTCCGTCTTTACACAAATCGTTTTGAAAACGATTGCCATTTATGGCTTTGTGTGGACGGGGCTTTGTCTAGCTAGCATCCATTACAGATTGTGCACATGTGCATGCTTACCGAATACAACTTGGTGTTTGGTCGCTTTTGCGTGTGTGTGTATGCGTGTGTAATTACATACTGTAGCCAAATAGGTACAGCAGGGTCCAGTGATGCCAAGGTTTAGTTCTGAGAGCACACATATATATATATAAAAGACTGAACTGTGAAACCATGTGAATAACATCATCCCTTGAAAAAAGCTTGTTTGTTGTTCAGATATGGGCAGACACGTGTGTGTGTGTGTGTGTGTGTGTGTGTGTAATAGAGAGACAATAGTTTGATTGGAAAAGACTGTGTATGCATGTGTGAGAGAGTGGGGTCATGTGCAGTGTGACAGTCGAATGATGCCTTAGGCAATGAAACCAAACTAAAATATTGACCACAACTGGGGTATGCCTGATTTGGCTACTCGTGTCATGGCAAAGGGCATTCAAGGTGGTGGTGTGTACTTTTTCCGAGTAATGAGACACTACTTCATAAACATGTGCCCAACCTATAGGCAATAATAAAGAAGCAACAAATCATATTGCCTTCCGCATTTAAAGATATGCTCAGTAAGTCTGTTTTTTAACCCTGCATTAAATGCAGGGGTTAAAGTAAAAAAAAATCCTGAGCCTGAACTTTTTGAGTTCAAACCCCCCCCCCCCCCCTCCCCCTCTCTCTCCCCCCAATTTGTAGGCTACAAATTTGTGAATTTGGGAAAATCCTTATTCTAAAATTATTTTTATTATCTGTCCTTTATTAAACTTTAATTCTTTTTGTTTTTACTTTTTACTCTTTATTTTATCCCCTATTTTTATCTTTGTAAAGCACATTGAAATGCTAGATAAATAAACTTGCCATGCCTTTATCTATTGCTATATCATCCCCAGGCTTCATAAACTTGCGCTCCATTTTTTTTCTCCGACAATGCTAACGTGACATTGACGTATGGGTGTCAATCAGTGCTGTAGTCTAGTCTTCTGTGGTGGATATACTGCCTGTGATGAGGTTGCTCCCTCCCTCCCTTATTAATGCGTAAAAAAAATCTTAGTTTTATTAAAAAAAAGTATGCTGCATTCTTTTAAATGTAGGCTTTATGCTGAAAGAATATAACCAGTCTGCTGCATCTTTTGAGGCCATATAACGATATTAGTGTTAAGTAGCCTATATTAGAGATAATTTTAACCATTTTTAAGTTTTAGGCCTACACCAAAATTATTGACCTACTAAGTCATGGAACAAAAGTAAATCCTTTAGAGAGAACACAATATAGGCTAACCTGCTAATGTTGTGAATATTTAAGTAGGCTATTTCCACTTATCACAGGTATTGCTGCTAATGTTGTCATGTTCAGTCTTGGCGGTGAACAATTTCAGAAACGTCGGCTTATAACCCATAGGGACGCCTGCTTTCACTTTATTTTACACGTTCTTTCCGTCACTTTTCATTGCCAAGCCAGCCTCGACACCAGAAGTGGTAACTTTTGTGGCTGTTCGCTGCAGTTAGGTTCCGTTGGATGAAGGTAGGTGACGTTGATTTTTAGATGGGTGATTAAATGCTTTCAAAAGTTGTTAACACTAATTTGCCTATGGGCTAGGAGAACCTACAACCATTAAGGTAACGTTTGTTGAGTGATTGGATTGTTTCAGATATTTTTTTGTAGGATACGCATCTTTGCCCAAGTTTTATTGGTTATTCGCAAACCCAATATCTTTTAAGATGGTTTTACCGCGTATCATGTAGACTAGGCTTCAGCACTGGTGTCAAACATACCGTATTGCAAGGATCCGCCCTTCTCTGCTTCTGATAGATTTGTAACGTTAGTTAAAGCTGCGTTCCTCTCATATGATTGGTAGGTGAAATAAATTGCCTCGAAAATATTAAACTGCATGCGCAGGCTCTAAAATATTTTTTCCTCCTCACGGCCACACACCGGAGATCCGGCATGGTGCCGGGATACTTTAAGCCCTGTAAATGCCACAAAGCTGTAGGGGGAGCTCTGTACAGCTAGCTGTATTGCTGTATTGTACAGTTAGCTGTCATGCTAGCGTACGCCCTCTCACGCGTTGCAAGTTCCGTATTTACTATACCGGGCTGTACAGCAGTGTGCTCAATAGCCGTTTGCAACAGATAATTATTTAATTAAATATCGCAATACTTTGCTCTACTGTATCGATTTAATTGTGCGTGCAAAATTACAGAATTGACTTTTTCCCCAACCTCTAATGTCCTCGCACCCTTTTTTACAACGGGCCGTTGCGGTAAAAACTAATTTTTACATGTCGATGGAATCGGGAGACGGTGTTGAAGTTTTGGTATGGTCCATTGGATACCTTAAGCTACCTAAATTCAACAATAGCACGGTAAATGCTGTTTGACATTCTATGACTCCTTTAAAGCCACTATGTGTAGGATTTATCTTCTATTTATCTTCGTCTTTTATTAAAAATACATTTTTTCTAATAAAAATATAATAAAAACGATGGTAATTACCTCCATGAATAAATTGTAGTGTTCCTGTAAACTTGGTCATTTCAATTTATATATAGATGTGGCTGGGTACCAAATGAGAATATCCATTTTGCGCCGCCATTTTCAAAATGAGGACCATTGGAAATGAGGACCGTGGGAAGGGAAGGGCTAATACATTTTATTCAAACGTGTGCAGTATACCACTTCGCCGATAGATGGGAGAAATTCTCATACGAATAAAATAAAACTTACACATAGTGGGTTTAAAGTTCATAAGGTCTAAGGTGCACTTAGGCCGCGTTTACGCTGCCAGTTAAATGTGACCCAATTCCGATTTTTTTGCTCATGTGACAGATCGGATCTGTTCCATGACAGTGTAAACAGGAAAGAAACGCATGCATTCGGATATTTTGAGATCGGATTCAGGCCTCGTTCATATGTGGAAATAAATCCGATATAAATCAGATCTGTGCCAATGCGACTGTCATGTAAACAGGCTGATTGGATTTATTCTAGGCATTGCGTTCTGACCATCATTATCTCCGACAATTTAGTAGGCTACTTCATCGCGTTGTGTGGGAAATGTGTATGGAGGCGTGGAATAAATAATATATAAACACACTATCTAATCTGTTTAACAAGAGATAGCTATCTGTGCGATAAGCACCAACGTTTTAATTTTTTGGATCACGTTTTCATTTGAATCCTCTTCCTGGTCTGACCTGAAGCCTGTGTGTGTGTGCGTGTGCCCCACCCCTTCCATCCCGTCCAAAACCCACTCACTGAGTGCTTTGATTGGAGGACAGTGAAACTTGAAACCATGAGCTTGACCTATGATAATTATTTATTTTAAAGAGGGGCTAAGCAACATTCTGTTTTTCTCTCTCACAAGCTCCCTCTAAAGACCACTGTATTGCATTGTATTGCACTGCATTCTATTGGAGGCGGTCCTGTGCTGCATCTACCACTATAGGCCACGGTGGCTCATTCTACACCGTTCGTTCACCGTGTAAGGACTCATTTTAGCATCCTAAACTGTATGAAACGGATTAATTAAATGAAAAATGTTGCATAGTGGGCCTTTAATATCACAAAGCTAGCAAGCACATTTCGCGGTCGTCCTCCTTGGCCATTGTAAACACGCGAATCGGATATATCAAGTCTCACATATATATATGCAACAAATCAAAATTGTGCATCAAGACCTGCAGTGTAAATGTGGCCTTAGTGAGATGCAGTTCATTGCCATGTGAATGAAACTGAATTTAAAAACATGTGGAGGCCAGAACCGTATGAACAGGTGGCCCACATGTCACTGAAGGCAAAAAGCAAAAAGACAGCTGTCTGACTTAATAACGCCTGGGACAAGCATGCAAGTCTATACCAACATAAGGCCTCGAGAATCAAGGCACCGAAAACAGTCGTTTTCACAGCGCTAATTATTCGCTATCTCTGCAGATCAACACATAGCACTGTTTCATGTCGACCATGCACCCCCCGCCCCGAACCCATTTAATTCACAGAGACAAGCTGATATTGCATGGCGCCCGTTCTGGCAACACCCCACGGTCTGCAAGCCACGTGCCGCTGCAAGGGCTACACCGGCCTTGACTAGCAACGTAGCAACCGTAGTCGATTGACCACCGACTGTGTGGCAACACAGTCATGTGTGGCAACGTTGTATAACCTTCTTGCGCACTGTGACAGTCAGCATAAAAAAGGCAGTTTTTACTGACAATCCTGTCAGAGAGAGAAGGTTTAGACAGGAGGTTGTGGCTAACAGTCGAACGCATTTTGACTATGGAGAGACGTCCCTTGCTATGGACTATTGCGTAATGAGCCACAAGCGACATCTGCCATTCGCTGCATCAAAAATCAGTATGAACCGTTCTTTCGAGACTTATCTATATAAAGGAAACGTATTCATTGAATGTAGTACAGCGACTTATCCAGCAATTATCCACATTTATAAAATGATCAAAGACGTTGCTGTCTGGACAGTTCATTGAGGCCATTATCCTCTAACAGTGGAGTGTGTTGTAATCATTTCCAAACTTCTCAGGAAGTCGTGGATGTTTGGAATTTCTTAAAAAAAAAAAAAAAAAACTGCTAATTAGGAGGGTTCGCAGAACCGCCTGTCTGCGCAGGACAGGCCTCTCGCTACCAAGCACGTTAGCTAAAGGAGCAATAACGTTAATAGATTTGGCCAAACAAAAGTGGGGCACGTCATATGCATAAATGTGTCGAGTGGACAGGGAACTGGAAGACATTAACTTCTACGAGACTAATAGGTTAGACCATATAGCCTACGCATATAGTTATGCGTAGCCCTACAGTTTAGGCATAGGAACCTAGTACTTTTCTGTAACTTGCTTGAGACGTGAAGGTGTGTGGGCATGTCAAGATATGTAACGCTTTTAAAAGTGACCAAAATCGCTTGTAACTTACTGCTGACTTTCATGCTGCCAAATGCTGAAGGCTGCGGCACTGGTTTGCAGCTCTCTGCGAAGGAGGTGGTTCTTGGCCGACCCGACATACTCCAATCGTAAATCCCTGTTTTCTCAAAATTGGTCGATTGACTCTTTTGATTAACTGGGTCACTGTTCAAATAGCTCTATGGATTACACCTATATTTTTACAAAAATAGGCAAAGAAAAAAGCAGCACTATCGCCTGTTCACCCCTTTCTGTCGATTTTCTTCAGCCGATTCGCTACCTTCTCCCATCCACTGATTTTCTTTCAAATCATCCTCTTTAAAGAAAATAGTATGATGTTTCTGATCAAGGTCTTTTACAGGTCGATGTGAGTAATAACGTTAGAACAGTCATGAAACCGGCCTTCTCCCCGTTTCCCCCTGGAAAAACACCGAATCTCTTGCTCTGGATCGCGTCAAATCCATACACGTATAGCCTACTGACACATGTAAAATAATTCCTGTATGCACTTTCCTTAAACTGGCAGCAATGTTGGTTGTCATAAGACGCTTAGACCAGAAGAGTAGGCTATTTGTTCATATTCTGAGGTGGAGACTCAACGATCCAGCAACACCAGCCATGGCGGCTTCCTTGCTGTACTCAACCAGCGATTCAAATGCGAATTTTCCAATAGCCCAATTAAAAAGCTGTGTAGAGCGATCCTCCCGTCTAATGAAACTCCATAAACGCGAATAAGAATCCCGAAATTCACCACATATAGCCAATGATTCGAAAAAGTATCTTGACGTTCCAGTCTCTAAAATCCACTCAGCATTTCAGAAATGTCTTTTTTTATTTCTTCTCCGACGGTCTCTGTTCACTCTCTTTGTCACCCCGACCAATGAAACGTATTTTACGTAAACAACGGTACAATACACTGACAGCGAACGAGACAAGCAATTAGGTTACGCCAAGTCTTTGCATTGAGAATCGGAAAATGTGGAACGCAAGAAGGCCAGAGGAAATGGGGGTTAGCCAATCCACTTCTCATTCTTTGAATATGGGTGGAGAGAGGGGGCATTATGGGCCAATGGCCTTGCAACCCTGAGAGAACACATGGCGTAATTTGCTTAATACTGCCCCTGGTGTTCCAAGCGTCATACGTTCAAATGACTGACAAGGCGGTCCGAGGAGTTGATTGATTGACGCAAAACCAACCAGATTCGATAAGAAAGGGAGGACACACCAATGGCGCCGCAATATCTAATGAAACGCCAGGTAGTCATGCAGCACTGTTGCTAGTCAGCTGAATGCCGAAGAGACTTCGGTGACATATTATATGCACTGGTCTGGTTATGAATATGCGCAGTCCTACATCAGTGTCCACAAATCAGATCACAGAACTTCAGCTGTGCAACAGAGATTTATAAGGTGTGCAGTATATTCTCAGAATCATATACAAGGATCAGAATCATATACAAGGAATTTGACTTTGGTAGGTGTTTTGCTCTCTAGACAAGCAACAATGACATGCATTAGCTTATATAGGGTGAAATCAGGTAAAATGGGCCATCAGGTAAAATGGGCTATTTAAGCTTTCGGAGTCCCAGCCCCTCTGGAATTTAGAGCCAATGACTACAGAGGATTTCAAACTGTTGCCATAACTGTTCTTGACAAATAACAGGTGATTTGGTTTATGGTTGCTATGGTGGGTGGGGCTACACTTCAAATCTAGACTTCACCAGAAAGCTGCATGGTAAGTAGCCCGGCATACCAAATATAGCTAAACTATTATAAGGATGATAAATCTGTTAAAAAGTGAACTTGCACATAAAGAAATATGCATGATATCTGTCTTGATGTCATCTATCAGAAATAATGCTGTTAGTTTGGTATATGAATATATTTTTTGTAAAAATTATATTTACCTTGGTGGCCCAATTTACCTTAACCCTCTAAGGTAAAATGGGCCACATGGTGTCAGCTAAAATGGGCCATCCAATGTGTCCCTCACAAACAGCATTTGGTTCAACTAAAACATGTATGTGTTTGTGTGTGTGTGTCTGAGGGTGTAAGTTTATGTGGTGTGGGTGTGTCTACATTTATGTGTATACACACACACACACACACACACACACTTGAGCACTGACCAACACACTCACAGGGCGCACACATGCACCCACACACAGGCACACATTCACCATTACCCAAACCAATAATAATGGTGGTAGATATTTTGTTTACAGTGAGTATGGCAAACAAGAAGGAAGCGAGAGGAGAGAGAGGGAGTGAAAGGAGGAGGAAGGATGAGAGAGGAGAAGAGAAGAGGAGACAGGAAGTGAGAGAACAGGTGAGGAGAAAGGAAGGCAGAAGAAAAGAGAGGAGACAGAAAGAGAGAAAAGAGAGGAAGAATAAGGAGCAGAGAGGAGAGAATGCAAAACTAAAACAGGGAGGAAAAGGAAGGGCAAACGGCTACAATCTGTGGGAAGAAGAGAGGATGAAGGGGGCCTTAGATGAATATAGGGAGGGAGTTGAGAAAGGAAGTAGAGTGAGTGTGCACTTCTTATCACGTGCATGGGGTGTGCCACAATCCACACTGCAAAGACGCATCAGTAGAAAGGTGTCTGGCAGTAAACATGCGTCAGGGTGGAAGCCCTACCTTCCAGAGGAGGTAGAAAGGGAGCTTGCTGCCACCCTGAAGACCTTGGCACAGAGGGGGTTTCCCTTCACGAAGCCTGATGTCCAGCAAGTGGCCTATGATTTTGCAGACAAGAACCAGATATCTGGCTTCTCCAAAACAGCAGGGAGGGCCGGATATTACTGGTTT
>JAGFZM010000197.1:314918-330474 GCA_017657215.1 Limnothrissa miodon
AGCACGGGGTGCTGCACTCAACAAAGAGGTGGTCAGCCAGTGGTTTAACCAGTATGAGAGCCTTTTGGTCGAGCTGGGAATTGAGGGCACACCGTCACATATTTGGAACTGTGATGAGTCTGGGCTTCAGGACCATTTCAGTTCTACACAGGTTGTTGGAGAGGTTGGCCAGGCATGTGTGGAGGTGTGTGCCGGAGAGAAGGGAGAGACTACAACTTGTCTGGCAGCATTCAACGCAGAAGGCTCATACAGCCGAACAATGATTATTTTTAAGGGGAAGCGCGTTCGTTCTGAGTGGCTACAAGGATGCCCAGAGAACACGTGGGTCTAATGAAAAGCAAAAATGTTCACATCATGTGCTACCCTCCCCACACAACCCACCAGATGCAACCTGCTGACAAGGCGCTCTTTAAAAGTTTAAAGCACCATTGGAACCTGGAAGGGAGGAAGTGGACGAGGATGATGGCTGGGAATAAGCTGTCAAAGACAGAATTCTTTGCAGTGTTCAGGAGGGCTTGGGCAAAGGCTGCCACTGTTGAAAATGCCCAGTCAGGGTTCAGGGGGACTGGGATGTTCCCTCTCAATAAAGATATTCTTCCTGAAAGTGCTTATGCCCCCAGCAAGACCACCAAAAGAGTGGCACCATCCACTCTACCATCCCCGCCCACTGGACCACAGTCTCTCCCTCCCCTGCTCACAAGACCTCAGTCTCTCCCACCTCTGCCCACTGGAACACAGTCTCTCCCACCTCTGCCCACTGGACCAATGTCTTCACACCACAGCAAGAAGCCCACTCCCTAGATGAGGAACCTTCCACCTCCACAGTAAGTGACATATTGTTCTACTTGTTGCACATGCATGCTTATGAAAACATTTATATTGTACACACATGCACACACACACACACACACACAATTCCCTTTGTTGCAATAACATAGGTTCATTTTTATTGTTTTTTTTCTGTTCAGTCTGTAAGATCAGTCAAGTTCACTGACTTGATCTCGGTGCCACATAGGGAAAGGCCTGTCAGAAAGAGAGCAAAGCCACCATCCTATCACCTTACAAGTGAGGAACATATTGACTAGGTAAAAAACAAAAAATCATCCAGCAAGCAACCAGCCAACAAGTACTCGGGTGGTAAGCCACCAAAAGGGAAAAGAATGGCAGAGAAAAAGAAAAGCACATCACCTTGCAAAGTCTGCAAAGCCCATTATGGTGACCCAAATGACCCTAAGGCTACTGAGGAATGGGTAAAATGCGTAAACTGTTCTGCATGGTTTCATGAGAGCTGTGCTGAAGAGAATGGCATTTGTGATGATTATGGTTTTGTTTGCAAAGACTGTCTTTGAAAAAGAAATTATCACAGATACCATTGTCTTCACATTCTCTTCATGTATTCTTTATGAATTATCTTAGAATGTATTCATTTACACACACACACAGACACACAAACATCTACACACACACAACTTGATGAATTAGTCTACCGTTTCCCTATGCTGTTTGACTGGCCCATCTTACCTGATAAGATGGCCCATTTTACCTGAAACTGCTCATGCAAAAAAAGTTGCCACAGCCAATGTTTCAAGAGCTGTAGGGCCTAAATGATTACATTTTACTACTTAATTTCAACACAAAATGATCAGCAACAGTCATTATTACTTTTAAAAATGCATGAAAATGGTATATCTGGTATTGTGTCATTGTCCCAAAAACTGGCCCAATTTACCTGATGTCACCCTACAGTGTAGGAAATACTATGGACACATGATGGACATCAAGACAATAGTCAATATACAACATCGGCAACTATCAAAATTATAATATAAGTAATAAATTATATAAGAATTTGGAAAAAAAAAAAAAAAAAAACGTCAGGTGCAAGGTAAACATAATAATGCCAGAGTAGTGCAAAAGAACATAGCCTGTGCCAAATACCAAATCTTGTTCAAGTAAAAAAGACTTATCCTTTGGTCAGGATAGGACCATCAAAAGCGGAAAAAGAGATTAAGGCAAAATAAAAAATAATTAGTAGTGCAAGTAATGTGCAGGTTTCGTGTAGGGGTGTTAGGATCCATGGTGTATGTATCATTGATAATCTTTTGGCCGGATGGAGGTGGCCAGCTCAACTGCATTTCAGGAGAGAGATGGCAGTGGAAAAGAGCTGATTTTGTTCCTTGTTTTTATATGCAGACATCTGTAACTCCTGCTAGAGGTAAGGAGAGTGAAGAGAGAGTGTGCAGGATGTGTTGGGTCTTTGATGATGTTCTCAAACTCAAACACCACAGCTTTATTATCAGCTCCCAGAACAGTCGCACATCTTTCGCTAATGCAGCTTTCACCATTCGCAGTATTCTGCGAGTTTTCATTGAAAAAAAAGTGATTTGGGTGTCTGCGCAATGTTAGGCCTCATACTGTCTGCTGCCACACACATGCGTTGCTCTTCATCCCCAATTGTGAATCCAAACGCAAACGTGTCATCATACTTTCTTTTTGGTTGACTTTTCGTTTTTTTTAGTCCGCCTGTCTTATTCTCATTCTCGCCAATTTTTCAGAAGCAGTGGGAGCAATAACTGTACTGTACTGTAGCTATTGGCCCGTGGACTGTAGCAAGACACCGAGACACCGTTGTGGCACCCAGGCACTGTCCCGCGACACCTAGTCACTGTCTTGCGGCACCCAGGCAATGTCCCACAGCACTCCCTGGAAGGGAGCTTACAGCAGAGGAAGTCCTTTCCAATAATACCCTGAGGAGGTGTGGCTTACCATACACCATCCCTAACTAAAGGGGTCAGTAAATAGAAAAGTTTTTAGTCTAGACTTTAAGGTGTTGAGAGTGTCCGCTTGACGAATGTTAGAAGGGAGTTTTTTCCACAGGACAGGCGCACGATGGCAGAATGCTCTTCCTCCCATTGTGGATTTTGATATTCTAGGAATTACTCGTAGACCAGCATTCGTGACCTTAGGGGTCTAGAAGGGTGGTAGGGAACAAGTAAGTCTTTAATATATGCTAGAGCAAGGCCATTAAGGGCTTTATATGTTAGGAGAAGTATTTTAAAATCAGTTCGGCTTTTAACAGGAAGCCAATGTAAGGAAGCAAGGCTTTGATGCAGCTAGTACCACATCCAGAGAACAGTGCATTACAATAGTTAAGTCTGGAGGTAACAAATGCATGTTTTAGTTTTTCTGCATCTTCAAAAGAAAGGAATTTTCTGACCTTAGCAATGTTGCGTAAATGAAAGAATGAGGTTTTGGAGATATGCTTTACATGACTATTTAAAGAGAGGTCTTGATCAATATAAACCCCAAGGTTCTTGACCTTTGTGTTAGGTGTGAGTGAAAGGTCACTAAGTAAGCTCTGATGATGGGGTAAAGTGTTGGTCAGGTTTTTAGGGCCAATCAACATGACTTCAGTCTTATCAGAGTTTAAGCAAAGGAAATTCTTAGTCATCCAGTTTTTGATGTCACTTAGGCAGGCAAGTTTTGTTACTGGCGTACAATCATTAGGCTTCATTGAAAGGTATAGTTGGGTGTCGTCTGCATAAGAGTGGAAGGTAATGCCATGTTTTCTAATAACAGATCCCAAAGGTAGCATGTAAAGGGAGAATAGCAGAGGTCCCAGTACTGATCCTTAGGGCACACCATACTTGACTTCAGTGTGGCATGATGCTTCATTATGTGCATGTACAAACTGGTAACGTCCAGTAAGGTATGACCTGAACCAGACTAATGCAGAATCTTTGATGCCAATCATATGGTCAAGTCTATGTAGTAGGATGCTGTGATCAATAGTGTCAAAAGCAGCACTTAGATCCAGTAGGATTAATAATGAAATGCATCCATTATCAGATGAGATAAGGAGATCATTGTAGACCTTTACTATGGCTGATTCTGTGCTCTAAAGCCAGATTGATAGGTTTCCTGAATGTTGTCTGCGTCTAAGAAGGTACAAATTTGCTTAGACACTATTTTTTCAAGAATCTTTGATATAAATGGGAGGTTGGATCAGGGGCGCCGACAGGAGGGGACAAACGGGTCTCTTGTCCCGGGCCCAGGAACTAGGGAGGCCCAGAACTGGGCCCTCATGAAATTGCGAAGTTATTATTTTAATTCATTTCAAAATATGCCTTTTTGTGGGAGAAATGTATATGAAATTGCGTTAAATTAATTATATCTAGTCGTTTTTACCATTATTGTCCTTGAAATATGGATCAAAAGCCCCCCTGCCACCCCCTACCACAAAATGGTTTGGCCTTTCATAAACAATGCGCCGTCATTTGATTAGCGCTTCAGTACGGCACAATGTCTCATAAGTCAGGAGCTCAGAAGAGAAAAAAAAGCGAGATGAAGAAGCCAGAAGTAGGGGTTCATTAAATAAATATTTTAAAAAAGGTCCCTCAGATGATGCAGACGGTCCTAGCAAATGCAGGGCAGAGCAAGGTAAGGAAGCACAGCCAAGGTTTCCCAACCCCATAAAGAAATCCAATCAAGCCCAACTCCCAAGTCACGTCATGCATGTTCATACAAATCAGGGGGTAACAGACACACTGAACAGTGAACACCTTATATTAAAGGGATAGTTCGGTTTTTAACACATTGAGCCCCTTTCACAGGTTGTCTAAAATGAAATAAAGTGGTTGACACAAAAATGTTGATGATTGCTCCTGTCTCGGCTATTTGGGAAATATAGAATCGCCTCTGCCTGCCTTTAAAATGGCAAGCAATGGGCATGTGTTGTTTCTATCCTTAAACACTGGTTTTAAAAAAGTGCTACTCATGGAGTTATTAGTGGCGTTTGCTGATGTTCCAACCCAAGTATCGTAGCAAAATACAGTTTCTGTCATGTTTTATTTGCCATTTTGAAAGTCCCATAGGGATCTATTTGCTCCTTCATATAAACAAAGTGCCAAATAAAACATGACGGAAGCTTTATTTCGCTACGATACATGTTTTGGAACATCATTGAGCACCACTAACCACTTGGTGAGTAGCACTTTTTTAAAACCAGTGTTTTAAGGATAGAAAGAACACATGCCCATTGCAAGCCATTTTGAAGGCAGGCAGAGGCGATTCTACATTTCCCAAATAGCCGAGACAGAAGCAATCGTCAAAATTTCGATGTCAACCACTTTATTGCATTTTAGACAACCTGTGAAAGGGGCTTAATGTGTTAAAAACCGAACTATCCCTTTAAACGGACTAGTCATTAAAACTGATAACCACAACGGCACAACGTTAAACCCGACCAAACACAAGTTTTAGCCTACTGATAATTCCTGTGGTGAAGTAAAATGCGATCGATATATATTAAACATATTGACGTGTAGTTTATGAAGTAAATGCACGCTTTACATTCATATCATTTAGATTTTATTATTGTTAGCTTACATGTTTAGATTTCTAAAGCCATAGCACCTTTGTAATGGAAGTCCAGTTGCACATCCAACCAACCTAAAAAATCAATTTGGTTAATCCCGTAAATGCACAGCCTGCGTAAATGGGCATGTTAGCCCCCCTCCCGGCCAGGTGTCATCATGACGTGGCTGGGAGTGTGAAAGTTGTTGTGTGGGTGACAGTTCTATTGGTTACTAATGCGTTTTTTTTTAAGCATGACCTGCACCATTTGTAAATTTTGAAAAACAAAACCTATCAAATTTGTTTAGTCTATTCAGTATGTGGTGAATAACAAAATCAATGAAAACAAGCAGTAGTCAAATTTTGAAATAGTTCATTTGACCCCTGTTAATTTCTATTAACTTCAAATAGAACACTGCAGTTTTACAGAAACAGTCGAATATGGTAGCTCCATTATAGAGGATGAAAGAGAGAAAGGAGAGGCTACTAGTGAGAGAGAAGGGGGAGCGAAAGACAGTCACTGTGGAGCAGGAGGGGGTCATTTCCCCAGAGTAGAGAAGCATGTTATGTTAAAATAAATAGGTTGTTGATGTGAATAATGTTTTAAAAAATAAAAGTTGTTATTGTTAACCATGTTTCTGAATGTCTGTCACTTACAGGAGGTTGTGGGAGGTTTAGGTGGCGGGAGTGGAGGGGGGTGGGGGGGGTGTCGGTCGGGTGGGCCGGGGGTGAGGGTTGGGGCCCATTTAGAATATTTTGTCCTGGGCCCAGCCAAAGCTGTCAGGGGCCCTGGGTTGGATATAGGTCGATAGTTAACCAGGACATTAGGGTCAAGGTTGGGCTTCTTGATTAAAGGCTTAATGACAGATGTCTTGAAAAGTTTGGGAACATGTCCTGCTACAAGAGAGTGATTTATAATATTAAGTATCGGCTCAGCTAGGTTAGGGAGAGCAGCCTTCTGGAGATCAGTAGGAATTGGATCCAGTAGACAAGTAGAGGCTTTACTTGATGAGATCAACTTGATAATTTCAGATATATTGGCAGGTGTAAACGAGTCCAGATATGCTATAGGTCGGCTAGGACTTGCTGTTTCCATTATAGGGGAACCAGCTGAATTTGAGGTTTGAATGGTGTTATTAATTTTACCTCTAATAGATTCAATTTTATCATTAAAAAAAATCATAAAATCATTGCTGTCTAACCTTATTTGAATGGAGTGTGTCACTTCATTCCCACTTTTAGTTAAGCGCAACATTGTGTTAAAGAGGAATTTGGGGTTGTTTTTATTATCATTTATAAGTGAGGATTAGTATTCTGTTTTTGCATTATTAAGTGCTTTCTTAGTCTTTTAGGCTGTCTTTCCATGCAAGATGGAAAACTTCAAGTTTGGTGGCATACCATTTTCTTTCAAGTTGACATGCAGCTTGCTTCATTGAGCGTGTCTGTGCTGTATACCTTGGGGCAATTTTGACTTGTTTTCTAATTTTCTTTTTAAGTGGCGCGATGGAATTAAATGTAGTGTAAAGTGCATCTATAACATTATCAGTTAATTGATCAACTTGGGTAGGGCTGGGAGGAGGGCCTTCTAATGTGTATCGTTTCATTAAGGGTTCAAGAAGAGAAGAAATTTTATCTATGAAGTCGCTTGTGGCTTGGGGGGTAATTCGTCTAGTGTGGTAGCAAATAGAGTTAGGGGCTTGAGAATCTATTGTAGTCTTTAGAGTTATTAGGGAATGGCCAGTTAGTGAAGGACATTGAGGTAGGATAGCAAGTTGTTCTATTTGTGCACCATATATTAGAACAAGGTCAATAGTATGTCTACCTTTATGTGTAGGTGCATTAACATGTTGGAAGAAGCCAATGTGTTCAATTAAGGATTGGAACGCTGATGCCAGGCTATTATTTACATCATCCATGTGGATGTTGAAATCGCCCAACACTATAATATTATCAGTTTTAATGACTAGTGAGGAAAGAAATTCTGAGAATTCAGTCATAAAGTCAGAATAGGGGCCTGGGGGTCTATATAATGTTACAATCGTTAAGGGTACATTAGATCTAGATGTTTTGTCAGGTTGCATAAGATTGAGAACAAGGACCTCAAAAGATTTAAATTTGTATTCAAGTTTGGGAGCCATAGTGAGGTTAGAGTTATGAATTGTGGCAACTTCACCGCCACGACCATTGTGTCGAGGTATGTGGTAATTAAAGTGACTTGGAGGAGAAGCCTCATTAAGTGCCTGCTGGGTTGACGGTGAGGCAGCAGAGATCTGTTTAAGACAGTAAATCTGCTACCTGGACCAACTCTGGTATGTCAGAAGCATGCCGAGTTTAAGTGCCGGTCAATGTTCCTAGAAAGGAGCTCAGCACCCATCCTCGAAGGATGAATGCCGTCTCGATTCAAAAGTCCAGGTTTTCCCCAGAAAGAACTAAAGTTATCAATGAAGCCCACATTGTTATCGGCACACCAGCCCGACAGCCATTGGTTGAGTGAAAAAAACAACTCAAGCTGAAAATTTCTTCACCGCATTTAATAGGTATGGGACCAGAGAAAGTTACTGAGTCTGACATCGTTTGTGCCAACCAGCACAATGAAATGAAGCTTGTTTTAGTGATCTCCGACTGTCTTAACCGGACATCGTTAGTGCCAGTGTGGATGACTATCCTAGGGTATTTTACACTTTGTTTAGCCACTAGCACTTTCAAATAGGCTTTGATGTCACTCGCTCTAGCCCCAGAGATTGAAGTGACTATGGCCGATGGTGTCACTAGCTTCACGTTTCGTACTGTAGAAGCACCAATTAGCAGAGTTTTATCTTGGTTGGGATGATTACTTAAAGGGGAGAATCGGTTTGAAACTTTAAGTGGTTGGTGGTGTGCTTGGGACTTCGTTCCGCGACTAGAACGCCTCACCGTAACCCACTGTCCCTGCTGCAAAGGGGTTGTCGCCGGTTGACTGGCTAGCTGGCTAGGGGGTGGGCTATCTGGTGCGTCCACGCTTGCTAGGCGGTCAACAGGGCTAGCTGATGCTAAGTTGCTACTGTTAGCTAATGCGTGGAAGCGACTTTATAGATCTGTGATCCTCGCCTCCAAGCTGTCAAGCTGTCTACATGTATTACACGTACCATTATCACTAAAGGAGGCTTTGGAATAACTAAACATCTGACAAGCCGGACAACAGATAGGAGAGCAAGGAGGGGAATGCATAGCGCAGTGTCTATGTGGACTATGAGACAGCGAGGCTATAATGATCCACAGTTTAGACCGGGAATGTGTAAAATAAAATAAATCTAAGATATTGTTAACAGTGTAGTAGTGTAGCACACAGAACACAAACGTGTGGATGACTTAAAATAAATCTATAATAATCTCGACAGTTGACTACGTGGCACACAGCTACAAACACAAGCAGTAGAGGAAATTACGTAACGCGCTTACCGTAATGACGTAGGTTGATGTGTAGCGTGAGCTCCTTTCTTAGCAAGCTGGCTAGCTGTGCGCCAGTGAGGGCTCCACAGAGCTCCAGTCTTGCCATCGATGTTTGACGCCGTGGCGCGACTCTAGATCTGGCTACAAGGAAAGACAGGTAGACTTTCCCTTGAGTGTCTTCGGTCCGCAGGTATGCGACCGATCCATAAGCTCGTTCTGATGCATCACTAAATATGTGTATCTGTCTTGAGTGAACATCAATTTGAGCTGGGACATAGGGACGGGGTAACGATACACAGGGCAGAATCTGAAGCTCTGCTTCCCAGTCTCTCCATTCCTGCTGCAAATCTTGGGGGAGGAGTGGGTCATCCCAATGGCGCTGCTTATCCCAGAGACGCTGGACAAGGACCTTTGTACGTGTTGTGTATGGAAGGATGTACCCCAACTTTATACACATTTCTCATTGTCAGTGTGCAATAGTCTAGGGGGCGATGCTTAGGTAGCCAAGACTATCCAGTTCCCAGTGCCACGTTAGGCTGAGGGCTGATTCTGGATGGGGAGCAGGTTGTGCCGAATGGTGAAACTTGCCACTCGTACACATCTGGTGGGTCATCTCGCCTCATATCTCTCCATATGAACCTGAGGAGTGACCTGTCTTCCAATTGGAGCCTAACCTGATGGAACATACTGCGTATGTCGCCACTGATGGCTACTGTGCTCTGTCTAAAACGCAGCAGGACACAGAGAAGAGAAGCACCCAATGTTGGTCCAGGAAGCAGTGCTTCACTTAGGTTGAGGCCAAGAAACTGGAATGAGCAGTTAAACACTATACGATTCTTCTCATTGTGCTGTACAAGATGATGGGGATGCACCATGATTCAATCTCTGTAGGGAGGTCCGGGCCAAGTTTTTTGACTGATCCTGCTTTGACCAGCTTGCGCATCTCCTCACAGTACGCCTCTGCCAGCTGTGTGTCTCTAGCCAGCCTCTTCTCTGTGCTTCTTAGGCTGGGCATAACTGCCTCCTTGGTAGCCTGAAAAGTGGGCATTCGGCAAATTAAATATTTCTCTTTTGTCTTTATTCTTTTTCTAAGCTTGTACAAAGTCTCCTGGAAAACGTGCCAGAAGGTGAAAAAATACTTACAGAATATACACGAAGACAGGAGATTACGGATCAGTTGCGGCGCAAAATAGTAAACATGGTTGTAACAGCAATGATTGAGAAGTATGGGTAAGGTGCCCAACTTTCTAGAAATTAGAAGCCAGATTTTCATATAGAAATAACAAATCACCTCACCTATAGTAAATTAACAATTCACCTCTCAGGAGTGCTCCACCAACGGAAGTCCGAGAACAATATGCATTAGGGATTGTTACCCTGTACCCTTGCTTGAAACATCCATACTCGTAGAAAGGATATGTAAGTATTGAAGCAAGACATTGTACACATTTCACTATTTGATCTATCCTTTAAATTAGACAGTATTTTTGGTGTCATCTTCAAACTTATGTGATTGCATTTTAAAACCTTCTTAGTGTTTAAGTTGGGTGTTGAAGCAGGATGCACAGTGATATTATTAGCACTGTCATTTGACCAGTTAAACAATAACTGGTTAACTGTCAGCCAGTCTGTCTCATCTATGTACATAGGAGCACTTGATGCTGAAAGTAATGAGGGGTACTTGATGCTGAAAGTAATGAGGGGTACATTGCCTGGAAACTTATAAACATGTAACGTGATCTCAGTGGTGGCAAAAGGAGGAGAAGCTCTAGAATGGATTCAACAAGCAGGGGGCCAGAGTATGTAAGAGAGGTGATGACGAAGTATTACCTTGAGGGAGATGAGTGTAGGGAGGCCATATCTCTACTTAAGCACAGCACAGACGAGGTGCAAATTCTCATTAAAATAAAACAAACATTCCAAAGAATTACAGAAAATAATTCATGATCCAGAGAAGTCCTCCTTGGGAAGTATTCCCAAGATTTCTTGGCATAAAGGGCCTTGTAAGTGGATATTTTATCCCCAGACATTAACACTTTATTTCTATTTCAAATGACTTTCTCCTGGCAATCCACTTGATGTTTTCCTTTCGATGATGATATAGGTGATACAGGACTTCAAACTGCTGTTTGGTGAAGAAATTGCATCAAAACTCATGGAGAAGTGGGGAGCTTTTCTAAAGCCAATTCGGGAAGCTGTCGATCATGTCGTCAGGTTTCACTAGGTATGGACCCTCAGCCTTTTATGATTGTTTTTACAGCGTTGTGTTGTTTATGTCACCACATAATTGGCCTTTTTTTCTCCCAATTTTAGTCATGCCGCAGTCTTCAAGAGATCACAAGAGCCTTACAAAAGCCTTACATTCTTGCAGTCAGCACGGCAAGAAATTGCATCCATGACTTCTACATCGTGGGGGATGGCAAACTGATACCTTGCAAAGCTAAGTCCTCTCTTTCAGCCTTTGACAAACTTTTCAAAGCTCACTATGTCTTTGGAATCTCATACGACCAACTGCTACACAACATGTACACATTCGTGCAGACCACCATCGACAATGTTGATATCGGACTGTCATGAAAGCCCTAGGGTGAAGGAACTGAGAGCCAAGATAGTGAATTGATTCAATTGAAAATTGAATGTTTATGTGTTTTATTTGCAAGAACACTTACAACACAGTCAGAGCTTTATTTCGCCAAATAAAACTGTCACATTCTTTTCATCCGAGTACAAGATTTCAGTTGGTATGTCATCCAATTGGGTGTAATCAAAGGTTCAGCACTTTTTCAGGCTTCAGAAAGCATCTACTGAAAAAAGGGATAGTACTGCAGATCAAAGTGACACATCTTCTCTGTTTTTACTTTACCTGTGACTCAACCTGATCAGCAGATTTCTGTTACACTGCAGAACATCCTGTAAGTTCATCAAACAATAAAGAGACTAGGCAGAGTACTACAGAAATGTGTGCGGCAATGGTTGGGGATTTCCTAAGTCATGATGTAGCAACATCTAAAGTCAAAGCTTTTGTTAATACATTTGAAAAATTTGTAGAGGTTTCTTAGACAAATATCAAAGATGGTGTCCTTAATTTGCTTTCTCCTGAAAATGATGTCTTGAAAGACAGATATTTTAAGAGCCTTGAGAATCCTGTAGTGAATTTTAACACAGAGTCAAAGTTGAAGAAATATTACAGTGAGAAACTGAGAGTGGTTGAGCCTGTTGAGATAGCTTTGGGTGTACGGTTTGATTCAAGAAGGGATCGATCCTCTGGAACATATGATCAGGTTCCAGTAACTGACAAATTTGTGTATATTCCCATACTGGAGACTTTAAAGTTTATATTTTCCAACAAGGACATCTGCAGGCAGTTTGTTGAGCCTGCTGGCAGAACTGGGGTCTACTGAGACTTTTGTGATGGTAGTTAGTTTAAAAATCAAAATGCCTTGCAAATTCAGCTTTTTTTTTTGATGAGTTTGAAACAGCCAGTCTGCTTGGGTCAAACCATGGTGTTCATAAAGTAGGTAGTATGTACTTTGTTCTAAGGAACTTCACTCCAAAGATTACAAAGGAAGTGTAGGCCTATGAGAAATGCCTTGTAAGAAATTATGTAGACTCAAATATAAAAATAACCATCAAAGAAATCATACATTTAAGTATTGAATTATATATAGTATACAGTATTGAAGTAATACTGTTCATGTTCATTTATTAGTGTTATGATTAGAATGTTGCCCCAGTCTTAAAATAAAGCACATCAATGATATTTGAGAGTGTTTCTCCCTTTTCAGGAAAAGTATCGAAAAACTATCACAATTCTTGACTTGGTATCGGTATCAAAACAGTAATTTTGGTATCGTGACAACACTAATACAGATTCTAAAAGCATAAATTATCTATGTAAATATGTCATTACTCTGTGGTTAAAAGGACTCGAAAATCCAACTGCAGGACTTGAGACTTACTTGTGACTTGCAAAGCAATGACTTAGTCCCATCTCTGGTCTGGATATTAAAAAATATGGCATCAATGCCATCTTGGAGCGTCTTCAACATGATCTTAAAATTCAGAAACTTTTGTTTGGGTACCTTGCAGACAACAAAATCTGCAATATATCTGCAAAATATCAAAACTAGATTTAACTGAAAGAATATACGCCTTTAACTATGGGCATCTCAAAAGCAGGGCTTGAAAACGAAATTATTTTTCAATCGTTCTGTTCCAAACGGTTCAGGTATGTTTAACGTTTTTGCGGCATCCAAAAACATTCAGATGGGCTATCCATCCCACATAGCCTACAGCCTACAGTATTCTATGATAAATAATTTCTTATCAAAAACATTTCTGGATAAGTGCTAGAAATTCCTTACCTGGTTGTAAGCTTTATGGAGATCTTCAAAGGCTTGCTCAATAATTCCTAACCCCATTTATAAGCGAACATGTCATAGCCTGTCTGTTGCTGACAAATATAGGACTACCTGACTTTACCTGACTACCCGACTTTAAAAAAGGAAAGGCAAAATAGGCTAGGCCTCTATTATGTTATGCCTACATTGCCTACGAACAATTTCCAAATCAATTTCACTCTATGGTACGAGCTGGCCTAAGATCCGATGTGGCAGACTAGGATACAGCTGACAGCTGACAGCTGCCTGGATTGAGCCTAGCGGGAGGCGAAGTGAAAGCACAACTGGAAAATAGTTGCTTTTGTGAAATTGTATAAAACTATATAGAGAAAGAAAAAAAACGTTATTAACCGGTTTTATGGATTTCAGAATTACGTTTCTGTTCCGGAACAGTTGAAGACCATTTCGTTTTTTTTTTCTTTTCCATTCCTCGTAAAATTCCGTTCGTTTTCGGTTTTCCTTTTCGTTCCTTGAACCGGTTCAGAGCCCTGCTCGAAAGGAAGAATCGCCCCCAGTAGACTAAATCTTGAACTAACTGGAAATGTGATTGGTCTAAATGCCATTCAGACATTTTGTTTGATTCAAAACATGCCTTTGATATTTGGAGATTTAGTGCCTGAAGGTAACACACACTAGAGACTTTTGCTACTGTTGCTTCAAATTATTAATATTGTATTTACACCTTTCTTAACTGAGGGCATGACAGTTTGCCTGAAGTATCTGATTATTGACCACCATAAACTTTTTAAAGAGCTGTATCCTCATCACAATTTCATTCCAAAGCAGCACTTACTAAATCATTTCCCAAGAGCTATTCGAAAAATTGGCCTTCTTGTTCACTTTTGGGGAATGCGATTTGAGGCAACACATCGCTTTTTAAAGGACTGTGTAAAAAAAGTCTTTAGCTCAGAAACATCAGGTGGCAATTGTATATCAATGGGCATCAGAGCCTTTAGAATGCATTGCTTGTGGACCAACAAAAACAGTTCCAGTTCCAAAAACAGTTGTTGACTTAAAAAATGGAGACATGATAGCAGACAGTCTGCATGTTGACCTAAACTGTTTAGTAGAGGTTGTCTCTTGGATCACATGTTATGGGACAGAGTATCATCCTGGGACCTCATTTATAAAGCTCTTTACACAAGAAAAAGTTGCGTGAAGCAGGGTAAAATTTCGCAACCTTTCTTGCAAAAGTCGAGATTTACAAACATTTTCCATGGGCAAAACAAGTTTCCAGGTTTCAGCAACCCTTTGACCACACGTGTAATAACGCTCCCGCAAAGTTTTCTTGACTAGCACCCTTTAGGACTCTGTTCTAGACTGTGTTTTAGTGACCTCCAATGGTAGAATAAAATATCACATTGATAATGTAGCTGGATGCACAGCGCATAGGCTGCGTGTGAGCACTTTAAAATGTAATGTAGTATTCGTATCATGCCAATACATTAATAAGAGAAATATGCAACAAATTCTATATTCACAGTCAGTGTCCTTGGTTCTTGGCGCTGAACTTACTTTGTTCATAGTTGTACGCTGCCACTCACTTTTGTTATTATTAGTGGACTTGCTCCTCTATTGTTATTCGTCAGAAACATTTTGAGCCGCTACTCCTCCTAGAGCTTTTGAGAGCTTTCCAACTCTGAAACGTCCGGCCTGACCTCGATCGGTGTGCTTACATTCATCTTTTTTATATTTCTTGTCGTTTGTCCGTTATCCCTCTTTAAAAAAAAAAGTGGAGCCCGTTTCCGCCAAGAAAATGCAAAAAAAAAAAAAAAAAGGTTTGTCCCCCTATTAGTCCTAGGGCTTTTGAGATAGAGACACCGTTCTAGACCAAAAACATCCGGGCTGACCTTGATCAGTTTGCTTACATTCATCTTTTTGATATCTCTTCTCGTTCGCCTGTTATCCCTCTTTTTCCTTTCGTTCTCATTGAAATGCATGGGGTGGGGAGGCTCCTCATTGAAATGAATGGGAAAAATGCTTGTGTGTGTGCATGAGTGTGTGTGTGTGTGTATGAGTGTGTGTATGTGTGTGTGTTGGAGTTCTTGGGGGGGGGGGGGGGCCTGATATGATCATCCGCTTTCACTTTGTTTCACTTCGTGCAAAGCGTCTGAGAACCAGCCATAGGCATTTGTTTTCATGACGGTGGGCGGGATACTTTCTGCTTCAACCAATGACTACTGCTTGGTCATGACGTATGCTATTTCAAATTGGGCGCTAGAGTTTAACGTCATCGCCTTTAGCCCCCGATCTGTTCGCTGATTCGCCGACACGATTTCTTGTCGGAGAAAACCAAAGCTTATCGTGAGTTCCCTGACTAGTATGTAGGTTAATGAAATTAACCGTTACCACTAGGCGGCGTTAGCCTGGCT
>JAGFZM010000197.1:335474-380986 GCA_017657215.1 Limnothrissa miodon
CACACACACACACACACACACTCTCACTCACACACATACTCACTCTCACTCACACACAATCACTCTCACTCACACACACGCACACACACAAAATCACTCTTACTTACTCACACACTCACTCTCACACACACTCACACACTTGCACACACACTCACTCTCACTCACTCACACACGCAATCACTCTCACTCACATTTATGCAATCACTCTCACTCACACATACGCAATCACACTCACTCACACACACTCACTCACTCTCACTCATACACACTCACTCTCTCACTCACACACACTCACTCACCCGCACACACATACTCTCTCACTCACACACACTCACTCACTCGCACACACATACTCTCTCACTCACACACACACACACTCACCCATTCACACAAAATGTGACATCCATGGGGAGACTAGTTGAAAAGGAACCTTTTTGTTTCCAGTCACCACAATTACGTCCACTGCCTGCGTCCACCACCCACCCCTCTAATACATACACATACACTCTGACACACAGGTCATTCAAATACCTTGCTGATCTTGCCTGACACAGCTTTTCAAGTACACTCAGGCCATGTTACTGTGATTTCCCTCAACACTGATCAATGATCCTGACTGAAGTTGTGTATAAACATGTATAATACACTTGTGAAAAATTTTTTTTTGTCTTTTATTTGATGTTATCTGTTGTTCAAGTGTTTGTCAAGAAAACTGTGACAAATGTATAAAACTATATAGAAATTCTAAACATGTTTTTAATGAAGGAACAAAGGCATTATACTGCCTTTGATATTAAAATGTTATATTTCATGATTTACTGTATTTCAATTGCACATGATATAAATGATAAGCATTTCTGTCTGTTATTTCATGAATTAATATGCTTTTGTTGGCATTGTAATACTATGACACACAATTTGTAAGTTGGACTCAAAGCAATACATTTTATCCCATCTGGTGCCTAAAGGACACTGAATCAGAGTTCATTTTAATCCCTTAAGTGTGACACAAGTTAAATATGGGTGCTAGAGTTACTCTAGAGTTACATTGTTATCCGGAAGTGTGCATTTGTATTTTAACACCAGTGTCAGTGTGAGTACAACACTGTAAATTTGGACTCCTATAGAATAAAATGTACACTGCTCAATTTGCTGTGCACTTGAATAGAACTGAGAGAGAGAGAGAGATTTATATTTATAGACTTTTACATTTACCATATGCTCGCCAAAAACCCCAGCGTTGCCCGGGTGAACTTGACCTACGATTTCAGCAAATTTTGGCGAAAGTGCTGCAGCTAAAATACCCGACATTGCCCAGGACAACTTAACCGACAATTTGATTTGCCGCAAAAGTGCTGCCAGATGCAAATGATTAGCATTGCGATTAGCATTTTGTGAATAACTGCGGCATTACTCAATGTATGCAGTCCAAACCTACTTAAGAACCTATTCTGTCCCAGTCCCCACCTTCCTGCCAAGTTTCATCCCTCTACCTCAAAAACTGTGGCCTATATGAGAACACAAACATACACACACACACACACAAACCCCCCACACTCTGCTTTATATTATAGAGATTTTCTAGTATATTCTAAAATTTCTTGAAGCGTTTGCTAACAAAACAGTATGGATTTGAAAGAAGGTAATACACCTTATGAAGTCAATATATGGAGGCAGCCTTGTATCTGCGATTGTAGTGTGTATTTCTCGAGGGAAAATGCTTTATGCTTTGTGGTATAAATAAGTCCCGTCTGTAAGTGCAATGGAGAAGAAAAGAAGTGTATCACAAATAGAACCAGTAATGCTGAACTAATCAACAGAAGTATTTTCATTAATATGAACACCTCGTCCAGTAGTCAGCCCAAAAAGGTTTAGTAACAATAATAAAATATGGATGATGTTAAATACTAAAATACTATTTACAATGAGAGATCACTGATGTTATTGTTTTATTTAAATGAGATGTACTGAACTTCTTAAACACACACACACACACACACATCCACAAACCAAGGAATCTGGGCCCACACTGTATAATGCAGAAGAAAAATCAAACACACAATGTTTGAGAATAAGAGACTTGAATCAACCAAGTTTTTAAAGGACTCAATGTTTTGCACCAAATTTTGCCATCAAGATTTGAGATTTAATGACTCTTGGTCGTGTGCTCGGATCTCATTAAGACAAGAACTGAACTTGCCCCCAATGCAAAAATACAGTATTTTTGATTGAATAGGAGGGTTTTATATTACACTATTGTGAGTATTTGTATCATTTGTAGAATATCTCAAAAGAACCCGAGCAAAGGAAGAATACAAAAATAAATGATAAATAATATAACAAACATTAACATTCCAAACATTAACAAACATTTAAAACAAATGAATAACACACCCCAGAAGTAGCCATATTCTCTGTGGTACTGTGGTCAGTGTCACCTGAAACACAGTTAAAAACACTAGCATTACAAATACGTTAACAACTCACAAAGTATAAATAAAATCATCAGCATGAAATATTTAAGTCATTCAAAGATGACAACACTACAGACTCATATTCAGATAGAATAAAAAAATATGAATCAAAATACATATTAAATTGAACCTACAGTATTCTCCTCTCCACTGCTTTTAATAGATGCATTTCTCAACATTATTAACGTTGGTGCCTCTGTAAATGCTTTCTTGAAAACTACACCACATAGTGGATTACCTGTAAAAGCATATAATTCTGACTGTCAACAATGTTAGTGCAGCCAGAGTAAAAAGTTTCTGTACTTCTGTGAAGTATAAAATAGTCAAAATGCTTTGACATAGTTACCATTTTCACTTTTTTTTCTGCATGGCATATCAATTTTAACAGACAAAAATATGGGTGACTTTACAAGGTTATACTAGGTTTGTATGTACTTTTACAACACAATTTATATTGCTTATTGCCAGATCATGTAATTTATTTTGAAGTGTTGTTAAAAAAAAGCATTTGTAAACTAGTTTAATACTTCTGCATGTAATGACTGAAGCTTTCTTTCTCCAGTGTTGGTATGGCTCCTTTTCACTCATAGGTCATTGACAACTACAGTAATAATTAATAGATAATAATAATAATAATAATAATAATAATACGTTGTTTAAAAACGAGATTTGTCCATAAGTGTGAATGATTTTGTTATGTTTAAAATATAAGTATATGTGTGAATGATTTTGTTATGTTTATAATATAAGTATATAAGTGTGCATTGAGTGAGTATGAACGGTTCAGCTTGTTAGCTTGCATAAAGCATGTAATAAGCTAGTTTGTGATATTTTGTATGTTTTTGGTTTTATGATGGTCAAAGAGAAGGCAGTGGTCAGAGGCCATTTTTAGATAAATTTGTGCAAAAAGGCAAAATAAGTCTGGTTATTGGAGCATTATGTCGCTGTCTAGCTGGTGAAAACTAGAGAACTTCAGGGCAAGGACAGCACACGTATACTGCTGAAACTGTCATTTTCAACTGAGCAACTTGTTGTAGTGACAAAAGGGCTTAATTGTAGAATTATAAACCACAGTAAAAAAATTTTAGGAAACTAAAATTACAACTCAAATATATCAGTAAATGATGCTGCTGGATTCAAGAGCTGTGGGAAATGGAGACATTCAAAACAAGCTTTATCATCAGGGCTGCCTACGACGTCCTGCCTTCTCCTGTTAACCTAAGCCAGTGGTATGGTGAAGACCCCAGGTGCCCTCTTTGTCAAAGCTCAGCAACACTGAAACACATATTGGTTGGATGCAAGACTGCTCTTGCCCAAGGCCGCTACACCTGGCGGCACAACCAGGTGTTAAAGTTTCTCTCAGCAGTGCTGGAAAGCCAACGGGCATATGTCAACGCTCTTCCTCCCCCACCATCATATTGGCAATCAACACCATTTGTCCGGGAGGGTGAGGGGCAATGCAGTCTTTTCACTCAAGGACCTGGCATGGGACAACTGGGCAAGGCACGGGACTGGAAGTTGCTGGTAGACCTGGACAAGAAACTCTGCTTCCCAGCTGAGATACTACTAGCTTGCGACCAGACCTTGTCCTGTGGTCTGCTTCACTGAAGCTCGTCTACATCGTGGAGCTCACAGTGCCCTGGGAGAGTGCAGTAGAGGAAGCCTACGAACGGAAGATGCTGAGGTACGCTGAACTCGCAGCCGACGTGCAACAACAAGGATGGAAAGCAAAAGTACGGCCAGTGGAAGTTGGATGCAGAGGGTTTGTAGCCACCTCGACATCTGGGCTACTCAGGGAGTTGGGGGTGCGAGGAAAGGCCCATAGGCAGGCAGTCAAAGACCTCTCTGGAGCTGCTGAGAGGGGAAGTCAGTGGCTGTGGATCAAGCGAAGGGACTCTGGCAGGGCCTTCAAATGAGGTGATGCTATCTAGGGAGCTGGGATTCACTGCTGAACCCTCTGGAGGTGTCGTGGGCCTATCAGCGACACACCTATGAAGTAGGGCGCCCACTTGACAACCTAAAAGATGCCATCACTCATTTGATCACCCAACATAGTCTCAGTGGCATGTACTCTTGAGGGATAACAACATCTAGTCCTACACAATGAATCGGTAAATCCCCATGGAACCAATCATCTTGATTCTAGAATAAAACATTGTCCACACTGAACCTTTCCACTAGGGGTGTGCAAAGTTTCTGGTATTTGTATCTGTATTTGTTGGGGGGCAAAATATTTGTATTTGTATTCAAGTAAAATTCACATAAAAATCCAGTTAATATGACACCCGATACAAAAAATTAAAAATTAAATTAAATTAAATACTGTTCCTCTATAAGGACATTCTAATGCATAGAATCTTCCTGTCTGCAAAAGACGTTCTATATAACTCCCACAAGTGCTGTCTTTGCTTCTGTTCTATGTGAAATTGCCTGAAGTTAATGCTGCTGTTTGACATTGTATTGGATAATTGAGTGCCATCACTTCAAGAAATTTCGTCGAATGTTTAAAGAGTGCTACTTTGACTAATGACAGGTTCAGCTAGTTTAGCAAGTTTAGGCCTATTCCATATGTCTGTTTGAAAACTATTCAAGTGTGTGTTGTTTGTTTAGTTTCATTCATACAAAATGTCGAAAAACACAGCCTTCACACACCAATTAAACACTATAGTTTGTTTCAATGTTTTTGTAGCCAGGCTTTGTGAACTGCTGGTGTAAAACAGCCAAAACGAAACTGCATAGTTTATAATGAAAATATGCATCCCCATTCCAATAAACCAATTGTGCAATTTTCAAGACAACATGGAAAATATAATAGGCCCAGGGAACATTTAGCTATTAATTTTTCTTGTAAAACAATAGTTCTTCCACCCACGTTAACGTTATCCAAGAAAACGATAATGCCCAATCTGCCCAATCTGGATTTTTGCTATCAAGAGTTAGCCAGCCTAGCACTAGCAAGCCTGTGTGTTATGCCTGTCAGTCAGAGAAGCAACAAGCAGATCAACCTCGTATTAAATGTTGCACTTCTATGTTCCATATGCATATTGTCTATCCATAATCCAAAAGAATTTCCGTTGTGTTACTTCTGATGACAGTTGCTGGTTATAATAGGCTAATGTTTGGGACCATCATTCAAGCTCCTATAAGCTACATTGGTGGATATTTTGTGCGCACGCCTGCGCAGGTTCAGGCCAATTGTTTTCTCGCTTCAGTTCACGAATACAAATATTTAACAATGAACAAAACAAAAGTTAATTCGAATTCAATTCAATTCATCCGAATTACGTATTAGTACAAAAAGCATTATTTGTTCATTGCCGAATACCGTATTCAGGTTCGGCTCCACCCCTACTTTCCACACACCAATATGCTGGTGCTTGATAACATTACATTTAGATTATATAGAACTTTAATATTTAAAATTTGCTTATATTTAGACTTCAGAAAGACTCACACACACACTTAGACAAACGTGGGTTTGAGGTCCTCGTTGAAGTTGACCACAGGGTGTGTGGCATGATGGAGATCATAGACGCCACCATACTCGCTATCTGAGGTTTCGGACGTGCTGTCGGAGGACGAGGCGTATGGGCCCTGAAGGCAGGAGTCACAGTAAGGCCGGTGGTAGTAACAGTAATCCTCTGAGCTGCTGTCTGAGTCTGAGTCCGAGTAGCAATAGGGGTCCGCTCCAAGCTCAACTTCCTGTTTCCTCCTACTCCCTTCTGCTTCCGGGCCAGACTTCACATGTCTGTGGTCCAAGTGCCCTGACTTGACAGAGCAGCGGCGAGGACGGTGCAACCTGCATCGTTCGCGATGTCGCCAATGGGGTGATGTGTCAGCCCCTTTTTCCTTTCCATCATCTGCCTCCACCTCTTTGATGCTTTGCTTGAGATGTAAGCTGAGGCCGGGTTCATTTTTGTGCTCCCCCGTTTCCTGGTATTGTTCATGGTTGGTGAGTCCTGCCCCCCTGCTCCATCTTGTGGGAGTCAGGGCTGTGTTATGGGGGCTAGTTCTTTGTGGGTAGAAGGGGGGCCTACGCTTACGCATGGTGTAGGGGGAAATGCTGGGGTAGCGGAAGTAAAATGGTGAGCAAGGCGAATAAGGAGCAAGTGGAGAGAGCTCATCCTGAACCTGATTGTCGGATGGCCTCCTGGTCGGGTCATGTGACTGGAGCGAGGCAGTGCGTCCCTGGGCATCCACGCTCAGATCCTGAAGAATCTCCTGCAGCTGCTCATTGCTCACAAAACCCTGCCAGGTGCCCCCTGCAACTGCTGGCAGTGCAATGGTATCATCTGCTAGCCCTATAGAGTCGGTCCGGATTGGGCCAGACCATGTAACTGACGGATGGGTGATTCCTGGCATATGGTTTGGCTGACTGACTGGACTAGCCACAGATGCTACCTCTGCTTTTGCAAGACCAGAGCTGGAGTTGGATCTATCAAGGGGCACTTCATCAGAACAACTCAGTCTCTCAGATGCCAAAACTATTCTCCTTTGGTTGCTATGAGAAGCTTGGGAGGCACCAACATCAGGGTTAGGAGAGCGGGGCCGAGTATGAGAATGATGTGGCGCTGGACATGAGGTGAAGCGCTCATTGCTTGTAGAGGGACCAATAGGTTGTACCAAGGCAGAGGTTGGACCCGGGTGGGGGGGGACATATGGTGGAGGTGAGACTGGAAGTGGTAGAGGCAGGGGCAGGGTAGAAATCTCACTTTTGGGCGACGGGGGTGAGGTAGTGGGCATGTCAGGCTGTACCCCTGTGGTCTGGGTGGAGCAGGAGTTAAGGTTTGTGTTGGAAGAGTCTATCTCACCATCTACAGGGGTGTGCCCCACAGACATGAGCTTCAGAAGTTTGTCCTTGGCGTTGTTCACTTGCTCCTGCAGACTGTCAATCACTGCATTCTTCTGCCATGCAAAAATGATAAGAAAAAGGAACTGAATGAACTAACCAACTGAACAATATAAAATCCAGAAAAAATATATTGCTCTCTTAAACTCTTTCTGCCAGAGGGTTAGAGATTAAATGAGAGAGAGAGAGAGAGAGAGAGAGAGAGAGAGAGAGAGAGAACGGCAACTTTATTCTGAAAAACAACTTCTGTAATTCCAATCAAACATCAAAACATTTGAACACATGAGTAAGGCACAATGTTGCAAAAACCAGAATGTCTGAAGCCCTTGTGATTTCTGTGCATGTTAATATTTTCTAATGGATTTGTCATTAATTTTACCCCACAGCTCCTCAAAAAAGACTGAGACTTAAAGCCCTAACACTATTAAATAGGGGCTAAGCAACTTTCTGTTTTTCTCTCTCACAAGCTTCCTCTAAAGACCGCTGTATTGCATTGTATTGCACTGCATTCTATTGGATTGGATATTTAATTGGATTAATTAAATGAAAAATGTTGTATAGTGGGCCTTTAAGCATGGCTTTACAAATTAAATGAACACATTAGTATGTGTGAGTGTGTGTCTGCAGTAAAAAGCAGCACGTAATGTATATCTCGATCGGTGCGCATCCATTCAGATTTTTTATATATTTTGTCGTTATCCCGTTATCCCTCTTTTTCTTGTCGTTTTTTCCCCCGTTGAAATGCATGGGGTGGGGGGCCCATGCTTATACTAGTAATAATCAATTGACAAGTTTTTAATTGAGCAAATTGAAGAACAGACAGTTGTGCAATATCACGTGATGATTTTGTCTGATAATTTCAGCACCTACTGTAAATCTTGAATGTTTTCAATGAATCCACACTGAGCTAAGTGTACCTCATTGAGAAGGCGCTTCATGGAGGTATTTTCTCCCAGTAGGTAGTAGATCTCATCCTCACTGTACATGGAGCGCAGGCTCTTGCTGGGGCTGCTGAAGTACTTGGACATCTGATTCGCATTAGGGTTCATTTCCTCCTCAAACTGCCTCCATTGGGTTAACTGCATGAAGTTAATAAGAGCTTAATAAGATGTTAATAAGAGCTTAGATAAAGAAGTTATCAAGGGCTTTATCAAGGGGTTGGGGGGGTGGAGAGAGGGGTTGGTGGTTGGGTGTCTGGTGGGTGTTGAGTGGAGGTTGGGGGAGTGGAGGGGGTGGTGGTGGTGGGAGGTTGAAAGGGTGTTGAGGGGGGGTTTGGGTGTGTGTGTGTGTTAGAGTTGTTGGGGGGGTTCTCCATTATAAAAAATGGGAGAAATGCTTGTGTGTGTATGTGTGTGTGTGTGCATGTGTTGGATGTTGGGGGTGTGGGGGGGTCGTTGGTTGGGGTAGAGAGGGGGTTTTGAGGGGGTGTTCGGGGGGTTGTTGGGGAGGGCTGTTTGGGGGGGTGGAGAGGCAGGCTTGGTGGGAGGCTGTTGGGGGGGGGGGGGCTGGCAAGTCCCCCTTGCGGTTTCTGCCGAGAAAATGCATTCTAGTTATTGTGGGCTTGCCCGAGTTAGAGACACTGTTCCAACTCTGACACGTCCGTCCTGATCTCGATCGGTGTGCTTACATTCATCTTTTTGATATCTCTTGTTGTTTCCCCATTATCCCTCTTTTTCTTGTTGTTTTTTCCCATTGAAATGCATGGGGTTGGGGGGCTCCTCATTGAAATAAATAGCAAAAATGCTTGTGTATGAGTGTGTGTGTGTTGGAGTTGGAGTTGTTGTATTAATCAATTGACAGGTTTTTATTTTAGCAAATTGAAGAACAGACAGTTGCGCAATATCACGTGGCTTTTGTCTGATAATTTCTTATGGTTGTGATAAATGTGATAAAACGTGTAAAGAAACTTTACATGAGAAACACACTGATTTCAGGGTTGCGCCTAGAACTGGCCATATGGTGTGTAAGTGACTGGCTTAAGTCTGTGGCAGAATGTGCGTAGGTGCAGCTACATGCTTTCTTAAGCCGGAAAATTTTGCTCAAAGCAAGTCACCAACCACATGCTTCCTCCATCGTTTTAACAGAGAGTCATACAATTTGGGAAGTCTCAAGATTGGATAATGATTAAGCCCCGTCCAGCATAGGCACCCATTCACTGAGCAGGACACACTGCCTCCTTCTTTGTTTTACTTTCCCTCTCTTCCCCCCTCTTTCTCTCTATATCTCTATATCTCTGGTATTTCAGATTAACACAGATTTCAGATTAACAAGTTTAATTATGACAACATATAAATCAATGGCCTTGATCACTGTGCACCAATAAAGTTTGTCCATTCGGCAATCAGACGGTTGCAGGTTTGAGCCCCACTTGTGCAAGACACTGAACCCCAAATTGCTCCCGGTGGCAGGTTGGCACTAAAATGCTCTTAGTGCTGGTTGGAGTAAAACACAGAGCACTGAGCCACTGGCTGAAACATCTGCTCTGCTACTCTCACGGTAAAATAATTAAAAAAAAAACTCCTTTTCTGTAGACTTTCTGTTTCTGACTCCTTCCTCTGATTACACACCTGGATGAACAGTCTACTCATCTTGAGCACAGCAACACCACCTTGCTCTCTGGAGTAAAACAGTGCCTTATGAATGCAGTCCATTTACAATTTACTATAATTTAATTTACCCCTCAATTTACAATTTACCATAATACAATTTACCCCTCACCTGCGGCACAAACAGCAGACAGTTGATAGACAGTGTACAGATAAAGATAGCTCCTGACACCACACTGTAGACCACGTTTGGCCAGCCGTGGAGGTACCGTAACACCGGGATGGCCACTGCTGACGACATGGTGACCAGACACACAGCAGCCATGATGGTCACGGACTGGTTGACTGGAGGCAGACTTACATTACTGGTCAGACCCGCCAGGTAAGTCCCATAGAGGAGGAGACTACCCTGTAGACAGGAGAGAGAAGAGGGAATAATGTATTCATGTAATAATAATATGTAAAGTGTGATGATAATTAGCATAAGCACAATGCAAAGTTCATTTACACTGATGCATTTATCAGATACTTTTATCCAAAGCAACTTATATTTTGTCTACTGCTAATTACTTCAGGGCCACTCTTGCCTAAAGCAATTAGATTTACTGTAAGTGCCATGCTTAAAGGCCCAATGATAGCCAGGATTCAAATCTACAATTTTCAGATTACTAGCTTGCAACAGGACAGGGAGGGTTAAATTCTCCTAACCTAATTTGAATTGTGAGAACATTTTGCAACCCAGTCTCATTGAGGAAATGTACCTCAGACAACGTTTCCGCGGGACCCGCAACTCACAGCAACCACGGATCGGGAGACGAGCGCCCTAACCAGTTGACCGAAAAGCCCAGGCTGACAACCCTGAGTCCCCACTCCCCCCGAAATAGGGTTCTGCCGAAAAGCAGCTCTAGCATCACCCAGTGGCCGCTGCCGGTTGCGTTGGTTATTTCACTGTACTCAAAACGTACTTGGTGGTACGTATCGCGGGTCCCGCGGAAACGTTGTCTGAGGTACATTTCCTCAATGAGACTGGGTTGACATTTTAATATGTTAGTATAACTGTAGTCAGTTTGATAGCTGTGTGAAAAGTATGCAAACACCTTAAAAGACATGCTAGTGAGTGAAATGCCATCTCATACTGTTCTGATTGTAAAAAAAAAACATTTTAGCATATTAGAATGGCGTGGCATCCAGAAAACATGTCTTTCTAAGGAATTGTTTTGTGTATGTCAAAGTATCAATAACAAGGCTTGTATTCTAGGCCAATTTGCTGCCTGTTTTTGTGACATTGATGAGGACCCACCTTGAGGACGGAGAGAAGGATGATCCAGAGATCTGAGTAGTAGGATGAGCAGGAGCTCAGCTCAGTCAAAGAGTAAGACATGTCTGCCTCCACCACCTGAACCAACGCATAGACAGGGTGTTACTACATACACATGATACATCTCCATAAAAAACAAAATGGATACCCCCAAATAGATTATACCTGTCCTTGACTGAAAAAGAGACAGATATTACTGTAAAACGCAATTGAGTAAGATGTTCTTGAAGGTAAAATATGCAGACAGACTGTTTTACCCTTCAGCAGATGTTCCACTGTTTTCTTGTTCGCAAAGACCATAGGAACTACCTGAGATTCTTGTGGTACAGGGACAATGACATGTCAAAGGACATTATCGACTATAGGATGAGGGTCCACGTTTTCGGCAATAGTCCATCCCCATCTGTGGCCATCTATGGACTCAGGAGAGCTATCCATGAAGGCATGCACAAACATTTTTATGTAGATGACAGACTCTTTAGTGTACCTACAGATGCTGGGGCCATCATCCTCTTAAAAAGAACACAAGCCTCTTTAAGTGAATCAAACTTGAGGCTTCACAAGTTCGCCTCAAATAGCGAAGTTGACTTCAATGGTAAGGCTACACCTGTACAACGTAGTTTGGGACTGCTTTTGGGAGATCACAACGGACACCTTTACATTTGCTGTCTCACAAGACAAGAAAGCCTTCACTCGCCGGGGAGTGATGTCTACGGTGAACAGCATTTTTGATCCACTAGGCATGGTTGCACCAGTGACCATTGAAGGCAAAAGTCTCTTAAGGGAACTCAGTGTTGACACTTGCTGAAACAATGGGAGTCCTGGCGAGAGTCACTGCATTATTTAAGTAATAATATCTTGGTTTTATATAGCGCCTTTCAAAATACCCAAGGTCGCTTTACAGTATGTAGGCATGTGTAATGTAAGCATGTAAGTGGGGGAGGGGGGGGGGCTAGAGGCCAAAGGCCTCTGTGAAGAGATGTGCTTTGAGGTACTTTTTAAACAGGGGTAGTGAGGGGGCACATTGGACATGAGGGGGTAGCTTGTTCCAGAGAGTGGGGGCAGCTACATTAAAGGCTCTGTTGCCAAAGGTCTTTAGTCTACTGCGGGGGACGGTCAGCTGGCCCTTGGAAGAGGACCGCAGGGATCTCAGAGGGGTGTAGGGATGAAGAAGGTCAGTAAGGTAGTGGGGAGCCAGTCCATGGAGAGATTTGGGGGCCTAGTGCCTGTTAGAACCCTTGCAGCAGCGTTCTGGACATATTGCAGCCTATCCAGGGTTTTTTTTGGCAGACCTGTCAGGATGGCATTGCAATAGTCCAGACGGGAGGAGAGGAAAGAGTGAATGAGGGTCTCTGTTACTGAAACAGATAATGAGGGCCTGAGTCTGGAGATGTTCCTTAGGTGATAGAAAGCAGATTTGGTAATTCTTTTGATGTGAGACTGAAATGATAGAGTAGGATCCAGGATGACGCCCAGATTGCGGACTTCGGAGGATGGAGTGATGGAACAGCCATCCACATCCAGGTGAAGGTCCCCAACCTTCCTGAGCAGTGGCGCCGGTGCCACCACCATGAGCTCCGTTTTGCTGCTGTTTAATTTGAGAAGATTGGTGGTCATCCATGTTTTAATATCTTGCAAGCAGTGGACAAGAGGCATTGGGGGGAGTTGGGCAGAGGGTTTGGTGCTGATGTACAGTTGTGTGTCATCAGCATAACAATGAAAACTGAGTCCATGAGAGCGGATAATTTGTCCTAGGGGGAGCATGTATATGGTAAAGAGAAGGGGGCCAAGCACAGATCCCTGGGGGACCCCATGGTTGATTGTTGTTGTTGTTGAGTGTGAATCTTTCAGGGTGACGTATTGTTGCCGGTTTGATAAATATGACTGAAACCAAGAAAGTGCTGTATCGGATCTGAACTCTGAGAGCCGTGTTAAGAGGATGGTGTGTGAGACTGTATCAAAGGCTACTGAGAGGTCCAGTAAGATGAGGATGGTAATGAGGCCATTGTCAGCAGCAGTGAGGAGGTCGTTTGTGATTTTGACAAGGGCAGTCTCTGTACTGTGGTGGGCTCTGAAACCGGATTGTAGAGGTTCAAAGAGCTCATGGTGGGACATATGCTGTTGGAGTTGGGCAGCCACTGCTCTTTCCAAGATTTTGCTCAGGAAGGGAAGGTTGGAGATGGGACGATAGTTATTTGGGTCATCAGGGTCCAGACCAGGCTTTTTCAGGGTGGGGATGACAGCAGCAGTCTTGAGGCTTGACGGCACCTCACCAGACTCCAGGGACGTGTTGATGATTGTCATCATAGTGTGGCTGAGAACAGGAAGACATGATTTAACCAGTGAGGTAGGCATGGGGTCTAGCTTACAGGTTGAGGGCTTTGGACACCAGGTTAGTGACCTGGTCAATGTCCAGTGAGCTGAAGGAGGAGAGGTTGTGCTGTGGTGGGCAGGCAGCAGGGGTGGAGATGTCCTGCACTAGCTGGTGGGCACCAGGAGGTTGAGCTCCCTGCCGTTGTAGAGTGGGAGAGAGAGTTGTAGACAGGAGCTGCTGGTGGATGGCGTCATCCTTATTTTTAAAAAAGTCCTGGAACCTAGAGCACAGTTCAGCAGCATCAGATGGCTGGGGGGTGTCAGGAGGACGGAGAAGGCGGTTGATAGTAGAGAAAAGCTTTCTTGGATCATGTTGTTGGTTATTGATGAGCATTGAGTAGTAGTGAGTTTTAGCCTTGGAGAGGGCCTCTTTGTAGTTCCTGACATGGTCCTTGTATGCCTTGAGATGGACAGTGAGGCCGGATTTTTTGTGGAGTCGCTCCAGCCGGCGACCAGTTGACTTCATGAACCGGAGTTCGGGAGTAAACCAGGGAGCAGGTCGGGAGAAAGAGATTGAACGCGTGACAAGAGGGGCCACAGAGTCCAGACTTGTGGAGAGAGCAGTATTGTAGTGTTCCACCAGGGTGGCCACTGAGAAGCCAGAGGCGGGAGCACCAAGGTGAGTTTCTAAGGCACTGAAGAGCAGGGGCAGGCACACCTCTTTGGTCTTCCTGAAGGTGATGGTCTGTGTTGCGTTTCCTGAGTAGGGGCAGAGGAACAGAGAACATAGCATGGTGGTCTGATATGGCCAGGTAAGTGCACTGGAGGTGTAGTGGTGGTGTGCCAGTGGTGCACACCAGGTCCAGGGTATGTTCTTTGGTGTGGGTGGGACCAGGCACATGTTGGGTGATGTTAAAGCAATCCAAAAGTGACAGAAAATCGGCCGCAAGGGAGCAGCTGCCAGAATCCACATGGATGTTAAAGTCAACCAGTAGAATGGTAGATGGGGACATGGGGCACACGGTGGCAAGCAGCTCCGAGAGCTCAGGGAGGAAGCAGGTGGAGGCTTTGGGTGGTCGATATATAAGGACCACTTGTAGCTGTGCAATCCCAGTCAGAGCAAGATGGAGACACTCAAAGGATGAAACATTGACAGGTTCTTTGACCAAGATATCAGAATTGTGTGTGACAGCAAGTCCACCACCACGACCCAGGCAACGAGGCTTTTGTATGTATGTGTAGCCAGGTGGGGTAGCTTGATTGAGACTGACAAAGTCCTGCTGGCTCTGCCATGTTTCAGTTAAACATAAAAAGTCTATTTTTTTCTCTATGATAATGTAAGTTGCACATCCCATGTGCATTCATGGCAACATCACTTTCCTCCACAGCGATTACACACATGCCCACCCTTTAGCTATGTAGGAGTGGATGTGTTCGGACCTGAAAGCACAGTTCTCTGATGCAAGCACCAAGGCCATTGGAGTGGTGGCATATCTAAAGACCACACAAGCTGATGGACAAATCCAGGTAGGATTAATCTTAGGCAAGGCAAAGCTGGCTCCACAGTCTAAACCAACCATCTCGGCTAGAGCTGTGTGCCGCAGGAAGTTGCAGAACTCATACAAAGTGAGCTGAACATGGAACTGAATGCAATCAAGTTTTATTGTGACAGCAAGGTAGTGCTGGGATATATTCACAATCAGACCAAACGCTTCTATGTCTATGTTCATAATCAGACCATACCTAACTCAATGATCAGACCATACCTCAATGAACTCAATGAACTCAATGATCAGACCATACCTAACTCAACAAGCCTCCCAATTGCTGGTTCAAACTATGGTCCTCTCACGCCTTGACTACTGCAATGCCCTTCTGGCAGGACTTCCTGCCTGTGCCGTCAAGCCACTTCAGATGATCCAAAATGCTGCGGCGCGTCTCATCTTCAATCAGCCAAAGAGGACGCATGTCACCCCTCTGCTAATCGAGCTCCACTGGTTGCCTCTGGTGGCTCGCATCAAATTCAAATCACTGATGCTGACTTACAAAGTGCTTAGAGGATCTGCCCCTTTTTATCTAAGCGCTCTCATAAAAGCTCAGGCTACCCCCCGACAACTCCGGTCCTCCAATCACTGTCGACTGGCAGTCCCAGCACCTCGCCCAAGGCAATCCAGACTCTTCTCATGTGTCGTCCCACGCTGGTGGAATGACCTACCAAAAACAATCAGAACAGGGCCATCTCTGGAGGCCTTCAAAAAGCTTAAAGACCCAGCTATTCAGAGAACATTTTCTATCCTAGCACTAAAATGAACTGAAGCACTATCCCCTAGCACTATGCTCCTTAAGGTTTCTGCTATGTAGCTTGATTGTTATCCTCGTTTTGTAAGTCGCTTTGGATAAAAGCGTCTGCTAAATGCATAAATGTAAATGTAAATGTAATAATCGAGTTTGTTGAATATGCCAGTTCATGACACGTGATCAGTGGCATTATGTCAGTACGGAAGATAATCCTGCTGACCATGCATCCAGGGCGGTCCCTGCATCCCAATTCCCAACTGGCAAAAACGACATGGTTCATTGGACCGGACTTCCTGTACAAACCAAGTCCACCTGTTGAAGACTCAAAGCAAGTCTTTGAACTTGTAGACCCGGAATCAGATGTGGAAATACGCCCCAAAGTGAGTGTTTTTCTGACTCAGAGTCAAAAACGAGGCTTCAGTGCCACACGTTTCCAGTGTTTTTCTTCAATGAGCTCTCTCACTAGGGCTATAGCTGTACTCATCCACATTGCCAAAGCTTACAAAGACAAGTCCAGTACGTGCAAGGGATGGCACTATTGCAACCTCCCACGCTCACCAGATGAGTTGTCTCAAGCCAAACACATCATCATCCGAGCAGCTTAGGAAGATGCTTACTCTAAAGAATTTGCAACACTTGGACAAGTGAACTTGGACAAGCTGTCGGAAAAGACAGTTCTCTTCAGAAACTGAGACCTGTTCTTGAAGGAGATCTGATTCATGTTGGTGGCAGATTAAGACATGCTGAATTGAGCAGTTTGGAAAAGAACCCCATCATATTGCCCAAGAGCAGTCATGTCTCATTGCTATTAGTGCGACAGTGTCATGAAGATGTTAAGCATCAAGGCCGCCACTTCACCGAAGAGGCCCTGAGAGCAGCAGGCTTTTTGGTCACAGGCGGAAATTGGCTTATTGCCTCATTGTTGCACAAATGTGTTGTGTGCCGTAAGTTACGTCGCAGAACAGAGGAACAACTTATGGCTGATTTACCCCCAGAGCGATAACACACATGCCCACCCTTTAGCTATGTAGGAGTGGATGTGTTTGGACCTTGGCCAGTCATCTCAAGACGCAGCCGAGGTGGACAGGCCCAAAGTAAGAGATGGGCTCTTTTGTTGCATGAGCTCCCGAGCCGAGAGCTCCCAAGGTTATTGACTCTTTAGATAACTCTAGGTGCTTAGGCGGTTCTTTGCAATAAGGGGACCAGCAATAAGGGGACCTGCAATAGGCGGTTCTTTGCAATAAGGGGACCTGCAAAACAGACTGTGGAACAAACTTTGTCGCTGCAGCAAAAGAACTGGGACTCAGCCAAAATCAAACTAACAATTCAGTCCAGCAATTAAACTTGATAGACGTTTAATTGGTCTATCAAGGAAACCATCCTGTTGCAGGAAAACATCCAGCTCACACAATGTCTTGAGCACAATCATGGCAGAGGTGGCTGCTATAGTCAATGCCAGACCTCTCGTCATAGTATCCACTGACCCCGAGTCACCCTTCTTACTCTCCCCTGCGATGATCCTCACGCAGAAACTGGGGGTTACTCCACCACATGGGGAATTCACCGGGAAGGATCTTTTCAGCAGTCAGTGAAGACAGGTGCAAGCCCTTGCCGATCGTTTTGGGCGACGATGGCAACAGGAATACCTTCCCACCCTGCAAGCCCGAAGAAAGTGGAGAGGAACACGATGGGATTTAAAGGAAGGGGACACTGTGCTTCTTATAGACAGTCAAGTCACTCGCCAATGGCAAGGATTACAGCTGCCATTCCTGTCAGAGATGGAAGGATAAGGAAGGTAGAGCTCAAGACAGCAGGGAAGGAATGAAAGTTGTTCCTGAGACCCATATCAGAAGTAGTTCTTCTGTTGCCTGAGACTGAAGACTCAGGTTGAGACATTTGTTAGTTAGTAGTGGCCTAGGGTCAGAAGGGGAGTGTTTGGGGACTTTTGTGTGTTAGGAAATAGATCTTTATTTTGATTAGGTCTTAAGTAACAGGAAATAGGAAGTATAATGGATTAGGAAGAATGAAGCATGTTGGCAGTTAAAATGTGAAGAAGCCCTGTCATCATTCCCCAGGAGAAGTCCTCACTTGTATGTTCATCTTGTGTTTGACGTATAATGTTTAATTCATGCATATGCAAGTAAATTCATTCATATTAATGTAAATTCATGTGGTTAAAAAATCAAGTTAAAGGGTAGATAAAAATGTTAGCATTAGCTCGATGTTGGCGGTAGCAATGAGCTAATTAGCCTAGCTTCTGAGGAGCATAAAAATCTAATTGTATCTTTATTTTTCTTTGTTTTTAGTTTCACTTTCCTATCGTCTGTAACTTGGATTCAACATGTGAAGAATTTAATAAAGTCTTACATAATGAATAAGGAAAGTTTACTGCTCACTGTCTAGCTAAGGGTTCCACACTTTGGTGAGGACAGTACGCAGACTTTTGAAAGAAGGCTGTGTTGAGGCCCACAGAGCATAGATTCCTTTCTAGACCCACAGGAGATCTAAGGGTGTTACCTTGATTACTGCTCCAACTGAGTGTGCACATTTGATTGGGTCGGCTAAGCCCCAGGTTCCCAGAACCAGAAAGTCCACCAGAATCAGCAGTGCCACAAGACCCATCAGCTGGATGTCTCTGATGATCTGGAAGACAATCACTCTAAATGAACAAATATTTGCTGCGCTTGTGTGTGTGTGTCTGTGTGTGTATATAGGATGTGTGTGTTAGGTATGCAAGGTGTGTGGTGTGTGTGTGTGCGTGTGTGTGTGTTAGCAAGGTGTGTGGTGCATGTGAATATGTCAAGAATTAACATCACATTAAGAATGAACTGTAACACAGTTTGTGTCTTTGAAAAGTTTAAAACTAACACACCACTCTCTTGTCTGGAATGCGCTGGGTGAAGACACGATAAAGACGCCAGGTTTTCCCCAGGATCGGTCCGAACACCAGCGTGGTCCCTACACAGAGTGTCCAAATCCTGGCCTGATGGGGACAGACAGGAGAGCATGGTCATCACCCTAAAGTATTTTGAATGTTAATACTTGAAATACCGACTGTACATCCTACTGTACACCTACTGAACATTATCTATTGGGTAAGATCATGTAAAAAATATGATTTGCTTTAATTGATGATTAACTATCAAATTATTTCTTCCATGCTGTTGATATCCTTCCTTACCGTTGCTTTTCTCTTTTTAGAATGGCCCAATCAAAATGTGCGTATGTGCAGTGCAGTCACAAAAAAAGTGCATGTGCAGTTTGAACCAAATAGCACACAATGCCTTCAAGGTGCGTACTAGGGCTGCATGTTTAATCGTGAATGAATTTCTGAAGCACCCTGTTGTTGCTCTCTGCCACATCCAATCAGAACTTGACTTGAACGTCACAAGACTTGTGGACAGTTTTTCACTGTTTAAACTGTATAGAGTGACTAGGCTGTGAGATAGAAGAAAGAGTGAGTAGGGAAAGCATAAATGAAATGAATCCAGGATAGGGAGTTGGGAAAATCAGGCAACTGCCCAATTTGAACTCATTCCTAAAAATAGTTTGCATTCGGTTGTGTGGAAGTATTTTGGATTTAAGCAAGACAACGATAATTAGTCCAAAGTACATTGGCAAACTGTGTTATGCCAATTTACAAACCGACAAACCATTTATATCACATTAAACGTATCATGAAACTGCAGAGCAAGAACTCTGAATGCATCACATTTGAAAAAAAAAACTGAATGATCTTTTCCTTTGTCACAGGTGAGAAGTGTAATAAACATTTAAATTTGTTTAAATAAAATCATGTAGCCCTAGTGCATACTAGATAAAGGGTTCTCTGTTCCCTGTTCTCCCACCGTTATGGTGCTATATCTGTTCTAAGCCACTGCCAAAGCTTAGAGAAGCCAATAGCCTAATACCACACTCTTAGGTCTGAATTAAACACATAATCCTGGGTAAATACAAGTCCAGCATCTGAAGCACTTTAAAAGTCCCCTCTATTTGACTAACAGAAAACCCCTAAGCCTGCTTTGGTGAGAACAATACAAAGTAAGAATAGCATGTGCATTAGGTACCAATAAACAAGACCATAAGCCACAAAGAGTATGTGTTCACTTCATCAGTTTCATCAGTTTTCATCAGTTTCTTCAGTGATTACTGACAATACTGTGTGTTTGTGTCTGTGTGTGTGTGTGTGAGAGAGAGAGAGAGATATTGTTCTTGTTTGTGTCATTGCTTTGGCAACACTGTATCAAACAGTCATGCTAATAAAGCACCCTTTGAATTTGAATTTGAATTTGAGAGAGAGAGAGAGAAAGAGATCGATTTTAAGAAACGACTGTTGCTTGAGATTTTTTTTGTGTGCGTGTGCTACCAATGCTAAGGCCACACCAATAAAATTAGTTGGTTCTCGGATTCGCCGCTTGAAAAAAAATGCAGAATGAAATAAAAATAAAATTGAATTCGAACTCACACAAACATAAAAAACACTGTGGCTAATGGCTGTAATACTGAAAACAGCATGCTGCATTCACGTGACGTCGAAAACCAATCAAATCGCGCCTTTCACTTCATTATTAGAATATTTGATCAGAAGTACCTGTAGTATTGCTCTAGCCTCCACTCCCTGCATCAGTGCCTTCTCTTCAATAGCAAACAGGAAACCGCTGCTGTAGGTCAAAATGCTTCCACACAGGGTCAGCACATTTAGGTTGGGACTGGACATCTTCACGATCCTAACACACACACAAACACAAATTCACACAAACACATTCTTCTGACTGACAACAGTGGAATGATAGTAAGTAGAATGTTTGAATAAAGAGAAACAGAAAGACAGACAGAGAGAGAGAGAGAGAGAGAGAGAATGTGTGTCTGTTTGTGTGTGTGAGTGTATCTTATCACCTATTGTTCCTGAACCGCAGGGTGAAGATGAGAAAAAAGATTGCCAGCAGGATGCCACAGGAGAGCAGTGTCCAGACAACAGCACACAGCACTGGGGACAGAGAACGCGCCTGGACCTCCACCACTGTCTACACACACACACACACATTCAAACACACACTTTTAGAATTGCACATATGTAGCATGACCTTGTTTTTTGTGATTGTTTTTCAATACTCACTGTGTAGTTAAAGTTAAATTATGTTTGTGTGTGTTTACCCCAGTGGATAGGGTGCACAGTCGCTGCAGAATGTCCCAACCATCCTGGATGCTGAGTCTTGGGTGAATGTAGCACATTCCAGACACACACTCTGAGCTGCAGTTTGGCCCTGACTGCATGATTGCACCTGCTACACCCTCAGCTCATATACATACACACACATCCTGCTTTGGACACACACACATACACATACACACACACACACACACACACACACACACACAAACACAAACATTAGTTCATGTGCACATTCCACACAATTAACTACCTTCCTACTACAAACTAGCTATAATTAGTAGTAGGGGTTAAATTGGGATTTGCTGTGTGTGGGGGCTCTGGGCTGGGGTCGGAGCAAACAATTTTTTTTTTTTTTACTGCACAGAATACACACACACTTTACTACACTATGTTTTTGTGCATTGTTAACTCACTCAGATAGCCTACTATACTGGGAATTTTTAAGTACAGATTGCAGTCATAATTGGTACTGGCATATGCATGACATGAAATATAATAAATGTCACAGACCTGTCATACCTTTACCACACAAGATACACGGCCATTATAGTACCAAACCAAATTGCTATTGGGATATTATGGCTGTTAGAACATTTATGTTATGTCAACTTCATTTTTAATGTTCACCTCTGAAAATCCAGAACTACAAAACACTGATTAACCTTCTACGTAGTATAAAGTGAAACCAAGACTGTGTCGACAGTTAATTGAGGCTTAGAGCACAGGCAGACGAAAACTGTTTTATTTGTTTGCCAGAGGTAGCCCAACTTCAGGTGACGTTAGGCTTATGTCAACTTCATGTCATTACGTTAGCATTTCATTCATAGCTACCTGAGGTATGCTAGCTGGCTCATGTATGGAAACTGAACTGGCCAAATGCACAATGGAATTCAACTGACAGCTACTCATTTAAGCACCTCTTTGCATTTAAGAACCTCTTTGCACAGACCTTGTCTGTCTGCTTTTGTCGCTAGCTGTGTCAACCTCTCGTACCAGCCTGCGGTACTCTGTTTGACAGCCTCAACTAACGTCTCTGATTCGCTGAGGAAAAAGTAGCTGACTGGAAAAGCAGCCACGCAGTGTTCTAGAATCTCTGATTGCAACTTTTCTAAGCTTTGATAGGTCGTCCTTTTATCAGGAAAACCAGGCGGTCTATTTGGCTACACAAAACTAACCTAATTAATTACTTTTTAAATTACCCTTTTGATGTCATAAGGTAGCATGAGCTTATGTGCCGGGGCTCAGCCCCGGACAGCCCCGGCCCAATCTAATCCACGATTAGTAGTATCCCTGCATAATACATACTAACTTGGAAAATAGTTCAATAGTATAGTTTTTCAGTCATTGAGAACAGAGTTTTTTCCAGTTTTTGCCTAAATAGAGCTGCCAATATTAATCAACGCAAAATATGCATACCAAAGAGTTGGAACAAAACAAAGATGACGGTGTTCTGCCTATTTTTGCTACCTAACAAAAACTGCTTCTATACGCTGCAGTGCATGCGCAAATAAATTATATTATAATTATGACACAATCCCTGCATATTTTAGCCAATAAACAAACTGCAGTACACATGAACTTATCACCAGTATACTGACCTTGTTATTATGCAGCATGTATGATAATGCTGTATGTATGATGATGCTACCTTACAGAAAACTGCATTGCTGTATTGTACTGTATGTTAGGGGTGGGCGGATCGATTCAAGGTATTTATATAATCGATATTAAAGTTATCGTATTGATACCAGTGAGATGAAATTGATAATTTAACCTCTAGTTTTCCTGTTTAATGTTTAGAATGATCTACTTTCTTTCCGCCACTTCAGTGCTCAACCAACTCCACTGAGTTTATTACACGCACACTCTGCCTCGGCTCTCCGCTGTGATTCGCTGTTGTTCTGTCACGTGACATACCAAGTAACTTGTTCAGTGCTGCAGCAGCCCAACGTGAACAGTGAACATACAAATGTAAAGGACATATTTTGATGAAATTATGAAATTAAAGAGATGGTTTGAAAGAAATTCTAATCATAGCCCTGTTACACAAGCTTGGTGAGTGTTGTCAATAGCAAGGACAGTAAAAAAAAAAATTTAGCTTACAGTTTACACTAACTCAATGGAACATAAGCTCTATAACGCTATTTCCTATACACAGAGTTCAAATCCCACCCAAACTATAGCTCTGAAGGAAAGAAAGTATAGGCTACTAAACAGGCCTCTTCCTTCTCTTTGTAAAACATAGGCCTACTCATTTATATACAATAAATTGTGCTCCATTTGTAAGTGTAATAAGTATCGTATCGGTATCGATATCGGTGATACTGACCATGTATTTACTTGGTATCGGATCGATATCAGATTTTGCTGTATCGCCCAGCACTACTGTATGTGCTGAGAGACCCCCTGCACTATATAGACCGGAAGTGATGTTTTTTCATGCGTCCCCATTGACCTGCTGCTTGCTTGTAGCGTAGGCGCAAACGTAGCGTGATATAAAATAAAATGGTAATGTTAAAAGGGGAGCGATAAAATTGTAATCTGCATACAGTCTGTATAGCCTACAGTTGCGGTCAGACGTAGTTGGATTTGTTGGACATGTAGTGATGGTGACACGCACACACAGACACACACACAATATGATACACATTGACACTGAAACACACTCACACTGTTAGGAGTAGGCCGGTGGGCCACCCTGCTGGTCAGTTGTGGCATTACATGTGTTTTTGTTTCTGTCTGTTCTGTCACATTGTCTCCATCCACCTCCTCTGTGCCTATTTAAAGCCCTGTTCAGTTTCACTCAGTGTCTGGTCGTAGTTGTACTCATTGCCTGTGTTTCCTGTGGATTTCAGCCTGTGCCTTGCAAGTATCCTGTTTTTGTTCTAGTTTTTGTTCTTACGTTTTGAATTACTGCCTTTGTTGGATTTTGTATCTCCTGAGTTTCCCTGATGTTTGGATTATCCTCTCCCGTGTTCCCTTTTTGGATCTCCTGTGTTTTGCGCTTTTTCTGGACTGTGTTTTTTCTTGAGTTTTTTACCTGATTTTTGGAACCTGTGCTGCTCTGTAATAAACCTGTAACTCACAAACTCTTGTTTTTGTAGTCTGCTTTTTGGTCCAGTTTAACAAAGCCTTAACAGTATGACCAGAACAGTATGGACCTAGCAGACCCAGCTCACCTTACGTCTGCTCTTGAGCAACACAGAATTGTAATTGGCAGACAACAGACCCAGCTAATGCCATAGAGGCCAGTATCCATGAGCTAACCTCCAAGGTGCAACCCTTCCTTCTGTCTAACCCCGGGTTGACACCAGCACCTCGTCATGAACCCTCCACCTGAGAAATACACCGGTGAGCCAGGGACATGCCGATCTTTCCTATCTCAATGTACATTGATCTTCCAACTGCATCCCACCACGTTCCCCACTGATCGTGCTAAAGTGGCTTATGTCATTACCCAGTTCTCGGGGAGAGCTAGAGAATGGGTGACAGAACTATAGGTTGCACAGTCTCTGAGCTACAATTCTTTCCTCTGAAATTAGTTTTTGATTGTTCAAAGCAAGGTAGGGGGGCGGCAAGTGAACTTTTGCGTTTGCACCAGGAGCGCAGATCTGTTTCTGACCATGCAATAGACTTTCAGACACTCGGCACCTCCACAGCTTAGAATGCTGATGCCTTTCTTAACGGGTTGTCTGATGAAATAAAAGACGAACTAGTGTCTCACGAATTACCAACCACCTGTTAGGGACTGATTGATCTGCCCATTCAGGTGGACTCAAGACACTCCTCTGACTCTTTCATCTGCTGCTGAGACTGCTCCGGAGCAGATGCAAATCGACCACACCCGTCTGACACCAACAGAACGACAGAGAAGAGTTCAGTCATGCCTGTGCTTGTGTTGTGGCCAGGCCGGCCACTTTTTCGCCTCCTGCACAGCAAAAGACAACGCTCGCCAATAAGTGTATTGGTGAGTGTAACCCTTGTCAGTTGAAGTTGAGAGGTATACATCATTCGGTGGAAGTTCTGATTGATTCAGGAGAGTTTTATTGACTCACTTTGTGAGCACCGCCACAAATTCATCTGTGTGGGAAACACTGTGTTTCATTCGTAATTATAGTAGTTTGGCTGCCCCTCTCACTGCTCTAACCTCTATCTCTGTCAAGTTCTCTTGGTCCACTGCAGCAGTGTAGGCCTTCTGGACCCTGAAACGACACTTCACAACAGCGCCGATACTGGTCCAGGCCGACCCAACCAGGCAATTCATTTGTGGAGGTTGACGCTTCGAATGTTGATGTAGGAGCAGTTCTTTCCCGACAATCTGAAAAGAACAATAAGGTTCATCCCTGTGCTTTCTTTTCCCACCATCTAACGCCACCTGAACGCAACTATGACGTGGGTAATAGGGAGCTGTTGGCCATAAAGTTGGCGTTGGATGAGTGGAGGGACTGACTGAAGGGCGTGCCATTTTTAGCTTGGACAGATCACAAGAACCTAGACTATCTCCGGTTAGCCAAACGGGTGAGTCCACGTCAGGCTCGATGGTCATTGTTTTTTTTCATGGTTTAACTTTACCTTGTCTTATCGTCCAGGCCATAAAAATACTAAACTGGATGCTCTGTCCTGACAGTTTAGCTGCTCCAATCCTTCCAATCCTTCCCTCTCAATGCTTTGTCCAAGCGGCCCACTTCGATATTGAGTCCATCGTAAGTGCTACCCTAGCCAGTGAAGCTTGTCCCAGTCAGTGTCCCACTAACTGCCTGTTTGTCCCTAGCTCTGTACGCCATCAGGTTCTGCAGTAGGGTCACTCCTCCCGTTTATCTAGACACCCTGGAGCCAGACATACTATGGTTTCATCAGGCGTCGTTTTTGGTGGTCTGCCATGAGTAAGGATGTGATCAACTACATGACTGCCTGCCCTGTCTGTGCACAAAATAAGTCCACTCAGCCCCCTGCTGGACTCCTGCAACCCCTGTCTGTCCCGTCTAGACCTTGGTTCCACATTTCTATAGATTTTGTCACTGGTCTACCTCCCTCAGATGGCAGCACCACAATTGTCTCTTTAGTCGACCGTTTCTCCAAGTCAGTACATTTTATACCTTTGCCCAGTCTGCCATCCACTAAGGAGACAGCTAACCTTATGATATTGCATGTTTTTAAGTTACCTGGGATTCACCTTGAGGTGGTGTCTGACGGGGGCCTGCAATTTACCTCCAGTTTCTGGAAGGCTTTTTGTAAACTTTTAGGGGCTTCTGTTCAGTTGTCCTCATGGGCAGACCAATGGGCAAACCAGCAGCTGGAGACGGTCCTGCGGTGTGTGGCATCTCAAAACCCTGACACCTGGAGCCAGCAGTTACCCTGAGAAGAATATGCCATCAACTTGAATGTGTCCGCTGCCACTGGGTTGTCTCAGTTTGAGTGCTCCCTGGGTCATCAGCCGCCCCTCTTCCCCAACCTTGAGGTAGAGGTGGGATTACCATTGGCTAAGGTCTTTGTTCGCCGCTGCAGGAGAACCTGGAGACGAACTCGCTCAGCAATCCTCCGGTCCTCTGCTCGGATGAGTACTCAGGCCAACAAGCATTGCCCTCGAGTCCCATGCTACTGTGAAGGACAGCGGGTTTGGCTCTCCACCGGCGACCTTCCCCTTAAATCTGCGTCCCAAAAGCTGTCTTCGCGATTTATTGGTCCCTTCACCATTACACGAGTTCTCAGTCCAACTGCAGTCCGTCTAAAGCTCCCTGCCCCTCTGCGCTGCATCCACCCCGCCTTTTTTTTCTCTCAGATTAAACCCTTCATCTCCAGTCCTCTGCATCCAACCCCCGAAGCCCCCCTCCCCCACGACTGATAGATTTCCGTGAGACGGTTACTGGATGTTTGGCGCCAAGGATGGGGACTCCAGTATCTCATTGACTGGAAGGGTTATGGCCCGGAGGTTAGATGTTGGGTCCCCAAACGTGACATCTTAGACCCCACACTGCTCAAAGACTTTCATGCTCATTATAAAGCGCCACCTAGATAACGCCAGGAGGCGTTTGCAGAGAGGGGGGTACTGTTAGGCCGGTGGGCCCTGCCCGTCAGTTGTGGCATTACATGTGTTTTTGTTTCTGTCTGTTCTGTCACATTGTCTCCATCCACCTCCTCTGTGCCTATTTAAAGCCCTGTTCAGTTTCACTTAGTGTCTGGTCGTAGTTGTACTCTGTCTGTCGTTGCCTGTGCTTCCTGTGGATTTCAGCCTGTGCCTTGCAAGTATTCTGTGTTTGTTCTAGTTTTTGTTTTTACACTTTTTGAATTACTGCCTTGGATTTTGTATCTCCTGAGTTGGATTATCCTCTCCTGTGTTCCTTTTTTGGATCCCCTGTGTTTTGCGCTTTTTCTGACACACTATATAATATGCATAGACACTAATACACACAAACACACAGAGACATATTATATGATACACACAGACACTGCATGACACACAAACATTTTTTAGCACTTTTATGAGGGTGGCTGTACCAACATGTCGCTGCTGACGGGCAAGAGAGTTCTGTGTACCGTGAGATCACCTGATCCCCACTTCAACCTCTTATATAATTAATTGTCATTTTTTCTCACTGCTGTTTGGCTTTATCTTTGTAAAGCACATTGAACAGCCTCCTCTAATCCTAATTCTCTAAGCCCTAATCAGCACTTTCAACACTTTTGGGTGCATCTGACTCGTGGTTGGTTTGGCTGGGGAAGCCCATTGCCATAAGTTTCACGATAGCGGGTGTAGCCTGTAGCCACATAGGCTGATTATGGGTTCTAGTTTAAAATCAACCTAGATTTCTGTTTTGTAAAATCCTGAAGACATTTACTGTAGCATGTAATAAATAAAGTGTGCTTCAAAAACAATACAGGCTAATATAGGCGAATAAAAAATATATACACAAACAAATATTTAGGCTAGCTTTTTGAGCCAAGCAGCTAGCTGTCAACCTGTTTTAGATGCGCCGAGTTGAGTATGATGAAACTTCTGTGGTGTTTTTCTTTGCATAATTTACACTTTTCACTACTGTAATGGCAACTTTAAGTCGTTCTGCAAGAAATGGTCTACGTCCGCCATTGCTGCCTCACACCTAAACTAAATGAATGAACTGACCATCAGAACAAATAACGTTACTGCTGGAATACCTTCACGATTTGATTGGTGTCTAACAAACTGAATGGTCCGCGATTTACTATTGATTTTTGTGGAAGCCGGCTTTCGCCAAATTCCCCTACCCGCCCACAGGAAACTATTTCGCCTCTGGAAGAGACAAAGCAGACAATTCTGATTGGATGATTCTACACAGATTTTATCAATAGATAAAATAGACAGAGAAACCCAAAAGGAGTGGACTGACTCTGGCCTCCGTCAGCTACGTCACTTAGAACGGGGATGTTTGCAGGCTGAAATGTGGTAGATTTAACATTTAAAAACGTTACTTGAGTCATAGTCATGGTTGAAAATTCAATGCACATTATCAACAAAGGTATAGAATAACAAGTTTAAATTGATTTGGTGTTCTATAATCATTATTCTTCTTCTCGTGCACTTCTGTAAATTCTGAGGAAGCCTGGATTCCCCCCCAGAGGAAAGAAAAGTTAAAAAGGAGATCTCATTTCTTTCCCAATTGTTTCTCCTTGACAATAGTGAGATCATAGTGATACAAAAATAAGATTATTACCTGTTTCTCCCTCTTCTCAGGTTTGTCTCAGGAGCAAAAGAGTTATGTTTTCTCAGTGTTGACTCCCTTAACTGTACAAATGAGATCTCAACAACGTTTTAAATAATGCTCAGTGTTGTCCCATTTATACATCTCACTTTTTTTTTAGGCAGATCCACCAGAGAGATCTCAGTGTAAACTCACACAAGTCTCATATTAGATCAACACACATCTAATCACATTAGAACAACGTTTTGGTAATGCTCAGAACAGGCTCAGAACGTTCAGATTTATGAAGTTCGCGTGCGTCCGGCAACTTCTCGGAGTAGGCTCTGTCTGTTCTGTAAATGAGATCTCAACAACGTTTTGGTAATGCTCAGAACGGGCTCCGAACGGTCAGGTGTATCAAGTTCGCGTGCGTGAGTAACGTAACTTGTTGGTTTCGCCCAAAGATTCTAGTGCGTAGCGCTCTAGAATCTATGGTTTCGCCACTGCCCAGTTAAACTTCAACGACTGTGTTAAGAGATTGTAGGCTACACTTTTCGTACAGCAATGGAAACACAGAGAAGGTAGGTCAATAAACATTTTGTAATTTGCTATTTTATATTTTAAGACTAAACGTGAAATCCTCCGTGACATTAAATTACTTGACAAAGCAGCAGCACCCGTTGTCCACTTAATGAGGCGTCACCATAACCAAAACGGCTAAAAATGTCAGGTTTTACTTGAAGAAGTGACAAGAGATGAGACTAGAACTGTAGGTTTGAGTAAGTGAATTTATAACGTTTGTTTTTTAACCAAATTGCATGAAATGTCTCTCACAAATTGGCCAATAATACGATAGGCTAATCCCTCTGTTGTGCTAAGTGGCTAGCACTTGCTGCATTATCAGATTTTAAATGAACAGAATTTCAAAAAGATGTTGTGTCAGACAGTCATTTAATGTTGTCATCACTGGTTTACAGCAAAAAGAAGCAGAAGATTGAACTGCAGAGCAAAATTGTAAGTATTATTGCCCACAATATGTTTTTACTGTGGTTAAACCAATATTTTACAGCCTATTGTAATAGGAGTGAGTCTGGTGAGTTTTAGTCTGGGTGAACTAGGAAGTAACAACATTAGTGTTGCTGCAGTGGAGGAGGGATGTGTGTGTGTGTGTGTGTGTGTGAAGGGTAGGGGTACTTTACTTTCTTCTCTGATACAATGGATTAATGGGAATTTCCACAGTGATGAAAGCTGACAGTCAAACCAACATTTTACTTTGCATCTCTGAGTGGCTCACACACTAACAGTGTTCTTTTTTCCTCCTTCCCTTCTAACCTCTCACCCCCTTGGCTGGTTCCACTACCTGAATGCCAGAGGATACAGATTGACCAGCGCACAGATTGACAGCGCTGTGACTCAAGTTCAGTTTGGGAGGGGGTGGTGGTGATGGAGGTAGGAAATTATGGAGGTATATTTGTTTCAAAAAGATTTGCAAATATTGAAATGATGTTGACAAATATATGTATACATTTACAAATATAAAAATGAAACTTATAAATAAATAGATGTGGATTTGTAAATATATTTTCGACATTTCAAAATAAATATTCTTGATTTGCATGTGGATTCTTCATTTGTGAATGCTTTACAGCATTTGTGGATTGCTTTTTTGCGCTCTCTCGATGACTTAATTTTGAAACCTTCCTATCGCTTATGGTTCGCAAACAAATTCAAGATCGGCAAATGCCCGTGCCACTAACGCCCTTAACAGCCAGTAGATGGCAGTGTGGTGCAGCCATCATGTATAATTCTGTCTGGGCAGTAGACGTAGACTCAGTCAAACTTCGCCAACAACATGGAATGGAACACTGAATTATCTCAATGGCTAAATTCTGGGTTCTCTTGTGTTGTAGTGCATATTTTTTATGCAATTGACAGTATACATGAGTTACAAATTTTAATCAGTATAGAGGTGGGCATTGCGTCTGTAAACGTTAGCCAGCTTGCAGCTAAATCCAATGTCCCTATAAAAAAACTGATTGAACCACACCGTTTAAGCCATGGTAAAGAAAAAAGGCTGTTAAGTGTATGTAAAGGCAACGCTGACCATAAAGAGGTCTTGTTACTTGATGAAAGATAGCCAGCCTACATTGCAGCTAGAATAGTTCCTCATGGTTTGCCTAGTCACTAAATGTTGTTGCCACAGTGATTAGACTCTCACAGGCCACGTTTCTGACAGGTTATGGCTCTGATTAGACTGTGAAATGTCAGTTCATGACAAACTGTTCTGACCATATTGAGTTTCTTTACCGCGGCTTGCAGCATGGGATTTAGCTGCTAGATTCCTAGATAGATCTTGCCGTTGTCTTAACATCAACGTCTGTATTAATACATGATGGCTATACAACACTGCCACCTACTGGCTTGGCGTACTCCGTATTTGCAGATCTTGAATTTGTTTGCGAATCGTGGTAAGCGGTAGGAATGTTTCAAAATTACGTCATCGAGAGAGCTCAAAACAGTAATCCACAAAATGCTGTAAAGCAATTCACAAATGCTGAGAAGCCATTCACAAATGCAGAATCCACATGCAAATAAAGCATATTTATTTTCAAATGTTGAAAATAAATCCACATCTATTTATATGAATAAGATAATTTATTTGTACGTTTCATTTTTATATTTGTAAATGTATGCATATATTTGTAAGTTTTGTTTTTATATTTGTAAATGTATGCATATATTTGTGAATATCATTTCAATATTTGCAAATCTTTTTAAAACAAATATACCTCCATAGGAAATAACTGATGGGGTCAGGTGATGGCAGGGTGAGGTGGCTGGGTGTAGGATATCAGGGAGGCCTAGGTGGAGAATGGGGGGTATTGGAATGATGTATGTGGCTAGTTAATGTCTGTGTGATATGCTATGCATATTGAAAATGTTTTTACTTTTTGTTATTTGTTTATGCTAGTAGATTCATTAAATAAAAATAGTTGAAATACTACTGAGTTGCTTATTTTTTTAATACTCAAATTGATATTTCAAATGTATCTCCTCTGTCTCAATAGTTTCTCATTGTAAAGTCTCATCATTTGCCATATTATTTCTCCTATTGAGAAACAAGTTGTAAATGAGGTTACCATGAAACATAAAAGAGACCTCCCCTATTTCTCCTGCTTCTAAATCTGAGATCTCTTATATGACTCTGATTTGTCTCATTATGAGGTCTCGTGTTTGGCTTGTTGTATTTCTCCTAAGGCCAAATTAGGAGAAACAAATGTGACAAAATGAATACTTAAATGAGCCTTAAAAGAGAATCACCATATTGTCTCCTGAGCAATACAAGATGCAGAAATGAGCAGCAAAATTTCCCTCTGGGCCTGGCTTCTATTACGAGTCGCTCCTGACATGAATATGATGACTCAGAGGTGTGAGACTGCTCTGGTGACAGAGTGCCTTCTGTGTCTGATGGAGGTGTGGTGGAGTGGGCCGTTTGTCTGTGAATAGGGATGTGAGATTACCTAAATACAGAAATAAAAAGAGATTACCTCATACAGGAAGACCACATCTGAGGACAGAACGGTGTATGTGTATATGTGTGTTACTTTCTGTCTCTGTATGTGTGTGTGTGCGCCTATGTCTGTTACGGTGGCCCTAACAGGGAAAACACAAGAACAAATAGAAAAGTCCATAATAAAAATGCTAGCCTTCGGCAATAAGTTGTGTAAGTGTGTAGAAGCAATTTGTAGGCTAGAATATATTCAAGGGTATTGGTATTTGTGTCAATGAGGGTTAATGTGATTGGTGAATAGATAAAAGGTTGTAAATTAGAATGGCGTGTGGATCTTTATGTGAAACATGCTGTCTCTCTCTTGAAATCTGTTCCTTATTTTTCTAACCCTTGTGTAACTTGGTCTCCTGTTATCACACTAAGTGTTTTTATTTGCTGAGGTGTTTTATTTGCTGTTGTGTCTTTTTAATTTGCGGTATATTGCGGTGCAGCTTCACTTCATGTTTATAGACACGCACACAAAACATTTACAATCTGTCTACCCAACACAATACATGTTCTCTTATGCTAGATCCCAACTATAAGACCTTACAATACATGAATCAAGGGCCATGATAATGCCTGATTTGCCTGACAGTTCAGTAAAGTTCTTTTTCGGACAGACAGGTGAACCACACACTCTCTCACACAGTTACTCTCTCACAAATACAATCACATACTCTCACAGGAACACACGCGTGTAAGTACACACTAACAACTAACTGTAAATTGCCCTTCATATACATGACTAACTAACAGACAGAAATGACCCTAAGCAGTTGGAGGTGAATATTTAAAGCTTATTCACTAATGTATAATGTTACTGGACGTTACTGAAGGTTACAGATCTTAATTAGAACTTATGATTAAAAAATAAAACCTAACCAACTGAACTTCTGTATACATTAAATACTTTTAAAATTATATTTAAGCTCTGAGAGCTGTGGAGGGATAACAACCATTTGGAAATAGTTTGAAATACAGTCTCACTCTGTATGGCCAAGCTATAAACTGCAACGACTATTACTGTACAACAAACTGTAACGACTATTACTGTACAACTGTTACTGTACTGTACAACTTTAATATTCAATAAATTACTTTCACCTTGTTGAGTAGCTATGGTGAACTTTTATGGGTCTACTCAAACAATGCACATTGGAAATGCCTGAAATTCCTTCCTTGAGTTGTATTGTCATCTTTCCCATTTTAGATCTGTCGTTTAGGGCTTCCTGCGGGTACAACCGGTGTAGAGAAGCATTTCCGACCATTTTCACAGAGAGCGCCCTTGCATTCACGTGGGAGAATTTCAACAGACAGCGCGAGTCCCACCGCCCACCGGGCAGCTAGTGTTGCGTGCTGGGCTGCCACAAACTTCGGGCACTTTGGAAAAAATAGCTTCAAAAGGTTTGAGTTCACTAAATACCTAGCAACGACAGCCAGGGCGGGCTAAGGAGGGAACTATTTCCTTTCCTTTCATTAAACTATTCCGTGGACAGTTAGGGCACCGGTTAGAGGAAGAAGCCTATGCCTCACTCCTTCATTGGTTTCTGCGGCTCTCTACTGATCTCTGTTTTTGGAATAGTCAAATAATCAATTTTGCTGGCCCTAAAATATTATACAACTAGGAAAGAGCATGTTACACACAATAAAGGCATTGACTTAGTTCTTTTATTCATGTGGCCCCCAATTCCAGTCATCTTTGTTTCCTGGCCAAATCAAATCTCCTTCTTTAGGTTTGCAAAAAGTCGCCGCTCGAGTTCCTTATGAAAATGCTGCAATTACAGCTTGTTTGAGGGCGGATAATATTGAAACATTCCTCCTCACCCGGTAATCCGTTTAGCAATTTAAGCTGATTAAGTTTAAGAATGCCACTTATCAGTACACCCACATCAACTTACTCGGACTCCATGGTAACCAATGAAGGGAAAGTTGATCCTCGACCAAAGACTTGAAAGCGCTATCATTCAAGCCAACACGGCACACGCCATGAGCGGTCACTTTTAAGCTGGTGCCGATGGCTCCCTTGCGTGTTCCTCTGACCATCAGGTAAAGCCATCGATATAAAGTGAGCATTACTAGCACTACATTGAAGTCCTTGTGATATGAAATACTAAACAAGTAGGCCTACACAACATGCACAATTTACGCAAGGTCTCCGAAACAGCGCATTGGTTAACCTGCATATACCACATAAATTACTTTGCATTGCACTACGGAATGTCGTCACAATACATAACCTACATTGTATTTCATCTCACATAGCCTATATATATATATAAAATAACCGCTGCGTGGTTAAATCTTGGGTCAAGTAATTTTGAACTTATAACTGACATCAAGACAACCTACCTGGGACAAATGTAACATTTGTTTTTGTCAGGCTGGCGTAGAAATTATTCCAATATCGTTCCACCGCTGGCTCTCCATGGTGGATTTGTAAGGAAAACGAAAAATAATCTCCCATTTATGCGTATGTCGCTGACATGCCCATGGGTCCTTCGACATGTAAATGACACACTTTGCCGTACTTTACCGTTCAAATAATCCCCCTCAGTGATACAATTCTTGAGCCAAGGTTTCAGCGTCCTTCCACCTCAGAGCATTCAGAAGAATGTCAGCGAGTCGAAGGGAGTGTGTGGAAGTGAGAAGCGCAGTAATTAATAGTTAGCAACAGGAGGAGGAAGCCTATCTAGAGGCGGAGAGGGGGTCAGACGATGAGCCATGTGTAGCATTAATAAGCGGTCTATGACTAGTACTGATGTAATTGCTACTAACATGTCTGAATTTTTTATATTATTTAAGTCTAGACATCGATAAGTTTGTACATAAAACGGTATAATGTAGGCTCGTGGCAGTAGGCTACGTTCGCCATAAATCAATGAATAAGTGAATCAAATTTGAGCAAACACTTCGAACACTGAATTGTTTCTGTCTAATATTTATGCAACAACTCAGAATAGTTTCCTGTTGGGTTTAAAGTATCCAATTAATTGTTAAAATTATTCGTTACGAATTAATCAAACTTATACAATAGGCCTAGATACGGGCATTACACGGTGTGACGTTGACAAAATACTTGACTTTTATCATGACCATTTCAACCATGCGTTGTGCAAAGATGATAAGCTCCGAGGTTGTCTCTTGGGAAAGGGTGTTGATGGGACAAAGTGTAGACCGTGGGTCTCTACTACATAACAGCATGGGAGGAAAACACTAAACCTAATAAAGAAAGAAAAATACGCAGCTGGCCCAGTGGAAATATACACAGGGTGTACATGTTTTTAAAAAGTCCGTAGAAAATCGACAACCAAAGAGGACAGTGATATTTATAATGTGGCCAGGGGGGCGCACATGCGCGCGTGTTAGGACAGGGAAACATCTTCCATGCCTACATTTGATTTTAGGTGCGTCTCGCAGTCTTTTCAAATGCGACTCGTACGTCTTTTTTCTGTCGAACTCCAGGTTCTTAAGCTGACATTCCACCAGTCGCAAACCGCCGAGGTGGAGGGTGTTATTAAACCTTCACGGGGATTTATGTTATGAGGCGGCACACGGGGTCATTCCTGGCAAGGGCGTCATTGCCTCTGTGGTTTGGGTGAGAGAGAGAGAGAGAGAGAGAGAGAGAGAGAGAGAGAGAGAGGATAGACGACAGTGGTGTGGAGAAAGTGGAGAAATATTGGGAAACGAACGTCTGGAGACAAGAAAAGTGTATGCTATCTCCTTGTGATTCAGGAAAAAGGGCAGTTTCATATTTGCAAAGCTATAATAATTTCACTTGTACATTAGTGGAATGCTAGTTAAGAGAGATGTCATTGTCAACCTCCCACTGTTTCCCACACATGTTTTCCTGTTTCCCTTATAATCACAAGGCAGTCTGTAAAAGGGTTAGAAAGCTGGACTGAGGGCCCTTAGACTGTTGCAACAGACTAGCCTACTGAAGGCGAAAGTATTAGTCCATGGCTTGTTCCAACTGTCACAGAATGGTCTATAATAAGGACAATTCAGTAGTGATAGCTTTGAACTTAGGGTTAATAGTGCAAAGTTGCTCTTTGGCTAAAACATGTTTTGGAAGTGATTTTGATGTGGTTTTGCTTTTGGCCAGCAGAGGCCACTAATTACCAGCAAATCTCTCTCTCTCTCTCTCTCTCTCTCTCTCTCACACACACACACACACACATACTTACACACTTTTCATAACTGTCTAGGGAAACTATTTAGAACCATTCAGTATGTTGGGCATCTTAGGCTTGGCCTGTGCATCACATAAGAGGGAATAGTGCAAAATGTCCCTCAGCCTGTTTTCTGATGGGCTGTGCTGCCCACACCCTGCCCACAGTAAGGGAGTACTGAGGAAGTGTCCCTGGTGGCTGAAGTCCCCCTAAAATATTCTTAAGCCCCCCTAAATAATTAGGTTTTATTCTCTTTTTTTTGCAGACGAATTAAAAATAAAAACGCAGGAATATAGTCCTATGTTTAAATAAATAATAATATAAAAACCTGTCGCTATTCATTTGAATATGATCATAAATTTCATGGTTTCTTTCCCTTTACATCGTTAGTGCTTTGTAATCAATTTGTTATCTATTCCAGTTTTTCACAGGGAACACCCACATAACGGAAAATCCAGTCCACGTTTTCACTGCTACTTTTCACTCTGCTGTATTTAGACATGGGGACGCACTAGCGTACATGTTGCACACAAGACCAGACATGACATGGCTATATGCAAGTTATCTCTCATGACTGACTTTTCATTTAACACTGGCACAGATCGATCACTAATGACAGCTAAACAAGGCAGGGCCCGGTGTTATGAAGAAAGTAAGTCTTCATCACTGCTGGTAGTAACAATTAGTTAGTTCCAGCTAACAGCAAAGAGCCCCATGTAATTAATGAACCAGGTGCTCCCCATTTTCAAAAATAAAAAATCTGGCTAGCACACCAATTTAAAGTTCATTCAGGTATTATCATCAACTGAATAAGCAGTTGGTAAACAAGTACATCTTATTAAACATGATTTATTTTTTATCTATAGTATTATTTATTTTTTACTTATAGTAGAATGGATTTATCAAGCAGTTAGTGTTGCATTTTGGAAACAAAAGATGGGCCCCCGGTCTAATGTGCCACCTTATAGTCTAGGTAGCACACATATTCTGAAAGCCTTCAGCAGAATTCAAATGAGCCATTTTAATCTAGATTAATCTATATTAATTCCAAGAGTACAGTGAGGTAAAGAGTTTTGAAGTATACACACACACACACACACACACACACATACAAACACACACACAATGTGCCCCTGCATCTCCACAAAGGTCTGTCGGCTCTGTAGAGATTTCAGTAGGGGCGATCAGAAGTGGGGGCAAGCGATAGTAAATATGCATCCTGATAAGACTCGAGCAATATGTCAGCTAGGATAGCTCATGCGCTACGTTTGTTCATATCGTATGCATCTCTGTCCTTAAAACCTAGTGACGCCCATCGTATCTGGGAAAGATAATTCATGCCCTGCATGTCTGGCCACATTTAAAATTGCCAGTCTGAAGATGTTTGGTGCCATGGTGTGTAGATGTGTGTTTCACCATTATTCAACCTTTTAACAACAGTGTCCCTTATTCAACCTTTTCCAAAAACAGTATTACTGTAGGACCCTAGACTCTTCTTAGGAACTCCCAATCCCCGTAGGCCTACACGTTTTATCAGTAGCAACGCCACTGGGACCAGCAGGATGAAGTGTTGGTGCTTACCTGCCGATTTCATTACAGTATGTGGATCGGTTGACACATGCCCAGTGTCATCTAGCTTGATCCTGCAGTGCACACTCCTGTCTCACTTTACACACCCTGAATGTGGATTGGTGTCAGTGGCCAGGATCAAGTTCACCTTCAAAGCAGCTGTGATGCACTCTAATCGAGACTGAAAAAAGACCTGCATAAATGTTTCATGTGGGCCTCTCTGTTTGACGTAAGGTGGCCGCTTTGAGATGAAAGAAATTGTTCCCAAAGGAGAGAGAGAATTGTGGCAAGAAGTGGAGACACGTGTTCCATGTCCAGAGCGTGACTTGGTATGACTTTGACAACAACGTTTTTAGAGGGTTGAAACACTGCATTTTCTTTTCTTTGTCACATAAAATCACATCTCAGTTTGAATTAGAGTTGACAATCAGACCAAAAGAGCAAGAATATGCTGTAAGTGGTGGTGTCAGACCAAATGTTTTTTACAGTGAAAATGAAGAAAAATGGATGCGAATCCAGATTTTAAAAAGCAGATCCAATGGTGCTACTGTAGCCTAAATCTCTACTTAAGTAGAATGTCTTAAGCCTCCCACAAGTCTTCTGACTACTGTACAAGTACCTCTATTGTGCAACAAAGAAATACTAAAGAAATGTTATATTAAATTCTTTGGACTATTTCAAAGGCATTAAGGCTTTAAAGCTCATATTTCCTCTTTGACCACAAGCTCAATATTCTTTGCTGATTGTCTGGTGCATCGCCAAAGGAAAATCCCCCAGAACTGGAGGAGAGGATATTGAATGTTCTGTAGAGAGTAAAAGTAAATTCCACTCCTAAAAGCATTGAGTTCTCTTGTGGCATGCCTCAGTCTGTCTGCAAATCCCGCTCACTGCTGCATCTGTCAGCATTATACACAAACAAAAAAAAGTCCTGCCTGAACCCATGCAGGAGAACCAACCGTGACATTCCTCTCGCTTATTATGAGAGATGCCATAGGTATGCTTTGAGAAAAACACCTGACTCTTAAATGATAATGTTAGAATAAGGCTACGTTTACACATACCTGGGTATTTTGATAAACGAATGTTTTCTTCCCTCCGTTTTCCAAAAATAATTCCGCATAAACCATCGTTTTCTAAAAAAGTTTCCGTTTACATTAAGCTGCATAAATATGCTGTCGAGAGCCGTCATACCTACGCTAAGCCTATGGGCCGCAGTGTGAGAAGGAGAAAGCCATACAAGCCAATCAGAAACCTCACGCCATTCCTCCGGGACAACCACCTCATTTTCAAAGCTCTCCCACCAGTCAGCAGTCCGCGTGTACACTGCCTTATCCGTTTTTCGCAGTTTATACGCAAACGTGAATACGGAGTTTTCCTAAATCTCCACTTTAGCCGGAGTTTTTAGAAAGAATCGTTTTCAGAGGCGACATCTCCGTTTCTGTGTAAATGAAAGGCGCAAACGAAGGGAAAACGTATAGGCTATGTGTAAACGGGGTCTCAGTAAATACATAAATAAATAATTTCAGGAGTCTAACATGAACAACAACATGCAACCATGAACTGTGCCACATTCATTCCTTATTTTATGACCATCTGAAACATACGTGTTAGAGCAATACAGTTTCCCAACAGATAGGGGGGTTCCCCTATAGGTGAAATTGGGGTGAAACTTGATGGAATTTGTAAAAATATTGATTTCTAATGAAATTTTATGTTCTACATTTGTTAGAAAATGTATCTCTTCCTCTATTGCTCCTACCCCCCTCCCTATACATTTTTTGCCTTCTCTCAGAGGAATCTGTGTTCTACAAAAAAAAATTGGAACCAGTGATGGCAAGATGAGGCTTTGTTAAAGCTTTGAAGCTTTTCACCAAAATGTGTTGCAAAAAGGTTCATTTAATGAGGCCTCAAATGCTCACTAAGGCCATCTAGTGGTGAATAAATATAACAGGAAAAAATTGCACCATGGTTATGAAAGGAAGTTTCAGGCACTTTACCAATTGTGGTACATTTCTATAAATACTGGAAATATATAATTATATAATTACTAATATATAATTATATATTTAAATTGCAATTGGGAGTGAAATTATTGTGATGAATGCACAAATGTGATAAAGTGCTTTTGTAACTGATAAATGGGGAGCAGTGAAGAGGTGTTTTTGTAACTGGAGAGTTTAAGTGACAAAATCATGTCAACCAATGCCTCATCCAGCTCTTATTTCCTGGAAGCTAAAGCTAAGGGAACAATCCAATTTACTAAGCTTTAATAGCAGTGAGTAAATAATTTAATAGCAGTAACTAAATAATACATATACTGTGTACACACCTTCCATTGGAATCAGTTCTGCCATTATGCACACTACACTAATACTGAGGTGTTGTTGCTAGACTTTCACACAAATTTGACATTTCACCTATGGATATATTGTATAAGTAAATTTAACATACGACGACATTAAGCTACTGATAATATCTTTACACCTTTACAGCCTTTTAAACTACTGCATAACACACCTTATTGTGAGAAATCTGATCAAAGTAGGCCTACTCCCAAACTTGCGAAAACTTCCTCTTCTTGTTCTTGTTCATCTCCATTGTTAGTCTTAGTAATGCAAAAGTTGCAATCCACTGCAAAAAAAAAAACACTTCTGAAAAACTGTCTTCAATCACTGACAAAAACCCACAAGTGCATTTTCTTCATGGGACAATCCATAGACTGTATATAATAACCTGGACAGAGGATCGGCCGGGAAAATTGAAGCACCCGGAAGTCTAGTCGCCCCTGGTGGCCGGCTGCAGTATAATCCCGCTCATTCCCATGTATCTCTATGGCCAAGCGGCCAATTTTTTGCGTTAGTTTTCACCTTTAAAATTATCATGAACATTTTCATGAATATTTTATTTGAAAAAATACTTTTCCTAGTCCTTTAATCTGAAACAGGCTTCTTTCAGTCGAGAAATTATTTTATAGAATGTTGTTTCATTCTACTCCACCTCCTACACAAGACTCACCCCAACAACATACCGGGTCCATGTTCCTTGTTTCTCGTTTCTCATAACATCTTATGCACAACAACTTGTGGACTGAACAGAAATAAAATATACATACATACATATATATATTTTTAAATTGTCCAATTGTCTGTGGTGCCAATGTTTCTATGTGGGACCAGTTAAAGGCCCACTACGCAACATTTTTCATTTAATTAATCCGTTTCATACTGTTTAGGATGCTAAAATTAGTCATTACACGGCGAACGAACGGTGTAGAATGCGCCACCGTGGCCAATAGCGGTAGATACAGCACTTGCAATGTTCAGCAGCGCGGTCCGCCTCCAATAGAATGCAGTGCAATACAATGCAATACAGCGGTCTTTAGAGGGAGCTTGTGAGAGAGAAAAACAGAATGTTGCTTAGCCCCGGTTTAAAAGGTTGGAAACCGTTCCAGCACAAACTAGCGGTTCTAGGATACAATTTAAGGAAGGTAAATTTAATGCATAAATGCTTTTTCAGCAGCATGGCCATGTCGATATGGTCATTTGGACGGCAGTAGTTAGTAACACTCTCAAGACAATTAATCTTTGTTATTTGTAAACACACATGTAGGTAAAGACTGTGACTGATAATTTTAGTGTTTTTATCCCCAACTGCACGATATTGTCATATGATGGTATATCCAATATTTTAAGATATACATGCAGCAGTTACATCAGCTACACTTTATCTGTAACGTCTGAGTTCCTGGACCTACTTCTATATTTAACAACACTGCAATCTTTACAAAATGGACATGAGAGGACATTGGTAATCAAGCTCCTTCGACCCACTGCAGGTGTTAGTAATTTCCTTGTAGATTCAGGTGAGATGTGTGAAAAACGTTTTAGCCCAGGATGTTAATAGTTGACTTGTAACTACACTTTATGAACGTATTTTGAACACCACCACCAAAAGTGTTGTAAACGATCCTTGGTAACTAGGACAATGACGACTTCATTAGGCTATGTTAGTCTAATGTTTTGTTACATTTGTTGTCCAGGATTTATTAAAGAGCCCATAGAATGCAAAACCACATTTACCTTGTTATTGTTGAATTTAGGTAGCTTAAGGTATCCAACGGACCACACCGACACTCCCAACACCATCTTCCGCCTCCTTCTATATGTAAATTTCAGGCTAGAATTTGCCGGGCTGAAAAAAAACAATCTGAAACTAGTGCTCGGTGTACGTAGATAGTGCAAAGCTACACCTCCTCCATTACATTGTCCAATCCAAAAAGCTCTAGCTCTAGAATCTTTGGTCCAATCAAAATTGTTTGTAACAGTCTCTTGTCCAGCCCCCTGTTGCTTCGGTGGTAGGCTATAAACGCACTGTAGTCTATGTAGGCTAATAGCTAGCTAACATTGAGAACGGCAAACGGCTCTAAGAAAAATAAGTGCATGTTGAATTTCTGTTTGAAATAAGTGCATGTTGAATTTCTGTTTAACTGGAGAACATACGAAAAAAATGTCAGCACGCACGTGTAACGATGTACTGGGCTAGGGTTGTCCGGAATTTGCACTACCTTCCTCAAGAACCTTGCATTCAACGGGAGTAGTTGATTTTTATCTGCAACCACAAGATTGGCCGTTTGCTCTGGTCAATTCACCTCATATTGTTTCGCCAACCTCGGACTGTATCAATCCAGCTTTTCACGAACACTACGCCTGAAACCAGGATCTATTTCAATATTCTCCAACAACAACTGATTCTGCTGGTAGGTAACCACGCTAGAATTCAGTGTTTTTTGGTCGCCATAACCATTGCATTATAGACTGGTATTTCTATGGCCTTAACAGTTTGCCTACTTGAAAAGTTGTTGCAAGTTGATTCCTTGATGAAGTTCGAAGTTGTTGAGCCAGCATCGTTTATCTTTGGGCCAGAGTTCTTGCAAGTGGCTGTTCACTTCTTTAGTCTGCCTTAAGTTCTTAAAAACAAATGTCATTATGCTACAAATTGAGCAGCTCTAATTTGACGTTAGGCTCCATCTGGGGCTACCGTTGCAGCATATTGACCTGCTACTTGCTTAGGCGCAAACGTAGCGCGATAAAATAGAACGGTATGTTAAAAGGGGAGCGATAAAACGTTTACGGACACTATCGTGTCCTCGGTTCTCTGAACTTGAGAAGTGAATACAGTCTGTATAGCCTACAGTTGGGGTCAGACGTAGTTGAATTTGTTTTCTAGCAGTAACGTTAAGAGTGTCAATGAAACTAGGGAGCCAATCTGCTTCAGCGAAAAAACAGCCAATAGGCCTCAAAATGAACTAGCCAATCAGCGCCACGGGGCGGGAAAGAGTGGGAAATACGAAAATTTTTAATGAGTATACATTTTTGAGCATGGAATAGACGGCCTAGAAATGCTCCTGGGTCTTTTTCAGCCGCACAAATTTGCATACACAATTATTGAGGCTCAAAGAACATTTTATGATGGTCAAAAAATGCATTCTATGGGCTCTTTAACATAACCATAAGCCACCTACAATTGTTGACCTAATGTAATGTAAAAAGTAGGCAGCGTTGATAAAGGGACATGAATTTTCACAACATTGTAATTTTGTACATTAGGGTATGAAATGTTTCAGAGACGGTTTTGTGCGGCCACTACTACTTTTCAAACCGATTCGAATCAACGCCTGCTGCCGGCTGGAAGTGGGCGGGTTTACACGTTCAAAAGTTCTTCTGGTTGCAAAAAGACAGTTGAAAAGTCTTCAATTCTGAAGAATGGAGGTCAATGGGGATGCTCTGTCCAGGTTATTACTGTATATGGGACAATCGAGATCATGTCCTGCCAGAATCAACCTAGATTCAACGTGCTAGCATAGCAACCACAGGGCAACCGAGGCCTCAAAAGTCATGTCACGTGATTTCTCCATTTTGAGACACGCCTCGATACGGAGCGGCGGCTAAAAACTGTGTGAAATGCTCGAGACTTCATTCCAAGTGCCAATACGATCTGGCCATCACTACTTGGAACTAAAAACAAATTAGCACACTTGACGGACCCCTAATTGAGATCAGAGGCCTCACAAAATAGGCCTCACACACACACACACTTTCTTTAATAAGAGTAATCCAGGGGTAGGGGGTGTACTGCTACAATGGCTCTGGTGTTAGAGAAGAGGAGGAGAAGAAACAGGCTGGGCTGGGCATATCAAATCTTATTTAATGGCAGCGTGGCGCCCCACAGCTCCAGTGCTCTCTCGGCCCCCATGGGGGTCACCCCCATCAGGCTCAGCTAAAGCAGAGATTATCTTTTTGCACTCCCTGACAGACAAGGTCCATTCACGCCTCTTGGAGGTCCGCCATACAGCGCCACTCATGTGACAGGCTATTAAACTGAACACTGTTCACTGTAAGACTTCACACATCGTGAGAACCCCAAACATACACACACAAAATGAATGTCTGCTGTATCAGTGAAAAAGGGCAATGTTTTAATTACAAGAGTAGATTATATTAATTTAGATTTGACACAATGTAGTCTCATTCTCAGACCAGTTACACTTTGACACAAAGATTTTATGAACAGTAAAGTTAATGCTTAAAATCTTTGTGTCACCATCTTTGTCTTACATTGAGCTCAATTGTAACTTTGTATGTCTTTCACCTCTTAGTTTAAATTAATTAGTATAAAATACATCAATAGTTCACATCAAAGTCTAATTAAAGTTAATAAGGTGATCAATATTAGGGGGTGTGACAGGGTACCACCATGTCCCATCTCGTGTTGACACCAACCACCATCCTTTGCTATTGAGCTGTCCTTAAGTTCTGGATGATTGTGCAGATGATGTCTGTGAGCTCAGTGTAAGGTATTTTTTAGGCTGCTGGGATTCTTGAAAGAGGGGCTTGCTGTCCTGTGTGTCTTGTTTGGTCAAGCGAAAGTGAATGGAAGGTTTTGTTGTTGGGCTTTGTGTGTGTGTGTGTGTGTGTGTGTATGTGTGTGGTTGTGACATTGTGGACTGGACGAATTGCATTTGGGTTTTTTTTCATCACAGTCTCATAGACCCATTTGTGTCTGGTTGCAGCTGACTGAGTCACCTCATCACTGACACACAAACACATGCACACACATACACCCCACACACGCACACTTAGGTGTTACCATAAACACTTAAAATCCATTTAAATCTGTTGAGAGTCACTGTAGCAATACATCATCTGTGTGCTGAGATGTTAACTGCCTTTGCCTTCAAAACTCAAGAGTATTTATTTAAACACATGCATACACCTGTGAGTGCAGCCGCTACAGCTACGTGTGTGTGTGTGTGTGTGCATGTCTGATGCGTTGGTGTTGTTTGAAGAGTGTTTTTCAGGATGCTCTGTAATAGGGGTGGGCGATATAGCCAAAATCACGGTAGAAGCAATTTTCTACCACGATAACAACGTATATCACAATATAGCAATTTGTATCTGAAAATGCATTAATTAAAAAATCCAATGTGTCAAAAAATTCAGAAGAATGCGCTGCTGAGTTTTGCAGCATTTTTAAAATGGGGTTTTGGAAGGGGTAGAGAGGGGGGGTTGGTGTTTGAGTGAAGGGGGTGTTGGTGG
>JAGFZM010000197.1:390986-442993 GCA_017657215.1 Limnothrissa miodon
GTTTATATGAAGGAGCAAATAGATCCCTATGGGACTTACAAAATGGCAAATAAAACATGACAGAAACTGCATTTTGCTATGATACTTGGGTTGGAACATCAGCAAGCGCCACTAATCACTCCATGAGTAGCACTTTTTTTAAAACCAGTGTTTTAAGGATAGAAACAACACATGCCCATTGCTAGCCATTTTAAAGGCAGGCAGAGGCGATTCTATATTTCCCAAATAGCCGAGACAGGAGCAATCATCAAGATTTTGGTGTCAACCACTTTATTTCATTTTAGACAACCTGTGAAAGGGGCTCAATGTGTTAAAAACCGAACTATCCCTTTAACCTTGCTTCCCTGCTGCTCCCAAGCCCTGCGATTGACGGTCAGTTTGTTGACTGTGGTGACGTGTCAGTGATTTTTAAGTCTTCTGACCCCAGGCTCCTTAAAAACGTATCGTTCTGCGAATTCGTTGTAGACTTTGCATCTTTCGTGATATTCTGTGCAGTGCGTACCCTGAGTGCCGACCCGAGCTGGATTGTTACCTATCAATTATGGCTGATTTTAATCTCTGTTATATACTCTTCTATGAGTATCACAAGTCATTTTCTGCGAAATTGGCTTCATATGTTAACTATTTTTACTTAAGGTTGGACTGGTCGGTAATTGACACTGAGCTGCTGATCCGTCATTTTAGCGGTCAACGATCGCTGTCCTGTAATGTTTGTGCCTCTCACGGCCATTCAGCAAGCCTATGCCCAAAAACTGTCTTCAGCGTCCCCTCTTCATCAGCCGCTGTCCAGGGTCCTGAACCTGTAAGACCCTCATTTGATCGCCTCGGCCGGCCCATTTCTTATTTTAACGGTCGCCCCATTTGTAATAATTTTAATGATGCTGTTTGTACTCACACTAACTGTATATTTTCCCATGTTTGTAGCCAATGCAAGGAGGCCCACCCGAAGTCTGTGTGCCCTCGTCATACCAGACCTCGTCGGATAGACCGGGGGGTTTCTACCAAAAAACTAACATCCCACCCCTCTACTCCAATTAACGTACCTACACTCTCTCGGTTCCTAGCTTCCCACCCTGACCCGGTCTTTGTTGACTATCTCCTCTCAGGCTTCTCCCAAGGGTTTACAGTGGGGACTCTGTCCCCCCCCCCCCATCTAAGTCTTTTGTAGCTCGAAACCTCTAGTCGGCCCTCGCTGAACCTCTAACTGTTTCTGAACTCCTGTCTAAAGAAGTCAATAAAGGCTACGTCATTGGTCCTTTCTCCTCTCCCTCTTTTAAGCCTTTCCGCATTAATTCCATCGGGATTGCCACCCGGAAATATTCCGGAAAAAAAGGTAAATTTTTGACATGTCTTCCCCCCATTCAGAGTCCTGGGCCAGCGTCAACGAGTTGATTCCCCTCCCTCCTTTTTCGCTGCATTACGCTACTATCGACCACGCAATTCGTTTAATTAAAGTAGCAGGAAAAGGCGCTCTCTTAGCTAAAGCTGACATTACAGATGCCTTCAAAACCATGGCCATCCACCCTTTCGATTGGCCCCTGTTTGGCGTGAAGTGGCAGGAAAAATTCTACTTCGCTGTCAGGCTCACGTTCGGGTGCAGGAGTAGCCCTCACATTTTTAACTCGCTCTCCGAAGCTCTCTGTTGGATTTTGCTCAACGTGTGCAAACTTCCCTTCGTCCTTCATCTCCTGGACAATTTTCTTCTAGTCGACTTCCCAGTGAATATTAAATCGCGCGTCCTAGATACACTCCGCGACATGTTTAACGAAATCGGAGTACCTCTTTCTGCCGAAAAGACTATTGGCCCCAACACCTCCATCGAATTCCAAGGCAATGTCCTCGATTTGGTTAAAATGTAAGTGTCCTTACCTGACGAGAAACTTGCCAGAATCAGGGAAATTTTTGCTTCTTCTATATCTGCCGCGTCCGTGTCCAAAAAAGATCCCATTATCCCTCAAGGGCGCTCCTTTATATCTCGCCTTCTCGACCTGGCCCACTCCGTTCCTAAGCTGTCAGACCTAGTAAACTGGACAAACTGGGCCTCAGCACCTCCCTCTGCAACTGGCTGCTGGATTTCCTCAGCCAGAGGCCTCAAGCGGGAAGTGTGGGAAACAACGTCTCTAACAGCATCACCCTGAGCACAGGGGCTCCACAAGGCTGTGTGCTCAGTCCGCTGCTCTTCACCCTGCTGACACATGACTGCACACCAACCTACAGCTCCAATCACCTTGTGAAGTTTGCAGACGACACAACGCTGGTGGGGCTCATCACCAAGGGCGATGAGACCCACTACAGGAAAGAGGTTGAGCTCCTGACCACGTGGTGCAGAGACAACAACCTCCTGCTAAATGTTTGCAAGACCAAGGAGGTTATTGTCAACTTCCAGAGAGGCCACGCCTGTCACCACCCGCTGACCATCGAAGGCGCTGCGGTAGAGAGAGTGAGCAGCACCAAGTTGCTGGGGGTGCACATCAGTGAGGACCTCTCCTGGACTACCAACACCACATCACTGGCCAAGAAAGCACAACAGCGCCTCTACTTCCTACGCAAACTCAAGCGGGCAAGCGCCCCATCACACATCCTGACCACATTCTACAGAGGAACCATTGAAAGCATCCTTTCCAGCTGCATCACTGTGTGGGGCGGTAGCTGCACTGACTACAACAGAATAGCTCTACAACGCATCGTGAGAACAGCTTAGAGGATAGTTGGCGGACCACTCCCCTCCCTGCAAGACATCTACACCACCCACCTCACCCGCAAAGCCATCACAATTGTCAAGGATGCAACCCACCCCGCACACTGTCTGTTCAGCCTCCTGCCATCTGGAAAGAGATACAGAAGTCTCCGCTCCCGCACCACCAGGCTCTGAACCAAAACCAAAACAACACTCTGGACTGAAAATAACTACCTCTGCATTGCAAATTGCACACACCTGCTGCTATATATTCTAGTATTCTCACTTTTTACCACTATTTATATTTAATACTACTGCTGCTAAAATCTTGTGTTGCACTAAGACAACAAAACAACACTGCTAGAACACTTACTTTATGTTATGTCTTGTCTTATATATACTGTGTGTTACCTAAGTACTGTATAATGCCTTAAGCCTACCAGCACTTTTTTAACTTAACAGTACCTTATTGTTTAAAATTGTTTTTTGGTTTATTGTTGTCAACGTCTATGCATGGGACAAGTGTGAAACGTAATTTCGATTCCTTTGTATGTCAAGTACATGTGAAGAAAGTTCGCTGGAGCCTGGACTCAGGAATTCCTAGATCTATCCGCTGGTTCCTCGTCCTCCGCTCTCTTTGAACTGTACCCAATTGTAGCCGCCTGCATTATCTGGGGTAAAGACTGGCACAGAAAACGCATTACATTTTTTTGTGACAATACTGCCGTGGTAGCAGTCCTAAATAAAGGTCGTTCCAGATGCCCTAAAGTAATGGCACTTTTAAGACCCCTTACAATGGCAGTCAGTCATCCACAATTTTATTACTACTGCTGCCCATGTCCCTGGCCATTTTAACATTCTCTCTGACTCTCTCTTTCGTCTCTATTTGCAGGAATTCCGCAGGCTCTGTCCCTCAGCCAACCTAGCCCCCATTCCCTGCTCCAAGTTCTCCAAATTAATTCTCTATTAGGGCCTTCCCCCTCTCTATCCTCTCTAGCCGAGTCGGTCAAAAGCTACATGAAGAAAGGTTTGGCGAGATCCACCCTCAAAGCCTACGTGTCTGCCTGGTCTATATTTTCTTCGTTCTATCGGTTGTCACCCCTGCCCGTGTTGGTTTCTACAGTTTGTTCTTTCATCGTGTTTTGTTTTGAGTTTCGCCACCTTAAACCCTCTTCAATTCATAAATTGCTAGCCGGTGTCCAATTCCACGCAAGGCTTTATAATCAAGATTTTCAAAGTCATTTCTCAAACCCCTCTATCCACCTCACTCTTAAAGGTGTCCACAAATCCTGTCCTCACTCTTCCGATTCACGTCTCCCGATCACCTTGAGTATTCTTTATCGATTGATATCTAACGTTAGATTGGGGTTTCTATCTCCTTACTTAGATAAACTGCTGGAGGCAGTTTTTCTCACAGCTTTCTACGTCTTCATGCGTTGCGGCGAATTCACTACCAACTCTTCTCTCTTCGACCCTTTTCATGACCTCTCCCTGTCCGATCTCACCTTTTCCCCTCACCATTTTTCTATTTTCCTAAAGCACTCCAAAACTGATTTCTCTGGCCGTGGGTCTGCTATCTCTATTTCCAGAATAAATGGCGCATTTTGCCCCTTCTCTTCCATGTCCAACTATTTAACTACGCTCAAATAAATTGACTCACTCTCTCCATTCCTCCTCCCTGACAGTTCACCTATGTCACGCCACTGGTTCTGCCAACAGTTGGCCCTCATTCTCTCGAGGTGCAATCTCCCACCCAAGAGATACACTGCCCACTCTTTTAGAATTGGCGCGGCTACTACAGCCGCTCAAAGGGGCATCTCGTCTTCAGCCATCAAGGCTCTGGGAAGATGGTCATCCGATGCTTATGCGTCTTACATCAGGTTGACTCCCCAACACGTCTTTGATGCCCAGCAAGCTCTCTCCAACTCAACTCCAACTTTTTCTTATCCTACTCCCCCCCACCCCTCACGTTACAAAACCAATTAGCGCTTTTAGATCATTTTTATTCAGTTTTTTTCTCTCATCCTCATCTCTCATCCGACGCACCTTCAATGACATCTTACGGGAAACACAGTTTCCTATATCTGATTACTGTCTTATCTCATGTCTAGGTTGCCCTGTTTGCCAATCGGTTATTCCATTTTCTATATCTGTCTACTCTCATCACTTGTCCAGGTAGCCCTGTTTGCTGGTTGCCCAGCCCGCCGCCTCTCACTTTTCAACCACATTGTCCCGATTCCAATAGCTCTTTTCGATGTGCTTTTGTTCTTTCTCAGGCTTCAGTTAAATAATCTAACTTCTCTGCATTCTCTCCAGGCCCTGTTCTTCTGACTCGATCCTAACAAGTACGTTTTCATCCTTCTCTTTGGGGCAGGCTCTCGCCCCTGCCGTCTCCGACGGCAGGATATGCAATGTCTGCTCGGCCTTATAGAACGAAGACGGGGCCCTGCGCCAAATTATAAATCTGTTTATTCTATGTTTTGTTCTGAACTATGCATCATCCCTGAATAATACATACAATTACTCTTATCTAAATCTTGCCTTTGTGTCTTTCAGATAGAAATGGGAGCTAAGGCGAAAGTTCTGTCCGGAAGACACAATTTGTTTCATTCATAAATCAGCTTAACCAATCAGATCCGCCCTGAGCAGTCAGCCGGAGTAGACACTCCCCAGCTTAACCAATCACAGCGGCGTACCCTCATTTTCCCATGGTTCCAATGGCACCAATGGGATGTCTGTGCGCTTTTTGAAAACTGCTTTGCTTAACTCTGCTCTCTGCTACCTAGAGTACGCCGACTTCAACGTCCCCTCCTCCACCCCTCCAGCCACCGTCACCAGCTGGTCCCCGTCTTGCTGCCATCCAGGATATGCGATGTCTGCTCGGCCTTACAGAACGAAGACGGGGGCCTGCACCAAAGAGACTTCTACTTCAATTATAAATCTGTTTATTCTATGTTTTGTTCTGAACTATGCATCATCCCTGAATAATACATAAAATTACTCTTATCTAAATCTTGCCTTCGTGTCTTTCGGATAGAACTAAAACTGCTCGGACCAGTTTTGGTGTGTGGCGTATATTGCCATGGCAGCATACCTCGGTTTAAACCTATCCTCCATTCGTAGTATGGGTTAGCCGGGAAGTTATGCCACACGTCATCAAGTTACTCTCGAACTTACCCGGATAAGCTAGTAACCCCGCTTCGTAGTACAGGCCCCTGGTTGTGTCTCTGTATTTGAAAAAAAAAAGTTTTGGATTTGTCCAAAACTTGTGAGATTTGGACAAATCTGTGCCCCCCTTGCCACCTGTGAATAACCTTTTCAAACTGACAAACAACTTGGGCCTTCTGTACAAAATTGATTCTTGATTTGATCTGTAGTTTTTGATTTGATTTATACTTTGACTTGCCATTCAACAGTAACCTTGCATGCACTCTCTGTTCATTTGGTGTGGTGTTCAAACTGTCTGCTTTGTGTTCTTTTATGTTGGATACAGTGGACTCATTCTACTTTTCCAATGACTCTGACATAGAGTATGTCATGCCGTCATCCCCAGAAAGGGTCGTATCTGATGTAAGCATGTGTAAAACCCAACAGTTTTGCTTAGACCAAATGTTATTCAACAGTCTTTGGGATTGTGCGGTGTACAGAAACCAGTCATCACTTTCTTGTCTGGAACAGGAGGAGGAAATGGATCTGGCAAGTGTGCTTGCTACGTTCCAGGGGGACAATGTGGACAGCCAGACGCCTCTTACCATTGTGGCATGACGGCGTCACATTTTAAAAAGTGCCTGCCTGGCCCTATCAAAGGCATACTTTGACAAGGAGCCAAGGTTAGAATTCGTATCAGAAATGGCAGATGATTACGGTGGCCCTAGGTGTGAGTTTTTTAGGTAAAGGACTGATGTTGCTTTAAGTTCAGTTATATATGATCCAGCTTATGTTGTGAGATGGTTTGTAAGTCTTCAGAATGTCCGGTGAGGATACAAGACAGATCAAAAACCGTACAGGACAAATGGTGTCACAGTAATTCTGTTCTCTTCCTTACAGACTTATGATGATTGAAGTCCAGGGTTCTCTGGGCGTATTTTCTGGGAGGCCTGGGGCCTCATGTACAAAGCTAGCTACAAAAAAGCTGTGTACGCCATTTCTCACGCAGACGTTCGGATGTACAAAGACCGTACAAAGACTTGACCGTACAAAGACTTGAACGTGGAAAACTGCGGTCCTCCACGCAAACTTCATGGCTGGCGTACGCAAATTTCTGGTGCATATTGTCAGTTGGCGGCACATAGAGGCAATGCAGTGCAACAACATTATGTGTAGTCGTGGACGAGTCATTAAGTAATATTGCAATATGCAGTTCGTTCAGTGGATTTGAACGTCGGAATGAGTGAACTTAAATGCACTTAAATTATGCTTTATTGTTGAGACGCATGATGTAACAATGTTGATAGGTTAAACTTACGTAGGCATATCAATAAAAAAATATAGGCTACTGTCTATTGCAGTTACAAGGAAATGGGAAGCACAAGCAAGACGACCAGCAATATTATCATCAGTGATGATTGGTTTAAACATTCAGGACCATGCATGACATCTAGGCTAATAAATTTCTCCTCACACATTTATCGTGAAATTCGTGACTGCAATATTATTAGTTGATATTGGTGGAGAAGCCTACATGTTGAACTCAATTGTTTATGAAATATTAAAACTGACTAAACATTTAAAACTCAGATGGAAATACAGCCTAAAAGGCTACTACTAGCAGGTATAAGTAGTTCAAATGTAGTCACCCTTTGACGAGCTTTGCAATATGGCTTTGCTGCCCGTGTAACCCATGTGGACAGCTATTTTCTTTTTACATCCACTTTTATATCGGACCATTTTTAGGTCAGCGATAATTCTATATTTTTCTCCATTTGTCTTCAACCGAGGGCAATTTTATGTCTGGTTTTTAATAAGTAGAAAATTAAAAGTGGAGAAAATGGTCTTCGCCCATCTCCTTAACATGTGTAATTGAGGGAGGAGAGAGGGTGGAGTGTAGTGCTCGTGCATGTGGGTTGAATGCCACGGTAATTGGGATGTACAACGAGAACGTGCGTGAAAACCTGCTTTTGCAGGTTTCACCTGCTTTTTCGTGCGTACGCATCTTTCAAGATCTGTCAAGATTAGACGCAAGTCTTAGTACATGAGGCCCCTGGAGACTTATTTTCACGTACGACCAAAGGGCACTGGCGGACCGAAAGTACCACACTGCTGGGAAGCTGACTGCTTGCTAAGCCACCTAATCATGGTTTGAAGTACTGTGAACACTCAGCTGTGCAATATGGACATTTCCATCCTCTTGGATGCTGACCAACAGCAGAAGTTGGATGAAGTATTTATATAGGCTATATAAATACTTCATCCGACTTCTGCTGTTGGCTTGCACGACAAAGCTCATAGCTCATCCTACATTACTAAATGACTTCTGGGAGGCGGGCTTAACCTGCGTCCATCAGATACCTCTGTATACTACTTGACGAATCTACAACCAATCAGACCACTCCATTCCGATGACGTATGCGTAAGCTTGTTTCTCATTGGTGCTCACAGATTTGGGAAAAATAATTCCTCTAAATCGGCACGATGGCCATACTGCTCGTGAAATTGAATGTAGCGTCACAGGAAGTATGGGGGACCCAGGCTAGTATTTATACGTATCCGTGTTAAAGAAGCCGATCAGTCTGTCCTCTTCCACAGCTTTCTGTGTAAAAACTAAAACATGACAGTTGTTTCAAGACAATTTCAGTCTATGCAAATTCCTTTCTTTCACTTTAAGCTGAAGAGGTGCTCAATGCCTCAGGACCTTGCCTCATTCAAGGAGGCATCTGCTGACTGGGTGGCTGACTGTAGGGCCCCAGCCATATATGGTGCCACACTTCATGAAACCAGGTTGTGGCTCACTTCTGTTTTCACCGGTAAGATTGAATCTAGACTTTCGCACACACACACACCTCAGCCATATCATCAATTAACTGACATAATATTGTTAAAAGTGTTGTTGGGTTTCCACTAACCAAGGCTTTACAAATACAATTATACATAAGATTGAGTTTTTTCTACCGTGTTATGGATGGATGGATTAATACAAAAAATGGAGACTGTACAGATTAACCTTATAGCATATTTTCAATAAATGTGGAAAGTTTTACCAGCAAGCCCGCATTTCCCACATACACATGGTACAATGCCCCTGCCATCACTGCCTCTACCCATCCTTGGGCACAGTGGCAAATGTGGTGATAAATACTTTTTGTTTTACAGTTTCCAGCATGATCCACCAATATATGGACGGAATCAATTCTTGTGGGAACATGTGAGGAATGGTGAATCACCACTGGAAGGCATTTCTACCAGTTTTCACCAGCACCAGTGAGAAACTGAGCAGAAATGCGTTAAGGTCCCTCTTCAAGCTGTCCTACAGCGATGAGGGCAGCAATAAGAAGGAGCAGGAGGAATACACCATTTTCTGCTTTGAGCGCTGGCTGGTGGCTATTGAGGGTAGGTGCCTACAGTATCTGAAACCATTAACTACAGTAGATGTAAAATTGCCACTTCACACTATTGTCTGACTTTTTTGTTCATGGCTGCTTCCAAGATGTTAGGGTAGATGTGCAGGTAATTACTTGGTTTGGCTGAATTTGTATGTAAGGTGATTTGGAACATATCCCTGAACTAAGTCTGCAAATGATTTGTATTGCCCAGAGAACATTCATTTTGATTAAAACAATACTGTAGAAAGGCAGGGCATCACATGTCCTCCTTTCTGCAAGGGTGGCTGTCACATCTTTTTAATCATTGGATTAAACTTTCATAAAACTGACCACATTCAAAAATGGGTCAACTGATTTTGTATCTCTTCACAGAGGGACAATCTAACTCCAAAGACTTCCTGGTATTTGCCACTGGAGCCAACCATGTCCCCAGTCTGGGCTTCCCGCATTGACTTTTATGACCAGGGGTCAGGCGCATACCGTACGCCACCACCTGCAGCCAGACTGTGTACTTGCGAAGAGGTGTGGTGATCGAGGAGGATTTTAATGAGCTTATGTCCTTGGCATTGAAGGGGCCGTTGGGGTTTGGGAAGGTGTGAGAGTGTGTGTGGGGGGGGGGGGGGGGGGGGGGGGTGTATTGTGGGTGTGCCCCCCTCTGTTTGTTCAGCAACTGATCCATAAAGATTAGGGTTGGGTATCGGTTGGGTTTTATCCGATACCGGTGCCTTCTCGGTATTGTTTAAATGGTTCCGGTGCTTAAACGGTTCTCAAACCGGTACTTAAAAAAAAAAAAAAAAAAAAAAAACACACTTTGTCAAAAAACAATTCCCTTTTATTTCCATTTAACACAATATTAACTTAAATCTTTAAACAAAATAAATACAAGTACCACATGGTAGTAGTAATAATAAATAAACCAATATATAAAATTAAAGTAAAATTATGCTGTATACAAATAAAACAATATTGTATCAAGATTGTATTATACTGGACATTAATACTTTTAAAATAGATACAAATATAAAACACAAATATTGAACAAGATATTGCACAACAGTATTGCACATTCAAAGAGGCTTTTCTTACTGATGAGGACACTTTACATCAGCCCTCTCAAACAATTGTCCCCCTCCCCCTCTCCATATAGCCTCAAACACAGGTAGCCTATACCTTACCAACCTACCCATACGTTTCTGATTATAAATTCAACATTTTGTCTTCACATATTATGACTTTTACTTTAAGCAGGGAAATATCTGACACTAATCAGTAGCAGAAATATTTAATACACGGTAGGCTATAGCCTTGTATCTCAAGTGTAGGTGTAACCTCGAACACAATTAACGTTAATGTAACGTTAACAGTTGGCCTACAATCTTTAGCTAACGTTAACCTATCTGTTTAGTCCCAGTGTAGTTGCAAATTGCGCCTGCTAAATCTGGCGTTGAAACTTATTTAAAAAGATTCTGCATACATACACAAGTTGTTATGAGTTTCATATTAAGCATAAAGTCCGCGGACACTGAATGGACAAAGCAAACGTTGTCACTCGCGCTGTTGAATGGCAACGGTGTTTTCTAGCCTACTTGACATGCATGATTTGCGGTTGGATTAAATTACTAGACTTAACGTTACCTGAAGAGGAAAGGCTGCTGTCATCATCATCATCGGTGATGTCCACCACCACACCGACAGGGCTTGGACTCTCTTCAATTTGTCCGGCGTGGCCGACACTGAAGTGCATGGCCTTGCGTCACGTAGGTTATCAAACACGGTGCATTGTTCGGCTTTTAAATAAACTCCATGAGTCGCCAGATGTTTCATCAAATTCGACGTGTTACCTCCCTTGCATGTACATGTTTTATGGCATCTGATGCATGTCGCAGAGTCTGCATCCTTAGACGTGAAATGCAGCCAAACCTTTTGAACCTTGGAGCATCTTTACTGACCCTCTCACTTATCAGTTCTGATCAACAAGTGTGAGTAGCGGCACTGTCATGCAAATTGACACCGGAACACCAGGTGGCGGTAAAAAAAAGTCAGGCACCGAAATGTTTGTTCTTATTCGGTCTGGTTACTACCGTTTACGTCGGACCCGGTTCCCTTTTGGTACCGCGTTTCGGTACCCAACCCTAATAAAGATGCAAAACTCAAAATTGCCTTTTGTCCTTTTAATAGCCTACACTACGTTGTTTTGTGGTTCATCATACACACAGGGGGTCCCACAGTCATGGAAATCCTGTAAAAGTCATGGAGTTATGGAAAATTTACTTTAGATCGTGATGAATGTTTTGAAATTTGTCTGTGAAAAAGAGCGGGAACCCTGTACACAGCATGGCTATTACAACCCTTTTATTTTTCTCTCCCATTAAGCCATTCTTACAATATAACATTGACCTCAACCTGTTACCGTGCACTCATGATTTTACAAAGGCATTCCTTGGTAATTACTTATGCGTTGGTAAGGATCATATTTGCACTGTCTCAGTAATGCAGTGAGGTCATCATTGTCCCACCTATCTGATGGACTACAGCACCTTAGAGAACCCCAGGTGCACATGTGACACTGATGTTTGCCTTCAATGAAAATCCGTGGAAAAAATGCGGTCCTGACATGGGCAACCTTGGTATAATTTGCTAAATTGTGACATCCTTTACACACAAAAGGTTACTGAAAATGAAATATAGCCGGACATTTTCAAGGCCTCAGCAAAAATTTATAACCATCAACCTCTGCTATGGCACCAGAGGTGTGGCTGTTTGTCCAAGCCTAATTAGCATAACCATCAAACCTTGAATTAGGTGGCGAATGGTCATACATGGAGGTATAGATGGCTACAGCCGCCTTATTGTTTTCTCTGTGCATCAGCAAACAACCGGAGTGCAACTGTTTTGGACAGTTTTGTTGATGCTGTAGCCCGATATGGAGTGCCCTCAAGAATCAGAACTGACAGGTGGGGAAAACGCTGTAGTGTGCCTCTCAATGAATATTTTCATGGGTTTAAGGCAAGGCAGTGCCATTTAAGGCCAATGTGTGCACAATAAGTGCATTGAGAGGCTCTGGGCTGACCTGTGGCGTGGACTCACTGATGTCTACCACCAACTCTTCCACTTTCTGGAGAGTGAGGGCATCATAGACCCTGACAATGAAAGGCTCATATGGGCTCTGCATTACATGTACCTCCCAAGGCTAAACAGGGATCTGGCTGACTTTGCCTCTCAGTGGCAACAATCATGGTTTGAGGACCGAGAGGCACTTGACCCCAAGGCAGATGTTTGTCAGAGGATGTCTACAACAACAGGGAGGAGTCTCAACAGCTGTGCAGGACACCTTTGCAGGTCCTCCAGCTGCTGTTCATCACCTGATTTCTTTTCATCCGATTTCTGACACCTGACTCTGACATCTGAGGATGTCCTAAAATGTACACCGTACTCAGGTGGCTCAGGTGAGGTAATGGCGTCAAACAAGAAGGATTGCAAAGGTGGAATAGAGGGGACTTTAGGAAGCACTGGTTTCCGCCTCACAGGTTCTTTGTCAGAGTCATCCTGATGTGAGAGGAAGCGTTGGTTTTGTCTTGAATAAAAGAGAATAATTTCAATTATTTACAATCTGCTGTTAATGATATCAATTATATAAATGGTTAGCTGAAGAAACCTTTTTTTCCAGTGGCTTCTTCTTACAGCTATTTGTGACATACTTGGAAATTCTTTTTTTTGGCTTCCGCTCCTCTGTTTCAGACTGAAGGTCTGTGCCGTTCTCTGCACGGGGGAGTTTTAATCTCACCTCACACGCATTTTTACAAAAGGCATGTCTCAAAGCGCTTTAAGGTCTCCTTCCAAAATAAACCGTTTAATACTTGATTTTTTCACATTACCATAGGTCAACCCAAGTTGCACTTGCATGCTGAACTTCAAAATGCTCTCCTACCCCTGTAGTTTGTATTTGCCTGTGATAGAAAACAGCCGGGAAAAACGAGCAAATCGGAAAAGCCGTGCAAGCCTACGTCACTTTGAACATTAGCTATGCAGTTAGCCCGCCCTCAAGAAAACATTATTAGGCTGCCTGCAGAGAGACCCACTAGAGGGAGTGTCACAGTGCTGTTAGCCAATCAGAGGCGATACGTTTGCATATCATTAATATTCATAAGAATCCTCTCGCACTATCCCTGCACTCGTTTTCACCTTACTAAAATAGCTTGAAACAAGACAACCACAGCATATTTTTGTCGAAACCAACTCTCATGACATTATTTTAGACAAGAGACCACCACAAAATTAATGAAAATACGATGGAATGAGACCTTTAACACAAAGAGGCCCAATGAGCAACAGGGGCAAGGAAAAACTCCCTAGCAGCGTTTTCTGTTTTTTCTTGTTATGGTAAAGGAAGAAACCTTGGGCAGTTCCGACGGCTCAAGGGGCTAGCCCAACTGCCTAGGGCAGGTTTTCAGTCTCTCAGATGGTGATTAGTCCACTATTATTCCATTAGGTACACATTATAAGAAAATTGTGGCATAAATAAAGTAATATAGGAGTCCCATAGTAATCCAAGGATATAGTCCCATGTCATTAGGTGGAGTCAAGCCAGGGGCCTGCTGGAGGCTTTATCAATCATGTCAGGGTCGTCTGTGGAGCTGAAGGCAGCTTGCCCAGGAAGCCAGAGATGCAGGATCAGGCAGTGGAAGGCAGGGGTGACCCTCAGTAGGGAGGCAGTGGCATGGACCGTGGAGTGGATTGAGGACCATTCAGGAGTGCCGCTGGATCAAACGTTGGAAGAAGGTCCTCAGCAGGATGGCATGTTCGGTGGGGTTGGTACCCAGAAGGCAAGAGGTGCAGGGTCAGGCAGTAGAAGGCAGTGATGACTCACGGCAGGGTGGTAATGGCATGGAAGGTCAGAGAGGAGATGAGTTAGATTAGTTAAAGATGAGTTAGAGTTAGATGAGTTAGCTTCAGTAGTCTAAACGTCATATATTGCCTTTTACAGAAACAAATGCATTGTAAACAAAATAGCTGGACACTGGATGTTACTGCTTAAATGCAATAGGTATAACAAATATTGCAGTAATGAAGATACCATAAAATAACATAGTTGTTTTTGTAAGGGTGCTTCAGGCCTAGTAATTTTATATTCAAAATCAATGTTATTAACTTTATCCTCCATATTTACAATAGTAGTAGTGTGTAATATAGTACAATACAGTACAATTACAGCCATGTAGTTTTCTGTATGGTATGCATCTGGTGAAAAAATGTTTAGACTTGGACTTGGCTTGGACTTGGGACGAAAGACTTGAGACTAGTCTTGGCATTACCCTCATAGACTTGAGACTTGACTTGGACTTGGAAAAAATGACTTGTGAACATCTCTGCTGCAGCCAAGGTGCAGTTGAGACAGAACTACATCTTCTAACTGAATGTAGTCTCTATACAGACCTCAGAACTGAATACACCACAAAAATCACCCAGAGCCCAGATATGGCAATGCAGCCAAATGAAGGGAAAGTAAAATATACAGTGGGGTGCAAAAGTTTGGGCAACCTTATTAATCGTCATGATTTTCCTGTATAAATCGTTGGTTGTTGCGGTATAAAATGTCAGTTAAATATATCATGTAGGAGACACACACAGTGATGTTTTAGAAGTGAAATGAAGTTTATTGGATTTACAGAAAGTGTGCAATAATGGTTTAAACAAAATTAGGCAGGTGCAAAAGTTTGCTTCCTGTAGGTTCCAATGAGAGTCTGGATTCTGGTTGAAGGCATTTTGGACCATTCCTCTTTACAAAACATCTCTAATTCATTCAGGTTTGATGGCTTCCGAGTATGGATAGCTCTCTTTAACTCACACCAAAGATTTTCAATTATATTCAGGTCTGGGGACTGAGATGGCCATTCCAGAATGTTGTACTTGTTCCTCTGCATGAATGCCTAAGTGGATTTTGAGCAGTGTTCAGGGTTGTCTTGTTGAAAGATCAAGCCCCGGCGCCGCTTCAGCTTTGTCACTGATTCCTGGACATTGGTCTCCAGAATCTGCTGATACTTAGTGGAATCCATGCGTCCCTCAACTTTGACAAGATTCCCAGTCCCTGCACTGGTCATACAGCCCCACAGCATGATGGAATCACCACCATATTTTACTGTAGGTAGCAGGTGTTTTTCTTGGAATGCTGTGTTCTTTTTCCTCCATGCATAACTCAAACTCTTATTCCAAAATGAAGCTGGCTTGTCTAAATGTGTTTTAGCATACCTCAAGTGGCTCTGTTTGTGCTGTGGGCGGAGAAAAGGTTTCCTCTGCATCACTCTCGCATACAGCATCTCCTTGTGTAAAGTGATGTAGGTCTTTGGTGCTGGTCTGTGGGTTGACTCCATTCGTCGCTTTCAAGATTTTTCTTGGTCTGCCACTTCGAGCCTTAACTTGAACTGAGCCTGTGGTCTTCCATTTCCTCAATATGTTCCTAACTGTGGAAACAGACAGCTTAAATCTCTGAGACAGCTTTCTGTATCCTTCCCCTAAACCATAATGGTGAACAATCTTTGTATTCAGGTCATTTGAGAGTTGTTTTGATACCATGTTGCTACAGTGCCCAAACTTTTGCACCTGCCTAATTTTGTTTAAACAATTATTGCACACTTTCTGTAAATCCAATAAACTTCATTTCACTTCTCAAATATCACTGTATGTGTCTCCTATATGATATATTTAACTGACATTTTTTATTGTAACAACCATCGATTTATACAGGAAAATCATGACGATTAACAAGGTTGCCCAAACTTTTGCATCCCACTGTATTCTAGGGGAAGTTAAAGAAGCAGCACTAACGTCTGCGAAGAATGTACTCGCTTGCCATAAAAGATGACATAGGCTATGTCCTAGTGAACTCACTCCCCACTACACCATATTATTAATATCTATTACACACACACACACACACACATAGAGAGAGAGATCTTTTACATTCATCTTATATTTTCTATATTTCTCTTTTTTTTTAATTGCTATTTTTTTGTCCCCTAGTCTCCCATCCCCTTATTTGTCGTTACTATTTATGTCATTGAGGAAAAAAACAAACATTTTTATTATTGTTATTATATTATATTTATGTTTGTATGCTTTGGCAATATTGTGAATTTCAACAGTCATGCCAAGAAAGCACATTTGAATTGAAATTAATTGAATTGAGTTAGAGAAAGAGAGAGAGAGAGATGGTGTAGGTTAGAAAGATAATGGTATATTGAGGAGTACAGGTCCCATAAGTAAGATGAGAAGATGGGCACAGAACCACTAAGTCTGACTAAGGTGGGAAGGTGCTAAAGACTTGGGCAGCATCAAGGGGTTATGGGAAAAGAACAGCAACACAACACAGCTAACAAGCCCTCACAACCAGCGGCCAAAAAGACCCAACAGTAAACACCACCTCTGCTCTATACTCAAATGGCATCTTACAGGCACCAATTCAGGCAAGATGGACAGAAGTAAGAGGAACATAGAGGTGAAATAAAAGAATGTATGTGTGTGTGTGTGTGTGTGTGTGTGTGAATCGAGCCATCTGTGTTGCCATGTCTCAGCAGTGTTGAACTGTGAAATGAAAGTAAGGTCCTGATTGTATGACAACAACAAAAGAGTTGGGTGTAGACAGACACAGAGAGACAGACAGACAGAGAAAGAGAGAGAGAGTGAGCATAGCTCTAAGGAAAGAGTATCTTAAGAATGCCGTCCCAGAGATGACTAATGTATTGATATGCAAATACAAGGGCTCTCAGAGCACAAATGAACTCCCAGCTCTTTTCATCACTTCCACAGAGAGCGCCACCAAAGCTCACACCATCACCTTAGCAAAGGACTTCAAGTGCAGCACACATCAACTGCCAAGACCAATACATAATCTAGCAATCAACATTCCCTCTCTCTCTCTCCCTCTCAACCATATACTCCATATCTCTCTTTTACTGTGAAGTTCAGAAATAGCGGAACAATCTGTCTCACTCACTCTTTCTGTGTGTGTGTGTGTGTGTGTGTGACGTGAAGTGAAAGAGTAGACTCTGTACATTGATGGGGACATCCAGATAGTAGTCAGTTATCGAGTGTGTGTGTGTGTGGTGGTAATGGAGTGATGTGGCAGAGATTGCCTTATTGACTGTCTTCCACTTCCGAAGGCGCCCCAGGTGGTGACTCCCTTGGCACCTGCTATTCCCCCGGAGATATCGTCGGTGCCTGCCCCTGCTGGGCCCGGTGGGTCCTGCCCTGGTCCGGGATGGCAATCACCCGCTGCCAGTGCCATGCCATGTGTCCCACCAGAGGGCTCGGAGTCCTCCTGCGCTGACCCTGACAGTGTACCCTCCTCACCTAGGCGTGTCACCCGGCTATGTCGTCAGCCGTCTCACCTCAGTGACTATGTCTTGGACTTGTGATGGACCCTTCACATATCCTTTTTTTTGTATGTTGCTATGTTGTGTGTTTCTAGCAGTGTTGATATGTTCTGCGTTGGTAAGTTATGTGTCTATGTTTTGCCTTATGCTGTTGTGGGTAATCTTTAGTCTGTGCGGGCGTTCTAGTTGCCTGTCTTGATGGGTTGCAATACTGTGTTCATTCTGTTTGCGGGTGGGTGTGGGGAGGAAAGGTGGCCAGGTTATTGTTAGTCTACTGTGGCGCATGCGTGCCCCCTTGCTTCTTCCTATGTGTATTCACCTCCCTGCTCATTCTCCTCAGTAAAGTTGTGCCTATCCACACTCTCTCAGCTGTGAGTTAGTGTAGAGTAGTGTAGAGTAGAGTAGAGTAGTGTAAACCACTGTGCTTATCTTGACTGATTACTGTTACTGTTGTTTTACGTCATATTGATCAATTTTGTAGAATTTTTGTTGTACTCTCTGCAGGACAAACAATTAGGAAAACAGCCCAGGTTGTACATTCTAACTGAATTTGTGTCTTGTGTCTTTTGCCCATAGGTTCACCTCTGTGATTCTGGGGTAGCAGAACTTGGTGCTCTCAGATTAACCTGTACTTTTGACTACGATCTTCAGCATCTCTGCCTCAGTCAGGGAAGAAGCTGTTTTTGATTAGATTGCACAGAACACATGTACACAGCCATTTAGATTAGTGTTTAGTTAGATGTTAGCAAATCCATTTGGAGTGAAGTTCATTTACCGATACAGTAGCAAAAACAAATCATCAAACATTTATACAATTGGAATTCTAATTGAGCAAAATACAGTAATACAGCTCATTGACAGTTGATGATATTCAAACTGTCATCTGAATGGCTTGTATACTGTTATTTGTAGGCTAAGTAACATCTGATAAAAGTTATTAATAAAATAGCACTAGCACAATTACAGATGAAGAGTTCAGTTGCTAACACTCTACTTACAGAAGTAAGCAAAAATAAGTTATTTACTATGAAATGCTTGTTATTGGCAGATATAAAAACAAGATTGTTAAAAAAAATTATTGAAAATTGTTATTTATTTTCATTCAATGGAAATCTATTTTGCAGAACTTATCAGAATCAGAACTTAATTACTTATTGAGTGGCATCTATTATATATTTTATTATTTTTCCTCTTACTCTTCGCCATTTTCAGAGCACAAGCCTGCTTGTCGCTGAATTTGTCTCTCTTGCTAACATTAGCATTTTACTAACCAAACGGCTTTTATCAAATTCCCACCACAATAGCTCTTTTCAGAGCTGAAGATAGCTTCTTCAAAGCTGAAGATTGGCTCCTCCGAGCTGAAGACTGAGCTTCGAACATCCGCAGGCAAACCGTACCGGTGCCCAGGATTGCTCACGTGGCTTCCAAACTTCGTAAATGCCCAGTCTGTTTGCGGGCTATGCACAACGCCGATGGCCACGGCTCAAGCTTCTCCTGCCTTGGAGCCAACCACACTATGTTGGCTGTGGCGCAGCCGCGTTTCTGCGCGGCTTGCACCGTGCTTTCCCCCTTGGCGATAGCATCCAGAACGGCAATTTTTCGCCGTCGGCGTTCGGGCAGTTTCGGCTCGCACTACGCCCGACCACTCTCTAGTCATTCAGTGCAAGCTCCCGTCTGCCGCGAGTTTCACTCCATGGCGAGCCACCTCGAGCTAGCCATGCTACCTCCAAGGCTGATGTAACTAGCATCCCGCTTGCGGCTACAGAACAGCTAGTTGACCCCAGGCTAGATGCGCAAGCGGCTACGGCCCTCAGTGCTGGCCATGATGACTATGAGTCGCCCTTCCCAGTCGACGACGTTCAAGGAGCAGATGACGACGGTGTTGCCTAAATCCAGTCTCCTAGGCCTAGCTCTTCCTCCGCCAGATCCAGCGGGCAGCTTCGACCTCTTCACGGGGGCTCAAGTCTCTCCTCACATGCGGCCTCTTCCTCCCCATTCCACCATCATCGAGGATGCAATGTCGGCCTGGAAGGCACCCTTATCAGCGAAGGCGCCCATGTCATGGGATGGGTATTGAAGGGGATTGAAGTTTTTATCAATATCGATGGCATTATCGATTTTGCCTATCAATCCAATTCCTTATCAATTCTCTTATCGATTCCCAAAAAAATCTGTGCGTGCCAATAAAGTAGTTCTACACAGTCTTTTGCAACAAAAGCAAACATTTCTTTTTTTCTCAAAATTATTTGCTTCACAAGGATGGTGAACATACTTGATACAAACATACTGAGCAACTTGACAAGAGGTAGTGTAAAAGACTACCTGCTGTAGTAGCAGCCTGTCTGTGCCCGTCATTGTTGTCATCTAAAATTCATCATGAAACCGAAATATATTTGTACTCAAGTGCGCTTTAATAATGAAAAACTATGCATGCTGCTCGCAGTTGCAAAGCGATAATGTGCTAGTCTAATGCAGGACATTTAATTTGAGCATTACCAACGTCAACTGAGGTCACAGTGGAGCTTGTTTGACCGGCAACGTTAGCACCCCTCCGTAGGCTGTCGAACACGACATGGCATGATAGGGCGGTGGTGGCGCAGGTGGTAGAGGAGCCGTTCGGTGACTGCAAGGTTGCAGGTTTGAGCCCAACTCTACCTGACCCCATCGAAGTGTCCTTGAGCAAGACACTGAACCCCAAATTGCTCCTGGTGGCAGGCTGGAGCCTGGCATGGTAATCCCCTCCACTGGTGTGTGACTGTGTGTAGAAGGGTGTGTGATTGGGTGAATTCCATAGCAGTGTAGATGCAGCGGCCTCTGGCTCTCCTGACCGTGCGCATCACTGTGGGATAGCTAGAAACGAAATTTCGATTCCTCTGTATGTCCAGTATATGTAGAGAAATTGACAATAAAAAAGACTTAACTTAACTCTTGGAGCTTAATCTCAAGCTTCATGGACACGGATGTTTTAACATATTGCTCAGGGACCCGACACAAAAAGGAGAGTACAGGGTATTTCAAGCGAGAATATACAAAAACACCCTAAAATGGAAAGAAATGAATAAACCTAGTCTTCAGGTGGACCTGTTCGCGTTGAGAGTGAACACACACTGTCCCCTGTGGTTCTTGCTGGGGTCGGACGATCCAACCCCAGGTGCCTACGCACTGGCGAATCAATGGCCGCAGGTCCTGCTCTACGCATTTCACCCGCTCCCTCTCCTGCGTTAGGGTCTGGCCAGGATCAGGGCGGGAGTTCACCAAGCGTTTCTGATCTCTTTGGCAGAGCTGGTTCATGGACCTTGTCGCGATGCTGGACGGTCAGCCTTGGACCCTGCCAGTGCATGTCGACCTCCTCTCGCAGCCAAGCGGAGATGTCTCCCAGAGCACGGCTAACTGCCACGGTGGTGGAGACCATCCAGAGTGCAAGGGCCTAATCTATTAGGTCTCTCTACTGCCTTCAGTGGTGTATGTTTAGTGTATGGTGCGCTGACCGGGGCTACGACCCCCATGTCTTTCCCATTCCCATTTCTGCAGCACATGTTCGATCTGGGACGCACCCTGTCTATGCTGAAGGTGTACCTCGCCGCCATCTCCACGTGCCATTTGTGCTATGCAGGAGTATCTCCAGGCGTGAATCCTCTTGCTTCGCGCTTCATGAAGGGCGTCAGACGGCTTCACCCCTGCCGGCCCAAGTCTGTCCCTACGTGGGACGTGCTGTGTGAATTGGCCAATGCGCCATTTGACCCCCTGGCGAGCCTTAGAGCTGCTTTTGCTGAAGACTGCTCTTCTGCTCGCACTGGTGTCTATCAAGCGTGTGACCTGATGCCTCCTTCTGTCAGTCCAGACTGTTTGGACTTTGCCCAGGGAGATGTGAAGGTCACGCTGCGCCCGAATCCTTTCTCTCGCCCGAATCTGCTCTTGTCAGACCCCCACTCGAGGATCATCAAGCTCAATGCTCTGCCCGAGACAGGAGGAGCGATGCCTGTTGCTCTGTGCCTCGTCAGAGCGCTACATGCCTATCTGACTCGCACATGAGGCATCATCAAGCGTGCTGGGCAAGGCTTTGTCCGGCCAGCGCTTGTCTCACTGGCTTACTGATGCTATTAAGCTTGCATACGACATGGCGGGTGTTCCCCCCCTTGCGTGTTAGAGCTCATTCTACCCGTGGGGTAGCTGCCTCTTTGGCCTTCTGGAAGGGCGTCCCTATGCTGGATATTTGCAGGACTGCCTCTTGGGCCTCTAGCAATACATTTTCGCATTTTCATGCCCTGGACGTCACCAGGCCACGCATACAGGCTGTCCGATGTGGCGACGGCGATGTGTTCATATGAATGGGAAAGGGGATGGCAACGGCGTGCTCACGTGGCGACAGTCTGCACGTCTTGATTCGGCTGTGTGCCTTTCTCCGCTGCGTCTTTACGCACGGGTCGCTGGCCACCTGTCCGCCTTTGCCGACGGGTTGCACGTTTTATTAATGTACGTCTTTTATGCACAGGGCGCTGTTCACCTGTCAGCCTCAGGCGTCAGGTTGTGAGTCTGATTTTCTGGCCAGTGTCTGGCCTGGCTTGGCCGAGAGCGTGCTTGCTCCTCTCGTGCTTTAGTCGGTTTACTGTACGTTGTTTGCGCACAGGACGGAAATGCGCTGTCCGCCTCTGGTGACATATTATGCGTCTCGTGCCCTGGCCGTTGTACGGCCTGGCCCCAGCCGAGCGTACGTGTTCTCCTCTCGGGTCCTACCAGCTTCATGCTCCTCATGTGAGGTTACTTGAGGCTTGGTTGTAGTGATCCAACCGTTACGTTTTGGGAACAAACCACAGAGAACGTATCCTCGGTTCTCTAAGAGAGAGACCGAAACGTAACGCAGCGGGCCTCAAGTCGCTATTGCTTGTGCTTGGCGAAGATGGCGTAATCAAGCGAGTGCGCAACTTAAGTAAGTTCACTGACGTCACGATGGGCCGGGAGCGAGCTCCGCTCCTGTGATGTGCACACACTTTGCCTTTATTCAAAGGTTGGTTAGATAAAATTGTTCAGCAAAGTTAGTTCAGCTCTCAGTATCCAGAACGTTTTTTTTTCGCTTGCTTGTATCAGTAAGTAAACAGTGACCTAGGGGATTGAGCACACCGAGACAGTGCAAAAAGATTAGGGTGGTCACTAACTTATCAGCATCAGGCCATGGTGGCAGATGGAACAGACTGAGCTCTCCCTCAAGAGCATATGGGGGTGAAGGGGCTGTGCTCAAGTAATTCAGAGTGATGAAGTGAGAACAGACACAGACTATCACTGCTGTAATGTCAAACAAATGTGCACTTAATTCTAATTGAATAAGGAGCTGTTACAGAACAATTATCTGTTGTGAGGAGGAGCAAATTCAATGACGCTCATTAAGTGACAAAACTTAAATTATTTCACAAAATTATACAACAATCAGAGGCAGATGTTAGAACAAACAATAGTGTTTATTTATGAAGGATGTTATACAATCTACACTAGAAAAGAAAAGTGCAAATACATATCAAAAATTAAAGGGTTCCTTACCATGTATAAGTGTATAAAACCTTGACTTTCTCTTTAATAAATTGCTTAAATCCTGTGTAAGTCTTATTGTAAAAAAGCAACTTGTTCTTGGTTGCAATCTCAGGTCTCTGCATAGTTGTTAATAAAAAAAAATCTTGGGTTAAGACTTGACATAAATGAATAAAGGAAGGAAAAACTGTTTCACATTTTAGTCAAGAAATCAGTAATTACTGTTGTAGGCCACAGTATATAACCTGCCTTTGTAAAGGGTGGACATGAATTTCTTATCTGCACAAAATAGACGTCAAGCAGCTACTCAGAAAAAAAAAAAAAACGCAGTGTTCTAGCATTGAGTACTTGTGTAAGCAAGGTGAGCAAACAATGTGTGCGTTATACTCTAGACACAGTGTTTAAGGTACTCCTGAAAACAAAAAACTATTTATACAGGCCTTGTAACAATAAGCGTACATTTCACTTGATGCACGCTTTAACCATTATTCACAGTGATCCATAATGAAATGCATAAAAGGTAAATAATATAAATCTATCCACATAATGAGGGAATCACCACTATAATTCCACATACTGTAATTATCTATGGCATAGTTATGAGAGCAAACCAAGTTTGCTCATTGGATTTGATATTTATTCCTATCTTCTGCCACTAGATGGCAACACTGTAATACTATGAGCTTCCATCATTAAATAATGAACATGCCTGTAGAGAGAAGAGAGAAGGCTTGTGCGTGTTATTGTGTGCGTGTGTGAAAATGCTGATCTAAACCGCTAAACAGGTCACAATTTCCAATGTGACAGTTCACAAGCATGTAACACATTCAGGGTTCATCTAGACATGGTGTCAATAGATTTCACGAGCTTGTTGGTAAAGGCCAACAGCAGGACCAGTTGGAGGTGAGTGTAAATTTAGCTCCTCATCTGCAAGTTAGAACTCCTTTGCAGAGGCCAAGATCACCAATGACACACACACACACACACACACACACACACACACACACACACACACACACACACACACAAAAAGAGGTCTGGTTAAAAAGCAACTGATGGGTCAAAAACCATCTGCAAGTTGTGCATCACCTGCTCAAAGCAACACATTAATTCAGTAATTCATTTTCATAAATCAATACACATAATGATAATAAAAACAACTTTTTTTTCCCCTTGTACTCAACAGTTTTCTGCAGGAGCACTTGCATTCACAGCTCGTCAGCCACTGGTCTGTTGGAAAAATGGCCAGAATACCTTTTTCCGACATAGACAAAGTGACAATTTAAGTGCCTTTCAAACACTCAGACAGGCACTTTATGCTTCATTATCTTTATGCTCTTATCTCTTTGACAGAGCCTGCAGAGGTCTTTTTTTTAATGCACTGATACATTCCTGTATATAAAACTACAGTAGGATTTGAACAGTCCAGAACAGCCCAGTAATACAGTGGCCTGTATGTTACCAGTCTTTGTTTGGCAAAAGTTGAACTCCCAATAAAAAAAACCCTCCTTTGCACATAACCCCTGCTTTAAGCAGACAAAAACCTGTATGCTTCAAACTGCCTTCACTTCACATCACACCAATGCAAGTTTCTTCAACTCTCTGACCAAGGAGTTCAGTAGTGATGTACCAGTGTTTAGATTTGTGTTTATGCGCGAAAGAGAGGGACAGAGAGAGAATAATAAACTCAGCCTAATGCAGGGCTGGTTTAGTTGCCATGGTAGCACCCTTCCTTCCCCACTCCTCCGCTATCCCAGCAGAACCCTCTGCAGGCGGTCGGCCGGCACGCTCTGCTCGTCCTCGGAGTCGGCATCGCTCTGGGGGTTTGAGCTGCAGGGGGACGTGCACTCGGGGGAGCACAGGTAGTGCATGAGGGGTAGCCGGTACTTTCCACAGAAGTCCACAAACTTGATGTGCCGCACGCACGAGTCAAAATACACTCCTGCACACAGGAACCAGACAGACAGACAAGGAAAGAGGTTTAAAAACATTGATACTTAGGACTTTTTTTGTGTATGTGGGATTTCTGAAAGAGAAACCAGGTGCCTTGAAGGACCCGAGAGTAAGTAGAGGGCAAAATGCACACTCACTCACCTGCACACTTTGGGTTGGGGCACTTGCTTGCCAGGTCCAGGTAATTGGCCAGGTGCGAGGGGACATCCTGCAGAGAGTAGGGCAAGTTCCTGGACTTGATGGTGCGGCCAGCCAGCTCCAGCAGCGAGGGGGGGTCATAAGTCATGTCCTTGACGAAACGCACAACGAGCGGGTTGCCACGGAGACTGAGCTCCTGGAGTTGCACTAGACTCAGGATTTCACGAGGCAGGTAGGTGAGGAGGTTGTTATGAAGACTCAGAGAGCGCAGAGAGTGGAGTCTAGGAGATAGATGGAAATCAAGGAACGAACTAAAGTGAAGAACAGAGAGACCACAGCCATCGGGTGACTGCTTTTATCCAGCCACCTCCATTTGTCAACCATTAATAACTGAGGTCAGTCTCCTCAATGGAGGGATAAGTGCTGAAAGGCACTGAAGATAAACCACACATCAACTAAGACTTCAGTCACATGACCTGCACAACAAAACCAGCAGCAGGACACTGCGACCCACTGAGGTCACTGGGAGCTTCCCTGACCTCTTACTGAGCCGCTCACCTGTTGAGCTGCGGTGGAACGCTCTGGATGCGGTTGTCACACAGCACCAGGTAGCTGAGGTAAGGCAGGTTCGCCAGCTCCACAGGAATGGAAGAGATAAGGTTGCCTCCAAGGTACAGCAGCTCCAGGCTATGTGAATAAGCAGAGTTTTATTAGTACAATGCCTTCAATTACTATGATAAATTAATCTACAAACACAAAAACCCAAACGCTTGGTGGATGTATGTGGCTCATAAGCGTATATAACAAGCGAGAGAATATATTGCCCTCACAATAAATTACAGTGAAGTCCTTACACTGCTTGTAAGCTGGTGCCATTTCACTGTTTAAATCCAAAGGACTGAGAGCTGCTCACTGCAAACATTCAAGTATAATCGACATTCTGTTGGCTGACAGCTAAAAATTCCACAGTCGCTATCTTTAGCACTCTATTTGTAGAGTACAGTGAGTGTAAGCGTGTGCGTCTTTTCAGTTGTGCAATGGTCAGATCCAAGTTCAAAGGCTACTGCTACCAAGGGAAGAACGCGACTAGTGTATAGTCAGAACGTGCTTTAGTGTTATCCTTTTGCCACTTCAGCAAACGCCAGCACTTCAGAGACATTTTGGTTTTTCCTTTTGTCCGTGTCAACACACAACAGCCTCTTCCCCCTCAAAAAAGCTGGCCACCAACAGTTTTCTAAAAAGTCTTTCTTTACAGTTTGCAGTGGTAGACAAAACTCATACAAGGTCACCGTCCTGCTAATACCACAAAAAAACAGAGGCTCTATTGTTAAGATATGCAGGACCAGCAGTTCCCACCAAGTCATCAAACTGAAGGACAAACATCCTTAGGAGAGAAACAGATTAATGAGTGCCTACTGACAGACACTCAACTCTGGAGTGGGAAAGAGAGCAGGAGATTGAGGAATGGAGGCCATTTTGTCCTCTGTTCTTTGAATCTTTCTATCTGAGTAGCTATGAAAACGCCTCATTCATTCTACCGGCTGGTCTCTGCAGCCCATCCCAATCTCGCCTAAGCCCTGGCAATTGTGAGCCAAAGACAAAAGGGAGCCAGACAGATGATGACACAAATGGTGAGACAGAGCGAGTGTGAAAAAGTGTGTGTGTGAGAGAGAGAGCATAGGGGAAAATGTGGTGGGAGAGGATGGGATTTTATTAGTATCAATGTGTCACTCCTGCTCAGTCCTCAGTCCATTCTATATCAAATACTTCCTGTTTACAAGGTTGTCTACACAGACTTTCACCATCACATACATACAGTCAAAACTCTTTAAAAAACAAAAAAACATAACAAAAGATACTTTAACCACTGACCACATGAGCATATTAGAAGGAGGGAAACCATGTAGAACTGTACTGTATCTTTCAATTAAGTATTGTATTTTAAAAAAAAGGTATCCTGCCTGATTTCTGTTTTTCATGCCTCCTGACCACAAAGATACAAAACTTTCTTTACGGGTCAGGACGCATCAACAAATCATCTCCTCCAAAATGTCTCCTCCCGCACTCATTCTCATTGCGAGCCTACTTACAGCCACCGCCTAATGAGCCATACTCAAAAGTATGGTTTACAAACACATCATGTGCTGCATTACTTAACAAGTGACACAAATATTTCTCAACACCTCCCTTCTCATTCTCAAAGAACGGTTTGACCCCATCGATAGGCCTGCTTGCTCACAGCACAGGACAATGTTTATCAACCAAGATTAGGCTGATTAAATTCAGTTAATCTCTTTGGACTTAGTGGAACACTGGCCATTAGGGGGAAGACACTATAACTTCTTTGGACCTACTGACCCTCTGTCAGAAAGCAGCCATGAAACCCTCACAAGAGAATGATGTGCAAAGCCAGTGCGGACAGAGCACACGTGCAGTTGTAACAAGCAAAGGGGATCACATCCAGGGGAAAGGGTGTTACCAAAACGTCTGTATTGGACTTCTCTGTTATCTACAGAGCTTGACAACAGCGGTTGGAAAACATTTTATTTTCCATAGTTTTTTTTCAGCATGGAATCGTAGGCGCTTTGCCCTACATCAGCGGGGAAGGAAAGGATCCGCTATTTTGGAAGCACTACCCTAATTTTCTCCTGGACTTTTCCCACTATAGCCTTTTTCGCTTGAGAACAAAAACCCTTCCAGACATGCAGGAATAACAGGGCAGGAAATGGGGTCTATTGGAGGTCTATTGGAGGTCACTCAGTTAAGCCAGCACTCTTGTTCATACCCCATAGCAAATATGCTTAGACTAACTGAGAACTTAAACAATGCTCGCAATTTGCCAAATCGACTGTTCCCAGGCTGCTCAAGTTGAAAAAAAAAGTTAGTAGTGACACATCTAACGTTTTAATAAAATAATTGTTTTAATGCACGAAACACAATCTCTAACAATAAGTCAATTGCACTTAGTGGATAGGCTACAGTAGCCAAATATCAGTTTCGATGCATTTTACCTGCTTAAGTAGGAACAGCTTGTTTAGCTTGTTGGCTTGTTTAGACTATTACCTTGTCAAGTTTTCTATCTCCGCAGGAATGTTTTTTAGTCTGTTTCCCCCAAGCGAAAGAGACTGAAGTCGCTGCAGGTGAAGAAATTGGGTAGGCATTTCCTCAAACCTATTACCACTGAAGTTCAGTACTTCTAGTTGCAACGATCCAAATTCTTTAGGTAGCGAAAACTCATCAAGACGATTGTTCTTGGCAATTAATGTCCTTAGTTTTGTTAGCCGAGTAATGTCATCGCTGATGACTGCGATTCCATTACAGCTGATGTCCAGAAATTCCAAGTTTTCGAACAAGAATACCGACTCCGATAACACCGTAAGGCGGTTGTAACACAAATGTAATTGTTTAGTCTCTTTTTTTCGCTTGTCACTGAGGTTGTCAAAATTCAGGCTGTTCAGATTCAAACGTGACAAATCCAAGACATTCTCGCCGCCGTGTGCTCCCTCGAAGGCCTCCATTTTCAATAAAAAAACAACAATGCTAGGTTACTAAAGTGTTACAATGTTTCTGCAATAACTGCTGCTTTCTTTCAAAATTCCTGGAAGACAAAGCCTCGCGGTGTTATTAGCATTCCGTCTATGGAGGGCATAGTACTTACAGGGGACTCGGTGATACTCATCAACTAGCCTACCCTCATTACTTAATGTAGGTCAGACCGATGTATGCCGCATTGGTCTATATAGCCCCCCTCTAAAATGGGACCCTGAATGTGTATAAAGAATGTTTTGTGCAAGTAAAAAAAAACCGGGCCATTCTCAAATCATGTTCCGGGGCTATGGTCTCAACACTTTTCTCCGCCCAACTCTATTAACCCTTTCAATGAAAATTTCTCTCTTTTATGCAGTCAGACCACCAGGTTCTTATGTAACCACATTCTAAGATTTCATTATGTAACAAGCCAGTTCACCCAGCCAGTCAGCAACTATATGATCTTGGAGTTTGGTGTAAAACCTTGTTTGCAAAAGTTTCCCTACGAAAACACTGTATTTTCTGTCTAAAATATTGTACTGTGAAGTGCAATGTGGTATTTCTGCAGTATCTTTTAAGTAGTTTTTATGGATGCAGTATATCCAAAATTCCATATTTATATATAATTATTCTGCAAACAAGTAGTTGCATTGTTAGTGTGAAATATATTTAGATTTGTAGAGTTAGATATTTAGATCTTGTAGGGGAAAGAGAGAGAGAGAGAGAGAGTGTAAAATTTGGTACATTTTTTATTTGTTGCCATACATACCCAGGATACACATACAGTAAGACAAAGGTTTTCTTAAAAGGTTTAACAGCAATTTATGTTAGACCCAATCAAACACCACACACAGACACATAAAACAGTTTTACATAAACAGAGGAAAAAAACTAAGGACTAACTTTGACCTATGCTTTAACATGACTCAAACTGCTTCTATTTTTTTGCTGCATCCAATGTCGGTTGGATTTCTAGACAAGAGTGGATACTCTCTTCTGTACCCACATGTGTGTTGTAAGGCACTGATTATTGAAAAAGATTCTAATTAGAAGTGTGGTTTACTAGAAAATATCACATAAAAAAGCTTCTAGACACAAACAAGCACACTCATCCACAGATGCATACTCATACCCACACAGACACAGACACACACACACACACACATAAACAAAGACATGTGTCCACTAATTGCTAAAAGATTACACCTAACCTAAAGAGTCGTAAGCAAATCTAGTTCTTCTCCGACTGCTCTGTGAAATAAAAGGTATAGTGTAGTTGCTGGGTCCGTAGCAATGGTTTACTCGGAGGTTCTAATACATAAATTTAAAACATTGGCAACATCAGACTTTGGTTTCAGGTCACTCCATGCTAGGCCTGCCTCAGTCAATGCTGCTTCATCTTTGGCTGTCACACCCTTGGATATGGGTTGACCCACAGAAATCCACTCTGTCAGCGAGTCTTTCTGTGCTCCACTGTATTCTACTCCAGAGTAGAAGATTCCCACTAGTCCTATTTGGTCCTGCTTCTAGGGCCAATGCTGTGATGCGCCCTTGAAAGAAGCACTGTTCAATTTTTTTGTAATGTGTTTTCAACGTGGGGCACATGATCTGTATATCGAGACAAGAGCGACTAAGAAATTTGCAACTGTAGCCAGTTGAAGTAAAGCATTGCAGTCAAATATCTAGGGTTTGAGGGTGGTCTACGGTACATCCTGGCTGGACACACAAGAGTGAGGTTAAGCTCCATTCCTCATGCCCTGAAAAAAAGCTTGTTCAGATCCTTCATCAACTGGCTCTGGCTAAACATTTTTCCTAACCAAGATTGAAGCAGATTTTTTTCTAACTAATGCGTGTCTTAGGAATTCTCTTAAAGGTATAGTTCATTTTTTAACACTTTGTGCCCCTTTCACTGGTTGTCTAAAATGCAATAAAGTGGTTGACACCGAAATTTTGACGATTGCACCTGTCTCGGCTATTTGGGAAATGTAGAATCGCCTCTGCCTGCTTCAAAATGGCTAGCAATGGGAATTTGTTGTTTCTATCCTTAAAACACTAGTTTTGAAAAAGTGCTACTCACCGAATGGTTAGTGGTGTTCGCTGATGTTCCAACCCATCGTAGCAAAATACAGTTTCTGTCATGTTTTATTTGCCATTTTGTCCCATAGGTTTAAGACTATTTGCTTCTTAATATAAACAAAGTGCCAAATAAAACATATATAAGATAACAGAGAAGGAGACACACTCCTATGAGGAGGGTTGACTGAGAGGTCTAGTGGCTGGTTAGGTGCCTAATTGCACAAGTCTATCAACTACTCTTGTTCTAAGGAGCTGTCAATGCCACTGACAATGAGACACAAGCAGCAATCAAACTGGGCAAGGCAAATACAATAGAGCTGATTGTGAAAAGGAACAAAAAAAGCAAAACCAACAAACAGAGAATAATTATGACAAAAAGTGTCTAACATATATTACACAATAATACACACACACAAATAAAACTAATTAGGAAATAACAAAAGAATACTGCTAGGTCCACTGTCTGAATAACTCTTCCTTATCAAGTAGTAGACTGACACCTCTGTCTGAGCACTGACAAAATAAACCTCTCTCTGGCTGTTGGGCCAATGTGTGAGTGAATCTTAGGGGCAAAGGTCAGATCACACACACATTCCTTGTGCTTTTGGTTTATTCGGTTCAGACTGTCAGGTCTCTCATTGTTCCCAGTGGTACTTATGGGTCATAGCCATGGTTGTTCTTCTGCTAAACAGCCAACAGAGGATTTACACAGTATATTACAATTAATACAGCTTAGCACCTTAATGATAGGTCACATGACAGTGCCATGGCGCAAACAGAGGGAGAGAAGCATAGCATGGTGGAATGTCTGTCAAAAGCCCCGTTTATACTTGTAGCCAAACCTGGGGCTTGTTCCTAAGCCCAGCACAGGTGGGAGTTTATACTAGACATGGCTAGGCTTAAACAGGACTAAACCTGGAACTGTCACATTGATAGTTTAGCACTGTGGTGACACAGAGCCTGACAGCTAAAGTATACCGCAAAGATTCTAGGGCATACTGCTTCAGTGTAACAAATCTGTTCTAGAAGTTTGATAATACTCTTGAGAATAAAAAAGGAACAATCGCAATGACATGACAATGTTCTGCATGAGCTCACATCATGCCCTGACAAACTCCCTTAACTCTCTCTTGCTCTTTTGGTTCCACTCTCACATTCCCCCTCTCTGGTCCTCTTTAGGTCATTCTTTCCAAAAGCCACATTTGTACTCCTATAGACAGATGACAAATAAAAACGACAAACTGTAGTGTTCTGAAAACTGTCCCCCAATTCAAACTGCTGGAGCCCTCAGCTAAGGCTTGCAGTGATACATTCAAACAAAAAAATAAGACAAACACTCCAAAAAAAACTAGAATACATGTGTTATACACAATCATTAAAAAAAACGCGAATAGCCTATATATGGAAGCAGTACACAATTTAAAAAGTTTAATAATTAGCATTATCATAAAAAAATGTATATGTATATATATGAATGAGGTGAATCTCCTTGTGATAGTGTTTCAGTGGGGGTAAGACTTAACATCATTCTCTCTCTCTCTCTCTCTCTCTCTCTCACATCACCCCATATCTCATTCAAGCCTCCTTAGTGCTGGTCTTCATCTTCTCCACTGTCTCCTGGAAATGAGAAAGAAGTCAGACCATTAGTGTTCACCAGGACACCCTCAAGGCCAAGTTCTTTCTTGCACATACACAAATAGAAATATATAGTTGATATATTTAGTCTTAGTTTAGTTTTAGTTGAGTAAAAACTGTAAAATCCATTTCTTTTTTTTCTTTTTGTTTATGTACAGTATTAAAATCCATGTCATACTGTTTTTAGCCAAACTGCCAGATAGGTCAGATTTTTTAAGTAGGATAAACATACTGCACATGCAGATCTATTTGTATTCAATTGGCCCCTTTTAAACCGTGGGCTGTTGTGATGTTGCTGATGTGACCTGAAAAGCGCAGTGACCATGAACTTGATGACCCCAATGGGCAGGGACGGTTGCAATAGCTGTTTCACTAACGTTTCCACTAACTTCTGCCCAACCCAGCTTGATGGCAAGTAATCAAAATCAGTTGAATGGGCAGCCATGTGGGTTTTAATTGACCAGGTTCATAGCATGAGGCAAAGCATGTTTTTTCCAATTCTATACAGTATTTTGATTTTTATTTTACCACTTTTATTTACTCTTTGGTGTTGTTCATAAACATATCGGTTTTCATTAATCTCATTCATTTCATTTTGTTACCAGGTTTTTTTAATGCAGTGATAGTGTAATATAATGAACCCAGAATGGTTTGCCCTACCTGGTGTTTGTTGAGTTCTGCCACACGGCGGGTCCACTCTTCCTCAGTCATCTCCTGACCCGCATCTGCCTCATACACAGCTGAGGTCTTTTCTGTTAGACAACAGAAAAAAAACACATTGTTGATAGATGCTATGTTACATATCATGTTACAGCTTACACTTTTATAAGAGACTGGATTTGAATGTGGGAACTTGATTGACATTCGGGACCTGGCTTCAATTACAATCGTGGACTACGGGTTAGAATTCTGTCTCTCGGTCAACTCCCCATCCCTCCCTATCCCTTCCCATCCTCGTCCACCCACCATCACAGGTCATGGCTGTGCAGACCCAGTTGCCACATGCACAGACACAGCGGTTGCAGTCCACCTGTGTCTCTGCTCCATCCTCGTACGACTCATCCTCCAAGGCACACTCTAAGTAAGAGGAAAAGATGAGGAGAGAGGTGAATTCTGGGTGATTTCTTCAAATTTTTGTTCATGACTGTTATGTTATCTTATGTTATGTTATGTATGTTAATGCCAATACTCTGACTAAGCCTGTGAATAATTTAAGACATAATGTTGAGCACTATAAAAAATAGAAAATAAAAAACCAAATGATATTGTCCTCTACAAAAGTAATCTTACACATAAATAGTATGTATACGATATCATAATGGTTAATTTGTTATTAAATAGTTAAAGGAACCACTCATAACCTTGAGCTGACAATTGATTCTTAACCATTTGATGCCTTTCAGGATTACTTTCAGCTATAAAGGAACCAACCTTAACCTTGAACTTTGCATGACTCCAGCCACATAAATCCACCTGTGCTTCCCCTTTGCACTTTTACGAAGAGAGATACCACAAGACTACAAGAATGCTGACTGTTTTATAAAACATAACAGCAGTAATGACAGCATGGTGTAAAAGTGCAAACGCAATAGAAGTAAATCAGTAATTTGTATTAAAGCAACGGTATGCTGAGTATTTCTGGTGTGGACTAGCTACCTACTGTAAACATTCTAAACATTCCCCAGGGCATTATAGTCACTGCTAGAAGATGCTAATGAGAACTGGTAGGCTATTTGATAGCAACACAGTATCAGCCTATGAAGCACTGAAAACTGTGCAAAGCAAAATATTCCCCTTCATATAACAACTATTTGGAGATGCCAAAAGAATACTAGGACATCCCAAACAAATGGTCTGATAAAAAGGATAAATATCCTTATATTTTTTTCTGCTCTGTGCGCCGTCTTTGCGCCAGCCTCCTTGCTTTGAGGTATCTCCTCCCTCCCCCTACTCATGCAGACCGTGTAAACAATGGCGGCTTCCATGGAATGCATGAGTTATACAGATGGAGAATGCCGTGGAGGAAGGGCTATTGTGGCCAAAAAAGCGAAACAACGGCTTGCATATGAAGAGTGTTACAAACTCCAAGGAGAGACCGCCACAAAACCAGTGGAAACTGAGCAAAACTACACTTCAGCACTCTTTAGCATGCAGTGTTCCCTATGACAGAAAAAGCGGTGGTGGAGCATAACACAATCAATTGCCATATCGCGGTAGACATGGCATCAATTGCCGTAGTGGAACAACGCGGATTTGTGTTGTTGAAAACACTTGACCCACAATACATTTTACCCAGTCATCATTACTTTACAAGACAAGAACTGCCACAACTATGATGAGAGAGCGCGACTGGCATTTGAACTCTATGACTGAGTACGCAATGACAACAGACAAGTGGAGTAACATTAGCAGACCTGTGAGTCCTACATTTATGTCACAGTAGGCTACTGCTGAGACTGTTAACACATTAGTTTTATTTGCACAAAATATACAAATGGAAAGACGGCCCACATTTTAATGTTATTATTGTTTGCTGTTGCACTATTTAGTTGCCCTTTATATTATTTTCATTATTGATTTTTATAGACACTTTATTTATTTTATTGCAAAGTAACCAACCTGGTTAAAAAGTAGCAAAGACAAAAAAAAGAGAAACATTTACCCTCTTTAGTGTACAGTTTACTGTTGCTGATGTTCAGAAATGAATAAAAACAATTTTGTGACATATGTTATCGTTGTGTTATCGTCATGTTATGTCGTTTTTTTTTTTTTTGCTGGACAGATATCGATATATATGTGGGCTTGCTAAAAGATGTGGGCTAACATGTGAGCTTGCTAAAAGAATTAAACTGGCCTAAGTTTTTTATATGTGGCCTTTTCGTAGCCAAGATGTACATAGCCATTCATACGTTTTTTTTGTATCCATTTTTTGACGTGTTTATGTGTTAGTGTTGATATACTTGTGTAGCCTGGGCCCGCCCATACTTCCTGTGACGCTACATTCAATTTCGCGAGCAAGTCAGTCTGGCCAGGCTGCCGATTTAGAGGAATTATTATCCCAAACTCGAGGGCACCAATGAGAAACGAGCTTGAACAAGACTGAGTGGTCTGATTGGTTGTAGATTCTGACTGCCGCCGGTTAAGCCCGCCTCCCAGAATTCGGTTAGTATCGTAGAATGGCCAGACTAAGCTCTTATGAGCTTTGTAGTCGCTCTAGCCAGGCTAATACTTGTGTGTACAAGAAATGACTTATACATGTCTGAACATAACCCATAAGATTGTCATATTTCATATGGAAGATATTAGATTGTACAGTGAGTTCCGACTGTTCTGAATGTTTGTTTGTTCATAAGCCTATCAATTATCAATTGTACTGTGTAAATGTTACACAAATGCCCAGGAGGCCAATGAGATACTGATTTTACTAATAAAATTACAGAATGTACTGTATTTTAAATTATATAACTGGCTTCCATAAGTGAGTTTATGCTACCACCACCTCTCCCCTCCCCTATTCATTTCAATGTAATCTGTATGCTTTTTTTCCATGCACATCATACTAAATAGGCTAGTTTTATAAAAGTATAAGAATTTTTCTATAAATGTATCATATATCACTTGAAATGGGAGAATGTCATTTGATATATGACACATAATCAGGAAAATTTTGGTTCAAAGATAAATCAGTGTTGAAAATTGTGCTTTTTAAAATGGGAATTTCTCAAAAACCTGTTTTTCTGAGCCAGTAAGTTGCCAAATCTTTTACAAGACATTAGTCAGTCAGTATTTAAGATGTCAAGGTGAAAATTTCAGGAAATGTTCTTCACATTGTGTACAATTACTTTATGTACAAATTAGAGAATCTTCAAAAAATGACTTTAGCTGGGTTATCATAGGCAGTCACATTTGCTAAATGTGCTAACATGCTAATTATGCTAACTATACGAAAAATGGTAATCATGCTAACAGTGGTACTCATTGGTTAATTAGCATGTAGGCTAATTATGCTAACATGCTAACTATGCTAACTACACTAAGTCCCCGGCTACCAGTTATCATTTGCTAAAGTACTTGAGGTCACAAGGCTTAAGAATAATAAGGAGTCATAGTAGTGAATTATAGAATTTTAAGGTAGTATTATAGTTTAAAACAATTCAATCGTGTATTATGGCAATGGGGACTTTTAGTTTGAAACTGTTAAAACAGGAGGAGGAAAGAGTAGTAGAAGAAAAATCTGTAGTCTGTGGTCAGTCTGTAGTGGAGTATATAGTAGGGTGGTGTATAGTAGGGTGGAGTATATTGTAGGTTGGTGTAGTTGTATATATAGTAGGGTGGTGTATATCATAAGGTTGTCTATATTGTATATAGTAGGGTGGTGTATAGTAAGGTGGAGTATATAGTAGGGTGGTGTAGTGTTAGTAAGGTTTAGTGGTGTATACACAAGGGTAGTGAAGTGGTGTTTAGTAGTGTGGTGTATATATAAGGGTGGTGTATAGAAGGATGGTTAATGTAGTAGGGTGGTGTAGTGGTGTATACACTAAGGTGGTGTATGGGGTGGTGTAGTGGTGTAAGGTGGTGTATATAGAAGGATGGTGTAGTGTTGTATACAGTATGGTTATTTATATAGTAGGGTGGTGTAGCTGTGTATATAGTAGGGTGATGTATAAAGTAGGGTTGTGTAAAGTAGGATGGTGTCTAGAGTAGGTTTTTGTATAGTTGGGTGGGGTAGATATAGTAGGGTGGTATAGTGGTGTATATACTAGGGTGTGTGTCTGTCACCTGCAGACCAACATTGATAGGTTGTCTATTGAGAGAGACATACATATACAGAGAGAGATTGAAAAGGAGAGATAGAAATGAAGGTGTATTGAAAGAGAATGTTATACTATATATTAAGAGAGAGAGAGAGAGAGAGAGAGAAAGAGAGAGAGAGAAGAGGGAGAAAGAAAGAAAGAGAGAGAAAAAGAGAGAAAGGGAGGAGGGGTGTATATTGAGAGTGTGTGAGAGAGAAAGAGATAGATAGATAGATAGATAGATAGGTAGAGAGAGAGAAAGGTCTGTGGTAGTAGGGAGAGAGCCAGGTAGACAGAGAGAGAGAGAGAGAGAGAGAGAGTCAGGTAGAGAGAGAGAGAGAGTGTTGCAAAAAATCCAAGCTCCTTAAAACATCAGAAACACTTGGATTTTTTGAACTGGAAAACAAGAAGTGGGAGAAAAAAAGGTGGACAACCCTATGGGAACACTCACTGATTGAGAAGGACTTCACAATAGAAAGTAAGGACTTGGAATTAATGAAAAATCTGTGTTTTCTTTACCTAGTGTAACTGTAACAGTGTAACTGAACCAGCTACTTGAAGACCAACAACTCAAAGATGCCTCACAAATCATCATTTATACAGGCACAAATGATCTTACATCTGACAGAACTGACACAGGACTAGCTCTATCAGAAGTGGCAACAAAGGCAAAAACAAGAGCACCATCAGCCAAGATCATCTCCTCCCTTCTCCCGAGGCTAGTCAAGCCACCACGAACATTCCAGAAGATCAACGAGGATCTCCAAAAACAGTGCACCTATGTCCCACAAGTTCATCTTGTCAAACACCCTGATATCCAGCTTAAGCTATCAGGGTTTTGGGTGATTTGTGTTTTAGCTCAGTTGTGTGTTAGCCTTAGTTCAGTAGTTTTCTCTTTGTTCTGTCATATGGTCTTGTTTCCTTCCTGTTTCAGTTCATGATGTCTTTGTGTCATGTGCTTCCTGTTTTAGTAAGTAAGAACCTTGGGGTATATATTGATCAAGACCTCTCTTTAAATAGCCATGTAAAGCATATCTCCAAAACCTCATTCTTTCATTTACACAACATTGCTAAGGTCAGAAAATTCCTTTCTTTTGAGGATGCAGAAAAACTAATACATGCATTTGTTACCTCCAGACTTGACTATTGTAATGCTCTGTTCTCTGGATGTGGTACTAGCTGCATCAAAAACCTTCAACTAATACAAAATGCTGCAGCACGAGCACTCACTAGGACAAAAAAATATGAACATATCACACCTATCCTTGCTTCCTTACAATGGCTTCCTGTTAAAAGCCGAATTGATTTTAAAATACTTCTCCTAACATACAAAGCCCTTACTGGCCTTGCTCCAGCATATATTAAAGACTTACTTGTTCCCTACCACCCTTCTAGACCCCTAAGGTCACAAAATGCTGGTCTCCTAGTAATTCCTAGAATATCAAAATCCACAATGGGAGGAAGAGCATTCTGCCATCGTGCGCCTGTCCTGTGGAACAAGCTCCCCTCCAACATTCTACAAGCGGACACTCTCAACACCTTTACAGTAAGTCTAGACTCAAAACTTTTCTATTTACTGACCCCTTTAGTTGGGGATGGTGTATGGTAAGCCACACCTCCTCAGGGTATTATTGGAAAGGACTGCCTCTGCTGTAAGCTCCCGTCCAGGGCTTGGTGGCCACTGACCATTTCCTTTGGTGGTGTTGGCTTGTTATACACCACACATTAGTTATGCTGCTATAGTTTAATGCCGCCACAATCCACCCATCTGTTAAGCCTTACAATTTTCACTCTTCAGTCTTTCGCCTCCTCTCTTTTTCCTCTCCACTTATTTCTCTCTCATCACTTAGCCAACATCTGTACATGGTTGCACATGCAATATAACTCACATTCTCTGAAATCTGATGGAGACTGTTCTAACTCATCTCCTCTCTGATTTTCCATGCCATTACCACCCTGCCGTGAGTCATCACTGCCTTCCACTGCCTGCGCCTGCACCTCCTGGGTTCTCCTGGGAACGTCTTCCAACGTGATCCGGTGGCACTCCTGAATGGTCCTCAACCCACTCCACTGTCCATGCCACTGCCTCCCTGCTGAGGGTCACCCCTGCCTTCCACTGCCTGATCTTGCATCTCTGGCTTCCTGGGCGGTCTGCCTTCAGCTTCACAGATGACCCTGACCTGATCGATACAGCCTCTAGCTGGCCCCTGGCTTGACTGCGCCTAATGACATGGGACTATATCCTGGGATTCTAATGGGACAACTATATTACTTTATTTACCAACATTTTCTTGTAATGTGTATCTAATGGAATAATAGTGGACTACCCGCCATCTGAGAGACTGAAAACCTGCCCTAGGCAGTTGGGCTAGCCCCTTGAGCCGTCGGAACTGTCCAAGGTTTCTTCCTCTACCATAACAAGTAAAAACAAAAAACGCTGCTAGGGAGTTTTTCCTGTTGCTCATTGGGCCTCTTGTGTTAAGCGCTTTGTGACATGCCTTTTGTAAAAATGCGCTATATAAATAAAATTGAATTGAATTGAATTGTAAGTAAGTAAGTAAGTAAGTATCTATCTATCTAATTATAATTGTAAGAACAATTTTAATTATTCTTTTAATGTCAGTGGGGCAACAGTAGTCCAATGTAAGAACATTGACTGAAACACAGCTACAGTATACTGCATGATTCAGTCTGTTGATCTGCCAGACTTTAGTTTGATTTGAATCTACGGTCTGGGCTCAGGCTAGCGGATAAAGAGCCTTCCAACACATCTGTTTCTTTCATCTTCCACCACTGCCAGATGAAAATATTCTTCTCTATACAACTCCTTTGGTTTCCTTCTTCTCTCTCTCTCTCCCTTTACCTCTCTTGTCTTGGTGTGTGCGTGGTCTCTTTCTTTCATTTTACCTCTCCCTCTCTCTCCCTCTCTCTCTGTGTGTGTGTGTGTGTGTGTGTGTGTGTGAGTAATCTAATGTCACATACTTCCTCTGCTTGACTGTCAGTCAGCTCCCTCTCCCTTTCTCATTCCTTCACTGTCTCCCCTTTTCTCCCTCTGTCCCATTCTCTCTCTCTCATTTTGTCCTCTCTGTCTCTCTCTCTTCCACTCATGCCCTCTTTTCCTTGCCTGTGCCAGATTTTCCCTCTGTTTCCTCTCTCCTTTCACCCTTTCCTCTTTCTTTCTCTCATTCATCTATGCCCCCTTTTTCTCCCTGTTCACCCCTATCTTTCTACCAGTGAACTCTCACCTACTTTCTCCTCAGCAGAGCTCAAGGCTCAGAGCCACTCCGCACCCCCCTCCCCCCCTTTTTTCATGAAGGCCTCTTCTAGCCACATTCCCAGGCAGACTGCTCCAAATTACAGAGCATTACAAATCAAAAGCAGGTCAGCTTCCCTTGACACAGACCCAAATTTCACCCTCAGTGCAGGCTGTGCATGGCATGGCGTGGCATGGCATGCCAGGACCTTTATTTTTTTAATGGGGAAGATTTTTGAAATGAGGCCAAAACCAAACCCCGTTTACAACCTTGTAGTACAACTTTGCTGAGGGGGCCCATTCGAGGGCATGGTATGTGGTGGTATGTAAGGGCATACCAGCACTACTACTATCCAGAGAGGGAAAACTTAACACAGTTGTGTCCTTGGGAAATAAATAAGAAGTTTTACTGATCTTTGTTAATCTCCCCCTACTCCCCTACGACTAGTACAAGGTAGATTATCAGGTCTTATGCTGACCAGGTCTGACTGAATCATAATACTGTTCAGTTTCTTCTAAAATCCTGTTCACACGAAAAAAAAGCAACAAAACAACAACAAAAAAAATGGATCTGTATCCCAAAAGTGTGCAGATTAGACTATTGTGAGAAGCACTTTTAGCCTTTGGGATACATCTAGATATGTGCTGACAGAATAAACAGTGTATTCTGAAATAACACGCTTGTCTTAATGTGCATGTGCCTGTTGTCACCTACCAGCTGCCAACACACTGCCAACACACACAAACATACATACAAACACAAAAAACACTGACTATCAGAAGTAGCTTCAAATGCTGATGTGGGACATTTTTGTGACAGAGCCCTTATGGAGTATACTCAATGGAGTATATGGGAGTACACAGGTCATTGTGTCAAAAAAGGATGGCAAATATATAAACTGCACCAGTTTGTGTGTGTTCTGATACACAGTGTTTCAGTGTGGGTTTGGGAGTATAATAAGGATGCTTACTCTTCTCTGGGGGGTTGAAGTCAGGTCTCAGACAGTTAAGGAACTCGTTGAAGCTCAGTTTCCAGTCAGCATTCTCATCAGACAGCTCAATGAGGGCGTCCACACACAGGCTCCTGGTTGGGAAGGGGAAACAGATCAATAAAGAAGCCCAGAGAAACACAGGCAGACATATAGACATATTGATATATGTATTCAGTGTGTCTGTTCCTCTCAATGCCTGGTGGCTGTTTGTCTGTTTCATCAGCAAAACTTGTACAGTAATAACCATAGGGCTTCAAGCTCCAAAAATAAGTCCAGATGCAAAAACTTAATACATATCATTCTAACCTTAGAGTCAGTTAGGGCAAAATTAACATAAACAGATTCTGCCAGAGTGCTGTTTATATGCAATACTAATTGTTAATTGTAAGCTAGCCTCTCCAGGAGCCATTTCTAAATGTAGTAAAGCTCTTGCTTTAGAAATTGCTTTTTTAGATTTTGCCCATTAGACAGTCAGTGGCAGTCAGATTTTAGTTGCAGGACTCCAGAGGGGAGAGGAGAGGAGAGGAGAGAAAGAATATATATATACACACACACCGGTATATATTAAGAGAAAACAGAGAGGGAGAGAGGGAGGCAGAGAGGGTGACAGAAAGATAGAGATAGCTCACAATGTGTCCATAGGTCCTGCTAGATGTCCATTGAGATGAGATGAGATAAAAGAGCTTGGTGCACACAGAGCTATGAGAGACACTAGCCTATGTGAACGGGTCTCTTAATCCCTTGTTTGGCAGCCACAGAGAACACAGACAGACATCCCACTTCCACCCACTACCCCACCGCTGGCAAACAGATGCTACACCAGGGACAAGAGAAAAGTGGCTGATTGTTTGGTGTAGCCAGTTCCATTGATTGTGGCGGAAGCTGATTGATACACAGCATGTGTCGAGGGACAGCTTTCATCACACACACGGAGCAGCCTTTCTGTGACTGTCCGCCACCACAGAGCAGCAGAGCTACCACACACACTAGCAACCACACTGATCGGACACAACGTTAGACAGGCTGTCATATTGCTACGTGCCGTCGTCTGGCTCTGTGTCTGTGAGTGTGTGTGGAAGTGTTTAGAGATTGTACCACAGGCCAAATGAAAGCTGCACAGCCCTAAACAGCATGAACTGGGGAATAAAAGAAAAGACAAGAAAGAAAGACAGAAGAAAGGCAGAAAGAAAGAAAAAAGAAAGAAAGAAAAATACTTACACATACACACACACACACACACACAGACAGACACAGGTCACATTGTGCACACAAACACACTTTTAGCACATGCTTGTCATGTGTACAGTGAGAATTTCTGTGGGAACAGACAACTGCAGTTCAGGTTTAGCTATCGCAGACAGCCTGAAGCTGCAGCCGCACCAGGGGTCAAAAGCATTTAGTCACACCACACTATCTATTGGGTCATGGGTGAACAAACACTAAACTTTCCATATAGGCACTCTCTGCAGCACAGAGCCCCTTTCCAGATGCGCAGAGAAGTCTTGCATTTGAGAATTTGATTAGCATTTCATCAGTAGTCTGTCATAGCCTTTTATTTGTCAAACTATTGCAAGCATGCTTCTTTCCTTCCTATTTATTATGTCCTAATTGAATCTCTATCTCTTTTCTACGCTCTCTTACTCTCTCACCTGAGCAGACGGTTGTTGTCCTCGTCCACATAGGTCTTCAGGTCCACACCACTGTCGTTGTGCTGGATGAACTTCAACAGCTCAGAGGAGTCCAGTTGGGCATCGCCACTGTCATAGTTCTACACATGCAAGCAGTGAGAGACAGACAAAGAAAGAAAAAAGAAAGAAAAAAATACAAAAAGAACTGCTTTAATAAGGATATTAAATAACTCTCTGTTTTTTTCTACTCTATATAGAACTCTATATTGTACCAATAATTATTAATCTTAATCTTAGTTTTTATATTTATTGATATGAAACAAAGTCTATAAATCTAACAGCCTGGGTGTGGAGTAACACCTTATCTATCATAAAATAATTTACAAATCTGTGACATCACTTCTGATTATACACTGTTTTATTAGAGAGGGGCAATATTACATCTTGAGATAATTAGTAAAGCTTTCTTATAAAGTCCATTCTTTCATCATTTAAGCGGAATCCCTTCTCAAAATGAATTGCAAAATGCACTCACTGACTAGATCTGGTACCTAAGACAACCCTGTGGTTTTGAAAGCAGCCCCCAGTTTGCAAGTCATGATGGGGATTTTCTGCTAAAAATGGGTGACTCTCTCTAAGTGTATCTTCTAGAAGACAGAGGCCCTTTTGAGACCCCTGTGAACTCAACACAGGAGGAATGCCTGAGCTAAAAAACAAAACTCACACTCTGTAATTTGCCTATGGATAGGCCGATTTATATTTGAACACGGGAAAATCCAATAAACCACTGCCCGGCATATACTTGTTGCTCTTATGTAACAAGGCATGGGGTGTGTGGCTGCCCCTCGCTCACTCTGCAAAAAGTCTAAAGTGATGTTTGTAAGCAAGTGTTAAATACCAAACCTATCCTTTAAAGTTAACGACTACACCTTTAAAGGGATAGTTCGGTTTTTAACACATTAAGCCCCTTTCACAGGTTGTCTAAAATGCAATAAAGTGGTTTACATCGAAATTTTGACGATTGCTTCTGTCTCGGCTATTTGGGAAATGTAGAATCGCCTCTGCCTGCCTTCAAAATGGCTAGCAATGGGCATGTGTTGTTTCTATCCTTAAAACACTGGTTTTAAAAAAGTGCTACTCACCAAGTAGTTAGTGGTGCTCAATGATGTTCCAAAACATGTATCGTAGCGAAATAAAGCTTCCGTCATGTTTTATTTGGCACTTTGTTTATATGAAGGAGCAAATAGATCCCTATGGGACTTACAAAATGGCAAATAAAACATGACAGAAACTGCATTTTGCTATGATACTTGGGTTGGAACATCAGCAAGCGCCACTAATCACTCCATGAGTAGCACTTTTTTAAAAACCAGTGTTTTAAGGATAGAAACAACACATGCCCATTGCTAGCCATTTTAAAGGCAGGCAGAGGCGATTCTATATTTCCCAAATAGCGGAGACAGGAGCAATCATCAAGATTTTGGTGTCAACCACTTTATTTCCTTTTAGACAACCTGTGAAAGGGGCTCAATGTGTTAAAAACCGAACTATCCCTTTAAGGCCCTTTGTTCAGACCTCTGATTGGCTATAGAACGAGTTGATGAGACAGGGGAGAGGACAGGGTACAATCCAAAAATCAATCCACCAAGTCAGCAGGTTTTATATCTAAATTCTCCCACACATTCCGACTAGAATCACTAGTGTTCCTGCATTATTTCACCTTGTATTCAATCGCACGTAGGCCGATAATATTTGTACACCTAACCGTTTACAGGGCCGGATCAATACATGGCTACTAGTTGATGCAAACTTTTATCTAACTTTCTGAAGAAGGACCTTTCATGTCTCTTCCTCCAGTTTTAGTAGGTATAGGATCAAGTGAACAATAGAGGTAGACTGTGGCCTGCAGTGGTGAGAAGCTGCTGTAGGGTTTTATTGGAACAATGAAAAACTGTGTCCATGCTATTGCAGCCATAAGGTCAAAGGCCAAAGGCCAAAAAAGAAAGAGCATTATCATTCAAAATGATCACTCATGATGTTGGCTGTGGCCCTGGTAAAAGTAATTTATGTCTGTTTGTCACTGTAAATGTAGCCCTAGACTCTTACCGTAAAATAGCTTCAGTCATTCAGCTGAAAAGACTCCCATGCTTTGAAGGCAGAGCGACCTTCACCTCTAATTCTCTAACTCTCTGTCAGCACAAGAGTTCACAGTGCACCCAGGGTAACAGAGCCTATCTGTACAGGTCATCAAAAACAAAAGGCCCTATAACTCAAATAGCTGTCGTAATCTGACCTTACCCACAATGCCAAAATACATGGATGCTGCTGCATATCAGTTGGGGTTTAAATACATTTATCAATATATACCTTTGCACTGAATATATTGTCTGGTTATTTGTCATAATATGACATGTCATAATAATAATAATAATAATAATAATAATATTATGACATAATATGATTGTCATTGGTCAAGTGCAAACAGCAAATTCTCCATTAAATCTGGTGATGTCAGGAAGACACCATTCACATCCTCAGTGTGAAGATTTGAAATGGACTTTGCAGTCGGTGACTTACAGTACCCCCAACTGTGCTATACAATACTCTATAGAGAACATAGACACACCTTAAAGTACTTGAGCAGGATGTCGGTGAAGTTGGATCCTTTGGAGAACCAGCCATCTGGCACCACCTCAGTCTGCAACCACTGAATCACGCGGCTACGGAGTTCATTACGGTCAGCCACGTAGCAAACCACTAGGGCAAAACACACCCACACACACACACACAATAAAACAGAGGGTTTGGGGGAGGGGGGGTCACAAAGTAGTCAGGCAGCTGGGGAACCACAGCAGTCAGAGATAAACACAGTGCTAAATTTAACATTACTGACACACGTACTAAAGTAGGGCTCGGGAACCTTTTTTGCATGAGCCACTTTTACCATTTAAAAAAATAATAATAAAAATTGAGAAGAGCTACAGTTTCAAGCAAAAGCTTGAATATTTAACTGTAAAGTTACTTTTATTCAACATAGGCATTTTATATACATTGTCTGCTAGTTTTGGTAGTAAAGTAAAGCAAAAAGTAACTTCAAATATATGAATGACAGAATTATCCTTATGTGGGATAAACTACTAGTGTCTTTTGTATGGTATGTAAAGTAGCATCAAAGTTTACAACCCAACACTCAATTATGGTTGACATGTAGGCTTCATTGACTAAATTCAACATTAAGCCTACCAGTGAACACAACCATGCAACATTCCAACTTAATAAAACTGTTTATTAATCATTGATCAAAATTAATGGCGCATACTACACAAATTCCTTCCCTGAAAAACCCACTCGTCTTAACCCAAAGAGTAGCCTACCTCCTTAGTATAACTTCTGGTGCTACATAGACTTGCTGATGGCCTTGTAGTCTGGCACATATTTTTAGGTTAAGTTTCATGCAAGCATTGAGGCTTGTATCAATTAAACGGGAGCGATAGTTTGTCCTTATATTTTTTATATGTGAAAATTTTTCTTGCATGCTTAAGTGAAACTAAACATGGTTAACACAGCCATACTAACGCACTGCAGTGTTCGATACGTAAGGGGCAGTTCATTCCAAGTTTTCAGAATGAGTTCGTCTTCAGATGGAAGCCTTCCCATTTCCCACTCGCAAGTCGCGCTCTCTGGTGTGCGATTCCTTCCAGCTTATCATTCAGTGATTTGAATTTATCCACTCACATGTCAGACGATGTCAGGCCATATTTATTATCTAGGCAGTTTATTCTCTTTGATGGAAATGGAGGGAAATCAACGACAACGAGCTGCGAATATAACAATGTTTTCCCCCAACTGAGATTCTCGAGAGCCCCAGCCATCTGCAGAAGAGCCACTGGTGGCTCGCAAGCCCCACGTTCCCGACCCAGGTACTAAAGGAATGCTGTGAAAAGTCCTGAAATTATCAAATGTGTGTCAAAGTAGCTGGCTCATAGATAAAAAATCTGATTTTTTTTAAGATTCAGAACACCCAGACTAAATTTCAGACAGAGACTCAAAGGACTGAGGATGCAACCAGTCAAGATGTGTTTGCTGAGCTCATGGGACCCTTAGACAGACAGAACTCTGTATATCAGCAGTGATGGTTTAGCTGGATGTTATCTGCAAAGTACATGAAAAAAATGATATTGCAGACAACTAAGAGAGAGAATTTGAAAAAAAAAAATCCCTAAGAAAAATTCCTGACCCAAAGTGAAGTTCAAGCTGAGGAATCTGTCTGAACACCAGTGTCTGAAGTGAGACTGAGGAGGGGGACCAACAACAATAGAATCAGGTTTCTTTAAAGCTAGAATGAGTGGAGTCTACTGCTTGAGATTTGAAGGGATGGAACAAAGAGATGTCTGGGGAAAAGGACTACTGATGTTGATGAATGAGAATGAGGATAAGTCAAATATTGTCAGTGCATCAGCAACAACTATGAAGTACTCAACAGAAAGTCCAAGTCAACACCAACAACAAAGTCAGAAAGATCACTAATCAAGTCTATTAATGTGTGAAAAAAGATTTGATACTCACCAGGACTGGCGCCAGCTCTGTCCATCTTCTTCTCTGTATAGAAGGATTTAAAAAAATATTAGTTTACATTACAACATTTTTTAATCTCCAAATCTAACTGATCCTTAGACTTATTCATGCTGACAGTGCATCAAGGGTTGGAGGTGGATACCGTTGTAGCCTACTGTATGATACAGTTCAGATGCATGGTGAAGGATTTACGCATATTATTATTATTATCATTATTATTATTAGCAGTAGTAGTAGCAGCAGCAGCATTGTCATCAAGTCAAGTCAGTTTTTATTGTCAATTTCTTTACACATACAAAGGAATCGAAATTACGTTTCTCACTGTCCCTTGCATTCATTAAACAGACAATACAGGACAGAACAAACTATAACGTGCACAGAAACAACAGAGACTATCCTCTGACAGAAAAAAAATACTCTGATCTAATCTAAAAATACATATCTAAAATATACTCTAATCACTATTCTTACTACTAGAGACAAACAAGACAGGACAGATAAAACAAGTGTACAGGTACAGCAGGAACATATCCTAACCCATACTGCGGTAGCAGTATGTGCTGTTGTCTCCGGGTCTAGGACATCAACACACATTCATCGGACTGTACAAGGTACTAAAGTCAGATAATGGCAGCAGTGGTTTTTCCAGTGCAAAATCAAGAGAGACAGACAGACAGAGAGAAGCAGCATTGATAAATTAGATTAACAGCAAGTTGTGCAAATTAGCATAGATTAGAGGTAGTTCTTTCCTGTGAGTCATCATAAAACATTTAAAACAATGTTCTCATTTGTGTGTTTGGTAGTAAAAGTGAAGCTCAATTAAATGCCTGTCATCTAACTACACCACATCTGTGAGGCTCATTGACAAAAAAAAAACACAAAAAACAAAAGCTAAACTACTGTACGTTAAGTCTCTTTTATTGTCAATTCTCTACATATCTTGGACATACAGAGGAATCGAAATTACATTTCTAGCTATCCCACAGTGATGTGCACGGTCAGGAGAGCCAATCACACACAGTCACACACCAGTGGAGGGAATTACCATGCAAGGCTCCAGCCTGCCACCAGGAGCAATTTGGGGTTCAGTGTCTTGCTCAAAGACACTTCGATGGGGTCAGGTAGAGTGGGGCTCGAACCTGCAACCTTGCAGTAACCGAATGGCTCCTCTACCACCTGCACCACCACCGCCTAAAGCTATAAAATTTACAATATAGCACTACAGCCACGCTACTCAAAAAACTAGAAGCTACTGCCCAACACTGTCTGTTGGTATGCAGTGCAGGGAAGGTTTCCTGTTGTGTTGACAGACCTACATAGACACCCTCTCATCACGGCTTGTGTCCGTCGTCATATGATGCCACTGTGATTTAGCAAAGCTGCGTCTCCCGTGTGTCAGGAATTGCAATAGGACCCAGATGCAGAGCCTGAATGTCTTACTTTATTGACTGACAGGTAACACAGGCAAATACAAAACAAGTTGGGAAAAGGCAGACCGAACAGAACATAAGACCCACAGACTACACAGGATACACTAGCACACAGCAAAAACTAAAAACAGGCAATACAGGTGACACAGCTGACGGACAAAGCAACAAAACAGTTCAGAGAAACACCACAAAGAACAGCACACAAACTAAGGACGGCCACAGGGACTAAGATAAAGAAACTAACAGTCTTAAATCCAGAATAATAACAAGACCAACAGACAAACACAGGCTACTAACAGCCAACAAGCTAGGACAAACTCAAGGGCTAAGCAAATACTACAATTCAAAAACAATAAAACTAAAACACAGATTACAAATCTCACACAGACTAAACACAAACTCGAATATGAAACACACAGAGCAAACCAGGAGAGGACACGAAGAAGAAACAGCCAACAAAGACAGACGGACCAACAGCAAAGGACAGAGTAGACAGAACTTAACCACATGGCAGACAATACTAAAAACAACCAGCAGGGGGAACAGAAAACAAAGTCCGGGACAGGATCCTGACACCTTGTTTTCACCTACAGTACTTTTGTTAAATAAAAGCCATAAAGCCATGCCACTATAAACACATAAAGCAAGGTCATAAAGGACACCAGGGGAACTGCCACAGTGCCCTGAAAGAGTAAAGGTTTCCGCGTGTGCCAATCAGAATCAGAATCAGGTTTTATTGGCCAAGTCTACTTGTATATACAAGGAATTTGACTTCTTGTTTTTGTATCCAGGAATCTGTAGTGCCTGCCAGAGGGGAGGAAGATGATGTCTTCTCTGCCTGCTTCCTCCTAAAGCAGTGGTCGGCAAATAGCGGCCCGCGGGCCATAATTGGGTTATGGCATAATATTGGCTGTCAAAAACGACAATTCAACAGATTTCATTACACTATTGCTATCACTTCCTTAATAACCTCTGCGTCAGTAGCCTGTTGTTGTGAGAATCCATGCTGCGTTGAGGGACGCATTTGTAACTTTTTGCTGCACTGTAAGTTCCCGAACCAGGATCTTGCAACTCTGTGTACATTGGCGCTTTGACTTTTATGCCCCCCAAACATAAAGTTGTAAACAGGACAGTTGAACAGCTGAATTGTGACCATTGATCTAAAACCTGTCTTTTACGATAAATGTAAACAAGTGTGATTTAAAACTTATAACCCACCTAAATTGATATGCCGCTGCCAACATTCCTTTGGTTGATGGTGAGTGACAGGTTTCACCCTGCAAATTTTACACAGATACTACCACTGACTGGAAATCGTTCTCGCTGCAATCGCTTGTTTTCGCTGTGTACCGTGGCATTACAGCTGTACATGCAATACAGTGATAATAAAGGCCGTGTGGATAAATAAAGTAGGCAATTCAGAACAATTGGAGTAGCAGCACTACGCTGGTAAGTTACAGATCTATAGAACAAAATATGAAGGAAAACTACGAACCTATAAAATACACTTTATTTATAGGCTACAGTAAACGTCTTCAGGATTTTACAAAACACAGATCTAGGCTGATTTCAAACTAGAACCTATAAACCTAAAATGCTTTCAAACTAGAACCCTAACCTAAAATGCTGGCCAACTGGCCTTCCATGTCAGTCCACGGCACTTGCAAGTACGCCCATAGTTCCCATAGGACGTCTCGTGAGAACGAGAAAAACGAACTGCCTAACGGCAAATGAGATCCGCCCATTGTAGTTCTCGCGTTGAAGAAGAAGGCATTGGAAGAATGCATTCATGTTTGGACATTGACCCTGGAAAAACAGTTGAAAACGACCAAAAGACCTGCGAAAAGAGTTTTGTTGGAAGAGGCGAAGGCAAGAAAGAAGGCTAGAGACCAAGCACGATACCTACTAAAGTTCAACTTGGTCAGGCCTTTGTGTTCGTGCACGTTTTGTAATTATAACTGGTGGCGACGATACTTGGCTAGCAGCTAACACTAACATTACCAAGCTAGCCACCATTTCATTTCAATGCTTGTCCTTCATTTTTTGAAGGAGACACAAGCGACAAAAAAAGCAGAATGCAGTGGAACTTTTTGCAAAGACGCACCGTTCCATAGGGAAACAATTGAAATCGAGCGCCTGGAGGTTAAAAAAGCGTGTCCGTGTGAACGGCCCCTTACTAATGCATAGCCAAATCATTAGTTAGTCAGGTTGCTAAGCCTGAATGACGTAAGTTGAATTTGCCAGAAATAAACTTGAATATTTGTGACATTATAAAGTTGCAAATTTGCGAGAAAAAAAACACAAATTAGAGAGAAATGAACTTGGATATTTGTGACATTATAAAGTCGCAGATTTGCGAGAAATAAAGTCGGATATTTGTCAAATTAAAAGTCACAAATTTGCAATTCATCATTTACACTCAGAATTACACAACTCGGGTGAACTAGCCAGACACCATAAAGTCGCCAGCATTCATAATGGATATGATGGGCGAACTTATCAAATTGTAGGCTACTTTTCAGTTGTTTTTTCCAATAATGAGATACTCATTGTCTTAGCAATTCTGCTACACATTTACCTAATAAGTTTCGGTTTCAACTCTGAAGTTAGCGTCTATCAGCGTATAGAAGAAAGCACCAGAGATTAGGTTGTTAGAGGTTGTTAATGAACGCTGATCCACAAATTTCATTGACCTAGTGCAGAGCCATAGAGAAATATGCACTCCAAACCATGCTGCCCTGCGGAATCTCCGATTTTTTATTGCTTTTGTAAAATCGCTGCATGGTCCCATACTGTATGTCCTCATCATTGAAAATCACAACGCAGACACAGACAGGGGTTGCAATAGCAAATAGGACTAGCAACTCATGTGCCACCAACCGGACTAGCAACTCATGTGCC
>JAGFZM010000197.1:461354-473813 GCA_017657215.1 Limnothrissa miodon
TTTTTTGACCCGACCCGGACCCACCCGCACCCACAATACTTCTACCCATAACCGCCCGACGCGTTTCCTCACTCCCCCCCACCCCCCTTGAGCCGTGGCCACTGCACCTTCAAAGACATCCTAGGGGAAACACTGCAGACCATCCCAAAGTGTTACGAGGGCCAGATTAGAGCCATATTTGGAACAGATCTTGGTCAGATCAGGTGCAGATCTGGCACAGGTTAGGCAAAGATTTGGTGTCAGATAATGACAACATCTAGCATAGACTCATATAGCACAGGCCCATGCCGTGAGCGATGGCACCAATTACAGGCTGGATTAGACGCAAACCTGGGCCAAATTGGAAACTTAGATAACACTACTGTTAAAGGCTCAGTATAAATACAAGTGAATTGGATTGAAACACTGCACCAAACTTGGAACTCATATGGGTGTGTGGCCAGATCCATGCCCGTGCTCTAGTGAGGGGCAGATTGAGACGTGATGTGATTCTGTCAGCCCCTAGTGGGAACAGCAGTAGAATTAGTAAGACTGAGCTCCAGCATTAGCGTTAGCGACACTAGCCTGGTTGTGTGTGGGCTGAGAGTGTCTGCTGCATAGTAATTAAAGTGCAGTGGAGGCTGACAGCCTAGGAACAGGAACAAGGCTTTTTCTCCATGCTAATGGCCTGTGTCATCGTACACGCGCTCTCTCTTTCTCTCTCTCTCTCTCTCTCTTACAAATAAGCACACACACAAACACAAACACTCTCAGTCTCTCTCTCCCTCTTACAAAAAAGCACACACACACACACACAAACACAAAAACACACACTCGCTCTTTCTCTTTCTTTCACACACACACACACACACACATATATATATATACATACGTATACACACACCACCAGAACGGAATAGTTTATCTTCCCAGCCTGACCACCATTTGCTATTTATCCAGAGTAAAAGCATAGACAACTAAGACATTTAATTAACAAGGCTCCAAACCTCTCAATGGGCTTAGACTGAGAACACTACATCACACATGGGGATGATCAGGCTTGCTGCTTTGCCATTAATGCACAGCCATTCAATAACCACTGCATTATGAATCTGAGAGTGTTACCCGACAATACAGCTATGTTTTGTTACCTTTGCTCATTGGTAAACCCTATCCCTATGAACAGTGTATTTACAAATCAATACTTCTGACACAACTAGTCCTACTACTACAACCAGTACTAACAACAACAAAGGAAACAAAGAGGTTAAATGAGTGAAAGATGGAGAAAAGTATGCATAAAAATGAATGAATGCCTAAATGCTGTCTATGCTGTCAAAAGCATAGAAAGAGATAGTAGCAAAAAAGAATGATTAGAGATTAAAAAGACAGAGAGAAAAAGAGAGATAAAAAGAAAGCGAGGGAGAGAGCGAGAAAGAGAGGGTTTTGTCAGTTATGAGACGCCAGAGCAGACAAGAGACTGGCAGCCTGACAAGGAGCCTGCAGGAGACTAGACTATTGGCCAACTGGCTAGAGAAAGAAAACAAAACACACAGACTATGCAACTGTATGGTGGCCGTGAAGTGCAAACCACATTAACAAATTACTAAACACAACAACAACTAATTTAGAAACAAACAAATTCAGAAACAACAAAAAAATTACACAAAAACAAAATTGAGAAACAGAAAAATAAAATAAGAATTACAAAAACAAAAGAGAAACACAATTACATTAAGAAACCGGAAAGGGTAGGTACCAGTCAGCAACAGCAGACATCACTGATTGGACAACGGGCTGTTCGTCTCGTTCAGTGTTTCTCAAAGTGTGGTCCGCCTGCGACCTCTAGTGGTCCGTGAGGGAATCAATACATCTCATTTTCCCAGATGTCTTATACAAACGTAGTTGTCTATTCGAGAATATTTTGATTCAGGACATAGCGTACGAGGTGATATTGGATCTTCTCAAGTGCTTAACAACAACATTAACTGTATAACATCAGATAAACGGGCAACAGTAACACAAATTAACTGCTCATAAAGTCACTAAAAATACCTGTTGCTATGGACTCGTTGCTATGCCCTCGTTTGGACTCGCTGCCAAGTCCAAAGCCACAGGTCCAATCAGTGATGATTCCTGTTGCTGACTGGTACCTACCCTTTCCGGTTTCTTAATGTAATTGTGCTTCTCAATTAGTTTTTGTGTTTCTTCTTTTGTTTATGTGTTTCTCAATTTAGTTTTTTGAGATTCTTCATTTGTTTTTGTGTTTTTGAATTTTCTTTAGTGTTTCTAAATTTTGATTTTGTGTTTCTCACTTTTGTTGTTATTTCTGAATTTGTTTGTGTTTCTCAATTTGTTTTTGTGTTTATTAATTTGTTGATGTGGTTTTCACTTCATGGCCACCATACAACTGTGCTCGCTAGTGTTGCGCGGGTCAACCCATAACCCGCGGATCGGGCGGTTACGGGTAGAAGTATTGTGGGTGCGGGTGGGTCCGGGTCGGGTCAAAAAAACTAAAAACGCAATGAATTAGGCATATTGCATTAGAGACTTTCTAAGGCTTTTGGAAGGCTCATTGTCATGATTTCCCTCTCCTCTCAATGGTGGCAAGAGCGGTGCTTTGCGTTCCTGCATCCAGCGCTTCGAGCGAGCACGCGTTCAGTTCAGCAGGTGGCGTGCTGGAAGCGCGTCGAAATAGGCTAAACCCTGGCACAGTGGATTCTATTGCTGTCCTTCACAGTGCTTCCAAACAGATGTCATAAATAAATATTTTCAATTTGGTAGCTTAGATTGTTGAAATGTCACGGCTTTGTTGGCTTATGCCATGATAATGTTACAGCTTGGAACAACTTGTGTTGGCTTTGTTATGCCATGATTATGTTACAGCTTGGAACAACTTGTGTCTTGTAGGCCTACAGGAAAAATGTGTTTCATTTTTGGCAATCGATCGTTAGTTTTTTTGGCGTTGTTTCATGCATAGGCTAATTAATCCTTCATGAAGTTGTGTCATCATCTTTAAGGCGCAAATCGTTGTCATTTGGATACCATTGTTCCAAATTAGTCCTCTCTGCTTAACTGGTAGTAACTGGTAGACAGTAGACACACGGGGTTTTTTTTTTTTTTCATCGGGTCGGGTCGGATTTGGGTCACGGTTCGACCATTTTTTTTGCGGGTCGGGCGGGGCGGTTTGGATCTCCTGATGGGTCGGGTTGGGGCGGGTTTAAAAAAAGCCTGACCCGCGCATCACTAGTGCGCGCACACACACACACACACACACACACACATACACAGACCATGTTTTCACTTCAATATAAACGTGACATTTATTTTGATTGTCTTAAAAAAAGTATCAAAGTACACACTTATTGTAACCCATGTCCCACATCCCAACATCCTTCCAGCTGAGATAAACGAAAACAACACAAAATAAACAAAACCAAAAAAAATTGAAACATCATCATGTCTGATAACCATACTGGTGCACAACTGTCACAAAAGTAATTTGTATTGGAGTATATTTTGGCTAATTCAGCCTTATTGTAATGCTTATGATTCAGAACCTAAAACCGAGTTATATTTAATCGATTTAATGAACAAGAGGAGGTCCCATTCACCCAGCTCAAAGCTCTGTCCCATTCTGGATCTGAAATTTCTGACCCTAGTTCCTCATTTTGTTTTCATGCCATCCAAAGATACATTGTTAAATGACATGGTAAAATTCTACATTTTAGATATTTGACCTCTCAAGTTCAGAATCAGCAAAATATCCTCAACATGTGAGGGCGTAAGCAATTGAGGAAATGATGGGATATGGGTTTGAATGCAATGACATACAGCAGAACTGTTTAATTGAAGTGGCCCACATGGGGCCCAGATAACGCTCCAGCCATGAAAGTAAAACATTCACAAGCCTTCAGAACGTAACTTGATTGTTTTAGGATTAGAGTTTGTGACAGTTAGAAGTGCCATTGCCACTTGTTAATGACTGCTGAAAATGTGCAGCCAACATTAGATCTTGGTTTTGAAATTAAATTTGAATTGAATAGCACTGACATGTAGTATCTGAAGATACCTGAAAAATCTAGACCTTGGGATTGGGATTTTTTGCCAGCTCAGTGAAGCTTGGGAAAACCTCATATAAACCTTTAAGTTAATAAATTGTATTTCTTTCTCACACAAGAAATCTACCGATAGCGACCCACAGTAGTTCACTAGCAAACAAGCCTGCCTTGCAGCAGCACACTTATTTATACACAAGAGGACTCTCTTCTTTCTTACATACAGACACTTTGCATCAGCACCACACACACACACACACACACAGAGAGAGAGACACACACACACACACACACACACACAGAAAGATTCAACAAACACAACAAAAGAAAATCACAACACTGTCAAGAGACTGCAACAAAAGTCCATTATGGCACTAAGAACTTTTCCCAGCTCTTTTAGGCAGACATCCTGCCATTTTGACTGCTGTTTCATTCCAACCTCAGTGCGCCCCCAACCTCCCAAAAAAGAAAAAAAGTTTATTTGTGCTAGAAGTGCACACATGCACACAGCATTGCCCACTGAACTGGCCATATCGAGGGTGCCCATGTTAGGCACACAGAGGCAACTGTTTATCTTTAATAACTCCAGATTATTCTTTCTGGCCCAGTTTAGCCAGCCACCAGATGTGACGCTTGTTCAGCCAGACCCTTGAGAGATTGTGTGTGTGTGTGTGTGTGTGTGTATGTACAGTATGTGTGTATGTGTGAGTGAGTGAGAGAGCGAGACACACACACACACACAGAGAGAGAGAGAGAGAGAGAGAGAGAGAGAGATTGGTGTGTGTTTGTATATGTGTGTGTTTATGCAGTCCCTTACAACATAAGTCTGGAATTTTTGCACAGATCCCTAAACAACCGCAGAAGAGATTTTTGGCATTTGCAGATTGTTGGGGACTTTGTTTGAATGTGTGTATGTATGTATACACACCTGTGTCTGTACACACTCTATGTGTGTGTGTGTGTGTGTGTGTATGCAGAAATGTGTGGTGAGTTTGTTTTCTGGCATTTACAGTGAGTCAACTCAACCCCCCGCCTCTGCGAATCATCAGAGAAAATTGATCCACCCCTTGCTGTCATTTACATATCCATAGTATCAGCATGACTGTCACCCAGAACTAAAAACTCCACTGGGCTGACTTCAGCTTCTCCATGGGGACCCGTGCAATAGATTAGTGTTTGGTAGGGGTGGGCGATATAGTTTAAAATTTATATTGCGATATATTTTGAACCATAGACGGTAGATGATATATATCACGGTATACTTTGGTATGAAACTACAGCATAACAGGTTCTTAATGGTTACCATAGCATAAAGTCAATATGTACAACAGTTGTTTAGTCATCGGAGGTGTTTATATTGGACTCTCAAATTCACACAGAAGTAAACTGTTAAGCTGCATTTGTGTCAGGCAGTAGCTGTTCAATTTATAGGCTCTTACACAGTTTTGTTGTAAGAATGAAAAGGTGCTATCAATAAGGTGAAGCTACAGGTCAACATTTTTTCACATGGTTGTGGAGACGCAATGAGCCTATCACGGTATGGCGATATGACCCAAAATCTCTATCATTGGCCAAATGCATATTGCATACGGTATATATCGTCTATATTGCCCACCCCTAGTGTTTGGTATATATTGGAGATATGGTAGATATTGGAGTGTGTATGACCCATATATTGTTTTTCCTTCTGTTAGTTCTGCATTGGCAATAACTACATTAATTACATTAAAGCGGCACAAAAGACTTTTTAAATCCAATAATATTTTCAAAATCGCATCGTTGGTTCATCAACTCGTAACATGGTAAGCGATACTTGCTGCATTTGCTCTGCGGCCCTCTATCGGCTTCAACAGCACTAAACAAGTTTGCCGAATCGGGTAGCGATCTGTAATTGCCTTATGGGATGCGTCCGTTCCAATCTATGGATGGTGCGATTTTCAAAACTCCTTGGTGCTGTATTAATTTAGCATTTGCACCCGGAGAAAAGACTTCAATGGCTCTGTCTGTGCTGTCCCTGTCTGATGCAGAATACAACACATGCACATGCATGAATATTCAAGCACAGCCTTAATTAACAAATGTCCTCACAGCTGTACATGTGTCTCTGTGAAGGTCTGTATGTGTGTGCATCAGAGTCATGCTGTATTGTCATGGACTAAAAATGAAACTGAAAACAAAAATGAAATCCAAATGTTTCTGAACATGTATTCATCTATGAGAAATGAGATGGTTATATGGACAGCATAGTAAAAGCACCCGAGTAGACCTAATGGTGTACCACGGGTATTTGTAATTCATTTCTTTAATTCTCTCTTCTCATTCTCTCTCTCTCACACTCTCTCTCTGACTGTGTTTGAGGTTTGAGTGTGTGTTTTTACGTTTGTGTGTGTCAGTGCAAGCATTCATGCATATACTGTATGTGTGAGTGTGTGCACTGATCAATAAGCCCTGCTAAAGGTTTTCACTACAATCATTTGTCTTTTTCCCCTTCTTTGAGTGATGATGCTCTTGTGTTCATTTTAGCATAGAGTGCATCGATTTAACCCACATGCATCCTGCTGGGTAGCATCTCACTGCACTGAGAGAGCTCAGTCTTTGGCTAACAAGATAGCCAATTAGCTATGAGTGGACCAGAAAATGATTCTGGCACAATAGGCTTTACTAATAAGGACCCAGCTATGAACATACTGACATGCTAACAACAGGCTAGCCTGAGGCTACAGGTTAAAGGAGTGTTTGGATGCTTGTTGAAAGGGTCAGTTCTAAGCGCACGTACTAATGCACATACCACACACACACACACAATATCTATTTGATGTACTTAAACCAGGCATGACAATCTAATGCACATACCACACACACACATACACACACACACACACACAATATCTATTTGATGTACTTCAGCGTTTCTCAAAGTGTGGGGCGCAAAGGTACTGCAGGTGGGGCGCAAGGAATTGGAATAAAACGAGCATTTTATGTCTGTCTTTATTAAAGGTTACTCAACAAAAGAGCACCCATTCACACATGGATTCATAATTAGGCGAGAATGAGAATATGACAGGCGGACAAAAAAATTCACAGTTGGGGATGAAGAGCGACTCATGTGTGTTCTGTGTCTTAGACAACTGGCAGCAGACAGCATGAGGCCTAACATTGCGCAGACACTTGGAGACTTCACACCCAAATCACGCTGATAAGCCCATCACTTTTTTTTCAACGAAAACTCGATCGAACGGTGATGCCTACACGGAAACTGCACATTACCTGCACTACTATTTATTCTTGTTTATCCTGTCCTTCCCTGACCCAGCCCAGGGGAACAAGTAGGACATACCCCCCCACCCCCCTCAATACCTCCATATCTCCATATTTGCACTCGCTATGCTCTTTTGCATTACATCTGCATCACTATGTTTCTCTTGTACCTGACTGTTTTTTTTTTTATTCTTGTATAACTTATGACTTGAATATAATGTTGATAGTTGACTATATATATATGTATGTTATATATATTGACTATATATTGTATGTTGTCTATTGTCTTGATGCCATCATGTGTCCATAGTACTTGTTGCACTGTATGTTTACTGATGGATGCCCTTGTTGCTTGTCTAGAAAGCAAAACATCTACCAGATTCTGATTCTTAAACAAGGGATGGCAATCGAACGCACACATAAACACTTTCTCTCTTTTCTCTCACTTTCTCTTCTCTCTCTTTTCTCTCTGGAAGAGATGTCTAATATCTAATAAGTGTGAAGCCAGTGTAAAGAGAACACTCTCTAAAATCAACACAAGGAAAGCGGCAGGCCCAGACAACATCCCTGGAAGCATGCTGAAGGACTGCGCAGAGGAGCTGAAGGATGTCTTTATAGATATCTTTAACACCTCCTTGAAGCAAGCTATTGTACCATCAGGCTTTAAAGCTGCTACCATCATACCCGTGCTAAAGAAATCATCCCCATCCTGCTTCAATGACTACCGTCCTGTGGCACTGACACCCATCATTATAAAGTGCTTTGAACGGCTAGTCATGTCACACATCAAATCCGTCCTCCCCTCCACCCAGCCCTCACCCACCTGGAAAAGAAGGACTCATATGTGAGAATGCTGTTCATAGACTTCAGTTCAGCATTCAACACCATGATAATACCACAACAACTCATCTCCAAACTTGACAAACTGGGTCTCAGCACCTCCCTCTGCAACTGGCTGCTAGACTTCCTGAGTCAGAGACCACAAGCAGTAAGGATTGGAAACAACACCTCAAGCACCATCACACTGAGCACAGGGATGCGTGCTCAGTACTCTGCTGTTCACTCTGCTGACTCACGACTGCACACCACCCTACAGCTCCAATCACCTGGTGAAGTTTGCGGATGACACAACCCCGGTGGGTCTCATCACAAAGGAAGATGAGGCTCACTATAGGAAAGAGATCAATCTTCTGATCACGTGGTGCAAGGACAACAACCTCCTCCTGAATGTCAACAAGACCAAGGAGATTGTTGTCAACTTCCAGAGAGGCCACTCCCAACACCTGCCACTGACCATCGAGGGTGCAAATTCCTTGGGGTGCACATCTGTGAGGACCTCACCTGGACCACCAACACAGCACTGCAGCATTGCAGCACTGGGAAAGAAAGCCCAGCAGCGCCTCTACTTCCTGCGTAAACTCAATCAAGCAAGTGCCCCACCCCCCATCATGACCACATTCTACAGAGGAACCATTGAGAGCATCCTCTCCAGCTGCATCACTGTGTGGGGCGGAAGCTGCACTGACTATAACAGGAAAGCCCTGCAGCACATAGTGAACACAGCTGAGAGAATCATAGGCGTGAATGTGTGTTGATGTTCCAGACCTGGAGACTCTTCACAACAGCACATACTGCTACTATGGGTTAGGATATATTCCTGCTGTACCTGTACACTTGTTTTGTTTGTCCTGTCTTGTCTGTCTCTAGTAGTAAGAATAGTGATTAGAGTATATTTTAGATATATATTTTGGGATTAGATCAGAGTATTTCTTCTATAAGAACATATTCTATGTTGTTTTTATGTATTTTATAGTTTGTTCTGTCCTGTATTGTCTGTATTTGTTCTGTCCTGTAATGCACGCAAGGGACAGTGAGAAACGTAATTTCGATCCCTTTGTATGTCTAGTATATGTAAAGAAATTGACAATAAAAAGTGACTTGACTAATAAATGTCTATCTCTAATCTCTAATAAATATATATCCCTACTACTATAAACTTGTGCACATATTCACAGAGGCGCACATATTATTGTCTCATACATATTAATTCATATAGCTTCATGTATGCACCCCCCCAGCCCCACCCCCCCCCCCCCCCCCCCCCCCCCACACACACACACACACACACATACACACCACATTTATAAAGTCAGGTATATAAAAGACAATCTGTTCTGCTAGCATATCTCAAGTGTGTATAGGCCCCTACATGACCTGAATCTGACTGCCTGTGGGTCCAATAAAATGCAAATCCATTTCAGTAAATTTACAGCTCTGGTGCAAGTATATCACTCTATCCTTCACTTTTTGTGTCCATGTGTGTGCGTGTGTGTGTGTGTTTGCTAGAGATAGAGGGTAGATGTGTGTGTGTAGGCAGGGGCAGGGGTCCAACAGTCACTAAAAGCCTAATAAAAGGGAAATGGAGATGAGAAGAGTATTTGCACTTTTCCACCAGCCCAGTTTAGCCCGGCTCTACTCGACTCTACTCAACTCTACCCATGTTTTTTGATTTTCCACTGGCCTGAAGTACCTGCTACCAGGTACGTTTTTTCGTACCTGCTTCAGCCAGGTTCCATTCGGGCCAAGTGGGGCCAAGTAGGTACTAAAGCATGACGTAAACAGACTGACGGCACTGATTGGTTGGAGAGGTGGTCGCAAGCAGAGAGGGTCGGAAGCTTTACTAGGCTACAAGAGAACTACTTTGCCTGTGTTCGGTGCTGTTCGTTTTTTTTTTTTTGTGAAATAAAATATTCTAAGCCACGAATTTGGGTGAATGGGTTGGGGTGGTCTGTTAGGGGGCAGAGAGTGAACCAGTCTCTCCTCTGCTCTGGAATGCAGGCCAACTGAGCCTGTCTAGACAAGACGCCACAAAGCCCCACAGCTTAGCACACACATTGACCAGCACATGAGAACACACACACACACACACACATACTCTTTTACACACTCAGGCACATACAGTACATATAGGAAGAGAGCATGATACTTGGTCTTTCGGTAACATAGTTACTGACATAGTAACAGTAACATTGTTACTGAAGACATTAACAATATGAAATATACAGCATAAGGTCTGTTAATGAAAGACCAGATGAGAGGGGGAAAGGGAGTGAAAGAGGAGAGGAGAGATCCATGATGGAGAGACAGAAAGGAGAAGAAAGAAAGAGAGAAGGTTCCTGGTGAGTGTTCCTTGTCTAGCTTCCTGCCCATTTGTTCTGCCCTGGGCTCTGTCAAACACAATCACTTTCCATTACTAAGGCCATGCCAGGCTGGGGAGGCCCAGAAGCGTAATGTTCCCAACTCAAACCTCTCATTGGATCATTGAAGGCAAAACACAGTACAGCACAACACAGTACAGCACAGCATGGAACAGTGAACCTATCCTTGCCTCAGGGGTTGACAAGTTGGAAGGAAGGATTACGAGTGAAAAACAAAAGAGAAAGATGGTGAGACACATACTGTAGATGAATGGAGATAAAAATATTGAAATGAGAGAAAGAGATAGAAGAAAAAGGTAAAAGCAAGTGAGAGAAGGAGGGGGACGATCAGGAGATTATTAGGGGTGATGTAGTACAGAGAGAAAAGGAGAAAAACAGCAAGGGAGAAAGAGAAGGAGAGAGAAAAGGAAGTAGAGAGAAAAGTTAAAAGCTAAAACTGTTTGGGAAAGTGAGAGAGAAAGAGATTTCAGGACATTAATGAATTGATGCAGTAGTGATTGAGCTGTAAATATTGCAGAAGAAAGAAAGAAAGAGAGAGAGAGAGAGAGAGAGAGAGAGATAATGGAATAATGGAAGGATTGGAGATTGTGTGCTCCTCCCATCCCTCTCTTCCCTGGCTATCAGCAGGGGAAACACCACACACACACACACACACACACACACACACACTGTGACCTCACATGAATCCACAGACACACAAAATTGATGGGTCTATCAAAAGAAAAATGAGAAAACTTAAAAGACAACCTGTGATCAAGCCCTTTTTTGCAGGAGAGACTTGACTTGAGACTTTATCTCAAATCATAGGCATCTCCCGTTGATCTACTATCTTTCTTACCCGTCGTTCGAGAAAGCTAGCCGATCAAGGGGAGATGCCTACAATTTGAGATAAAAATGAAATCACGCTAAAATCCAGCAACATCTCATGACATAGAGCACCTTTAAATACAGGTATCGACTACGCCCCCGGCTATTAAACCAGGCTCTGTTATTAATTAAATATTAATTTAGGAAATACTGTACAAATAGTTATATATTTGTACAATAGTAGAAAAAGGTTGAGAAATCAAACATGAGTGGGAAAATTAAGGGAAACTCATCCAACTGAGACAAGAACCAGTGGTCTGGCTTAACTGAAATAGAAAAACTGCACTGACATTTCTCTCGAACGAAATTGGGAAACTGGCAAACTATAATTTATCTAGAAGCTGATTACAGGTGGATAGCTATACATCCCTACATTTATGAACTAATTAACACTCTAGCACACAAGAACGGGAGGCCTAATAGACGTCTTAATAATGTAACATAACGTAACATAATTTTCAGCTGATGACCAACAACACAAAGCAGGCGAAGCAGAGCGTTGTCCAATCACAACCTACAGCCAGACCTGAGAGTGGGCTGGGGAAACGCCAGTAGCCTGTGCAAGTGGAACTGCACTCCGGACGCAGACTTGGGGAGCAGCAGAGAAATGTGTAGACAGAGATGGTTGATAAGGGTTCAGTATCTTTGGTGTAGAGTACACAGGCTATGAAAATGCTGAAGCTGTGGCGGTAAAAATGAAGGTGCAGCGGCCCTCCATTAGCGGCCCTCCTGCTACCACTAGCTAATCTGTTCTAGTCAATGTTTTCTCCTCAATACTGAATTGTATCACCACATACAAGGTTAAATGCTGAGAGCCTAACTTACCCTTCATCAGCTCACATTGCTGAGAAAATAATGAAGACAAATAAGAAGAAGAACAGCCAGAACAATGACTGGCTGCTGGCTCCTGACTACAGAGCTACATTTTGATTGACTACAGACAATCCCTTTAAGGAAAGACAAGAACATGTAGCAAGGTTGAATCTCTGATAGCCTCAGTGTGTCTGTGTTAGTGTGTGCGCATGTATGACAGTGTGTGTGTGTGTGAGTGTGTATGTGTTTCTGCACAAGACATAGTG
>JAGFZM010000197.1:474213-506673 GCA_017657215.1 Limnothrissa miodon
GGGGAGAGTAATATCCTGAGTGTGTGTGTGTGTGTTTATGTGTGGTGTTCACCATATTGCATTCTTGAGCATTACTGAATTTTGCTGAAACACAGTAACAGCCATTTCAAAACCAGACACTTGCACATTTCCCAGCCTGTCACGAAAGATGGAATCACATTACATGCCTGCCGAGTCACCTAATTCACCATGTTTGCCATTACCACGGTATTAATAGAATCCTCAGCACACATTGTGATGTCAATGCATTTATTAGCAACCCTGGTGGGCAAGAAAATGACTGCGCATTCTTTTAGGAATTCAGCCACAACAATGCAAGCAGCCTTGCAATTGTGCTGGACTAGCTAATTGCATTCAGATGAGGATGGATCATTGGTCCCAGAAGTAGCCATGGCATTTACAGAGTCTGAAACACCATGTGTATCTAGTTCCTGTGGGAACCGCTTCGGCTTTGGACAAGAGAAGACTCGTTGAACTGGGACGATGGGTGTGGTGTGGTGGGATAGAGTGGGGTGAGGTGGGGAGGAGTGCTTGTCGGTTAAGATTCCTCAACCCTACGGCCAGACACCCCCTCCCTTGGTTTAATGATGGGCTGTAAAAGTTGAACAGTCCCGTTGAATGTGTCTTTAAGGCCAGGTGGAGCTGAGAATAATGGGGCGTTTGTATATGTGTGTGTGGGGGTGTGTACATGCACATTTCATCTTTGCAGCCTTGTGTTAAGGTGATGTCATCCAAAATGAGAACCAGGTCTCTGTGCTTTGCAGCTGGCAGACATGACATTAGGTTTTGGGTTCCTCCCTTCATTTTTCTTTCATTCCTCATCTTTTCATTTTCTTTTTCTCTTTTAATTTTTCTTCATTCTTTCGGCTATTCTCTCCCACTCATACTTTCCCTTTTTCTTAGTGGTTTCTCAAAAATAATGCCTCTCACAGGCCGTCAAGTCCTGACGCTATTTCCAATAAATGATGCAGCACAAACACATAAACCTCTTGTTTTCTCAAAGGCTGTATCCTCTACACAGCCAGCTCACATGTGTTTCTCATTCAGAGAAGGAGTGAAAGAGAGAGAGAGAGAGAGAGAGAGAGAGAGAGAGAGAGGTTGAGAAAGAGAGACAGACAGAGGGAGACAGAGGGGGAGCAAATTCCTATCAGTTACATTCCATGACTGCACCATGGAGAGTCAGGCCAGGGAAACGTCTCGTGCCGAAGAATCACTGCAGTATGTGGGTCAGAAGGACGGCCCGAGACGAGCTGCTTTAAACCAGTTTCCCACTATGGACAATTGCTCCAGAACAGGCAATAAGAGTGTGTATCAGATCCAGTAACAACAGAGATAACAACCATTTAGCTAATGGTACATGCTAATACAATGTTAGCACTAACAAAGAACACTGGCACAGCTGGCATACAGTAGGCTATAGTGCTCAACCCACAGGACAGGAATTCCAGAAAAGAATATAATAATAACTAGAAAAGAAACAAGAAAATCATAATATACATCAATAAATTCAACTCACACTATATCACATACTCAATCATATCTAATCTTTGTGTGACAAACCAATGCACAGTTTCACATAAAGGGATCAGCCATTTTTTTATTTGATAATTTGAGTGGAGATTTACATCAATGTTTGCTTTCCAGACTAAGCAAGTCTTTCTTAGGATGCTGTGGTATATGTTGAGTGTGAGATTTGTCCATACTAGTGATAGATGGACAATGATGTGTGTGTGTATGTTTGTGTGTGTGTGTGTGTTTGTGACAGATATTGGTGAGATAAAATCTCTTCTCTGGTGGTCTGCCTTTTAAAAGCAAACACAGTCAAGGACACCAGATCACTTTCATTTTAGTCAGTACAGAACAGAAGTGTGTGTGTGTGTGTGTGTGTCTGTGTGTGTAAATGGAAGGGGGTGGGCATTGAGCTACATGTGCTTTACACTACAACTGAACAGCCAAAAAGAAACCCTACTCTCTCTCTCTCTCTCTCTCACACACACACACACACACTGATATTTATCGTGCCTCACAGAGCAAAACTTTCTGAAGGAAACTCACAATGAAATGAAGCAGAATTCTTGATAAAGCCAGGGAGCAAATTGCTGTAAAAAGACTGTGATGCATGGATGCTGTGTTTATCTGTGATAAGCATGGACACTCTGTTATCTGGCTGGAGCATATGTGAGCAAGGGCCGAGAACTGCGGGCAACACAGCTTATCTGTGTCTGTGTGTGCATCTGAGGTGAGGAGGTGAGGGCCAGAATGGAGAGAAGAGGAAAGGAGATATAAGGGGAGGAGAGAAGAGATGAAGAGAGGAAAGAGGAGGAGAGATTAAAAGAAAGGAGGAAAGATAAGGAGAGAAGAGACATAGGAGGGGAGGAGAGGACACATGAAAGAAAGAGAGGAACTATTAGGAGAGGTGAGGAGAGGTCAGATTGAGAAAGTAGAAATGATGAGACATGATGAAAGGAGAAAAAAGGAAAGTGAAGAAAGGAAAGGAGAGAAGAAGAGAGAATAATAAAGAAGAGGAGAGGTGTGTGTTATAAATAGCCCTGCAAGTATATATAGGGTGCTGGGGGTTGTTTAAGGACCATGCCACTGTTGTTTGATATTTAACTGGGTTCTTCCCTTATCTTAGATGACTTGATACATACAGTACAGCAGAGTAACACTTGGGAGGCATTTGCTGTCAGCAAAGGAATATCATGTGAAACATGATGGCACTATGTACCTTCTGCTTGGTAATACCAAAGATCTTTTAGAACACAAGATAAAGCATTCCAGGCTTCGTCAGTGTAATCAAATGGATACTTTTCCGGTCTCCTAATTACGGACGTCATAGACATTATAACATTAACAAATTCTCTTAAAAAGAAGTTAGGCATTACAAACATAATTTTGTGTGTCGTTTTTTTAACATTGCTTATGTGTGATACCAATAACGCATGTTTTAAGACAAGGGATAAATAATTTATATTATCAGTAAACCTAGCAAGTTAGCTTGCTACCGTTAGCACGGCAAACCGATTTGACTGGGTTACTATGGAAATATGGCTAGCAATGCGGGCTAGCTCGCTAGCACTTGGATTTTGGTTAACCTTGAATATTGTTGTAAACAAACTTGAGATGTAAATATCCATTTTAGCTGACAGCAGTAATGTTGTCTAACAAGGTTGATTTTATTGAGACTGTTATGTAGTAATAAGTTGGCTATTAAATGGCTATGGACTCTGATTTCGTTGGTTAGCAATTAGACAGTAATGCATGTTTCTGGCTGTATAGGCTGAAATAAAGTTTGTTTTCTTCCATTCCTTTAACCTAGAAAATATATTTTTAAGCAAGTATTGATCACATTTACCTGCCTGTGGTGACAAGGGGTGTAAAAAGTCCCAAAGACTTTGCTCAAATAAGGGAAATTAATGTATTGGTGGAAATGGAGTGAAATCCTACTAATTCCCCATTAAGTTTAACGTGAGTCCCTTTTACTACCGGTCTCCTAAAAAGGCGTGGCAGCCTCTCGAACACTACGTCATTGATACAGGAAGAATCTCCTTATGATTCGTCTCGCTTCATCAACCGTCTCTGGTAATACTGTGCCAAAGTGTTTTTTTCGCCATGCTTTATAGTTATTTTTATAATCAGCTCAGAAAATCTCCATGTTTTATTTTCTGTCACTGTAGTTAGTGAACCGTTTGTATATAGAAAAGACATAGATGTGTTTGGTTGCTTCTAACATCTCTGTTTGGATCCCAATAAAGGCACTCCACTGAGTGTGTGCACTGAGAACAGAGAGAGGTATGTACCAACTGGTCTACTGCTGCTTGGCCCTACACCACTCTACTCAGACCACATTTGGCGTGTTGCTATGCATCAAGTGGAGCATTATTTTATACTAGAACCACCAACTAATCTTAACGGCAGCTAAAATAACACAGAAATTTGTTATTATAACAGTGGCTTTAAGGCTAGGTCTGAGGTAAACGCTTTTGTCAAGTTTGAGCTAGCTAGTGTTTAGTCTTAGTTTTCTGTTATGCTCTTCTGGATGTGTCCAGGGTTAAAATAAGCCTAGGCTATGATATATCATGCAATGCCGACAGTCCAAAAAGACTTTGGGCCTGATTTTCAAGTTCAATCGCGCATAGTCTGAAGTCTAAAACGCAGTTCTCTTTGGGGGAGTGGCCAGCGCAGAGTGCTATATTGCCTGTAGGAAAAGTGGACATTGCGTCTGGTGCATAGTTCAAATGGGTGGTCTTAAATGAGTAAATTAGTCATGGGTGTGTTTGGTTAGTAGCATGTTACTAACCAATAAGAGTTCACACTCTCATTCCCTTTAAAAGTCCGGCGCATTCCATGTGCCATGGCGTGTTATGTATTATGATGGCGGATTATACTTGGCGAAATGTTTTCATGTGAAGGAAATGTGCGCGAGGTGAAGTCATGGGAGATTTTTTTATATAACCAAAATATTAACTTAAACAATGTTCTGGTGGTGTAGCCTAATATGTACAGTCTTGTTTCTTGACAATCTCGCTTGAAAGGTGTATTTACATCCCTATGTGTCCGCCACTGGTCAAATAGCCCGTCAGTTAGGCTACTTATTACTTCTCAGTGCTTACTGCAATCAACTCAGGTTTGCAAATATTATATATTTTAATAAAATAACTATGGTGTGATGTATGTGATGTACATTTGAATTTTATGTTTCGAGGACTGGGCAGCTGCTTGCCCCTGCTGATGAAAGAAACAGCTTGTGCCTGCACAAAGCACTAAGCGCCCGTAAAATAGCCTTTGAACAATGCGCGAATGATTCCTGAGCAGGTTTTTTCTGGTCAATAGCGAATTCACGTTTACCTCTTGTAAAATACAAAATTCGCGCTATGCGCCGCACCACACCCCTTCTTTTCAATGACATGCCCGACAGAGTGCAAAGCCATCTGCTATATTGACAACGTACATTTCTGCCGGAAAAAAACAACGATGCGCTTGCACAAAATAGCAATGATAGGTTGCGCAAGTCGCGAAAGCACTGTGCGCCGTGTGCATTATCGGGCCCTTTGACTTCACGGTATTCACCACACCCACTTCACATGGTACCAGGTCCTAACAGGTACTAATGAAAAACCAGTACCAAAAACTTCAGTAGAGTGGTGTAGAGCACAGCGCATGCACAGACACAAAAGCTGAACACAAACTAAACCACAGACACAAACACACTCACTCTCATAACAACAACACACACGCGCACACACACACACACACACACACACACACACACACACACAGCGTCCTGGTAAGAGTGCCTGCCCCACTGCCTCCTCCCCCTCTCTCTTTCTCTTTCTGTTTAGCTCAAAGTTTCCAGTTCTCCCTCTAATAGTCACTGTATCTTTCTTTTCTCCTGTCACCTTCTTTTTTCTTTGCTCTCTCCACCTCTCTCTCACTAGCATTCTTCTCTCCCTACTCAGTCCTTTCTGTCTCTCTCTCGTGCTTTCCCTCTCTAGTCATCATTTTTTCCACCATTTTCTCACTTACCAGCTCTCCTTCTCTTTTACATGGACTCTCGATATATTCTACCATCTGTCCGGTACATCACCTTTCTCTTACATTCTGTTTTTGTGACCCTTCATTGAAGTTCATCTGCCTCTGTCTCTTTTTATCTTGCTTCTATTGTTCATCTCCCACTGCTAGTCACTGAGTCACTGATAATCTACATCTCCCTTTTGTTCTCTCTCACTCTCTCTGGTGGCTTCCCTCCTCTCTCCCTGTCTTAGGTCTCCACTTCTCTTTCATTTTGTGTCTTTCTCTCCCCTCTCCATTCCTTTCTTTTTTCCTTTTCACTTTTTTCCAATGATCTTTTTCTATTGCCCCCTTTGTTTCTTCTCTCCCTCCCTTTTTCCCTCTTTGTTTCCTTCTTACATACTCCTAATCTCTCTCTCTCACTCTCTCTCTCTGTGTTTTAGGCAGAGATCCAGCATGTCTGGTGGTGTGGGTCCAGGCAGGGCCCAGGTCTGTCCCCTCCTCTCCTTCCCAGGCTTGGGCTCTTTGTCAGTGGGGGTTGTGTCTCCCCACGGGCCTGTAGGGTTAATGGCTGACATGTGTTTGGAGAAGGAAGCACACTTGTTTTCAGAGCCGCATTCCTCTCAGCACTCTTGTTCTTCCAGGATCAGCCAAGAACAGTGCTCTACTCGGGCAAAAGCACTAACACAAGGATACCAGGGGCTGTCACAGCTGCCTGACAATTGCCCAAAGCACCCTTTCTACACACATACACACAAGCACAACCCGTCTGTCACTCTTCAGATCTCTCCAGTTGATGCTGAAGAAATATGGTAATGTAATTAATAGAACTCCTGTTATTGAAATAGCTGCACCCCCTGAAGCTTGTTCGGAATGAACGCAAATGAGGAAGAGCTCACATGAACAGATGGTTCCTGTGGCTAGCAACTCTAACAGATTATTTATTTCATCATTTCTGTGCCGGCACAAATATAGGAACCTTGGATATTGTTATTTTGCTCAGGCAGGGGGCCCAAAGGTGGTTTTGGAGATCGCTAGTCTCCCTTATTTTCAATCCCTTCAGCCCAGAAATACAGAAAGGGACAGACAAGGGCTCTGTGCTAAGTGTGAAAAAGAAAGAGAGTGAGTGAGCAGTATAGAGCAGGAATAAGGGAGAGAGAGGGAGAGAAAAGTAAACAGAGACACAGGACAAAACAAGGGATGAAGGAAGGGAGGGGGGAAGACATGAGTAATCTGATGGCTATGTATGAAAGAGAGTGAATAAAGGTTCAGAGCTAAACGAGAGTTAAAGGGGCTGTTAAGAAGTAGTCCAGTAGTTCATACTTTACTAATCATAACCTTAAAAAACATATGTATTTACAATAATATTACATTTAAATAACAATGTGTATTAAAAAAAACAGTGTATGTATTAAATATGTATTTAAATAAATAATGTGTGTGTGTGTGTGTGTGTGTGTGTGTGTGTGCAAGAATGTCTATCTGCTAGTTTACATCTGACACTGTGAGTGCTTGCATGTGTATTTGAATGTGTGTGTGTATGTGTGTGTGAGCATGCATGTGTGCATATGTGCAGCATGTGTGTGTCTACTTTTTGTCCAGCTCTCATTTTCTGTTACTCCCCTGAAACTCAGATGGCCATTAATGCTTGAGTGCAACAACAGAGAGCTGCACAAGCCAAGCACAAAAGAGACAGATGAAGGGAGGGAGACGTCTGTGACAGCACTCCTATTAACAGAGAGAGCAGAGTGAGCAGGAAGAGGTGATAGGGGAGGACTAAGAAACAAATGAGTTTGTGCCAAGGAGAGAGAGACAAAGAGAGAGAGAGAGAGAGAGAGAGAGAGAGAGAGAGAGAGAGAGAGCGCAGATTCATTGGAGTAGGGCACAAAGAGAAAGAGAAAGAGAGATAGAGATAGTGAATAAAAGATAGCACTTTAGCGCTGCAGAACGGCATGGAGGGATACATTAGTCATACATTAGTCATTATGTAGCCTTGTGCGTAGTGTCCTTATGTAGCCTTGTGTTGAGTGTCCTTATGTAGCCTTGTGCGTAGTGTCCTTATGTAGCCTTGTGTTGAGTATCCTTATGTAGCCTTGTGCGTAGTGTCCTTATGTAGCCTTGTGTTGAGTGTCCTTATGTAGCCTTGTGTTGAGTGTCCTTATGTAGCCTTGTGTATAGTGTCCTTATGTAGCCTTGTGTATAGTGTCCTTATGTAGCCTTGTGTTGAGTGTCCTTATGTAGCGTTCTGTGTAGTGTCCTTATGTAGCCTTGTGTGTAGTGTCCTTATGTAGCGTTCTGTGTAGTGTCCTTATGTAGCCTTGTGTGTAGTGTCCTTATGTAGCCTTGTGTGTAGTGTCCTTATGTAGCCTTGTGTATAGTGTCCTTATGTACCCTTGTGTGTAGTGTCCTTATGTAGCCATGTATGTAGTGTTCTCATGTCGCCTTGCTTCATTCTGTCTCTGCTGTTCCCATCAATAGTGGAATATTTTTGCACTGTCCCCTGCATCAGTGGCTATTATAGAATACCAGGTTGACAGTAATCATGGTCTGACATTCTTTTCTACCTTGTCATGCTCACTGAGGGGAGAGAGAGAGAGAAGGAGAGAGAGAGAGAGAGAGAGAGAGAGAAAGCAGAGGACCATAAGGTAGTCTTCTCTCTCTTCTTTAACCCTGGCCAGATCTTTTGTTTCTCCCTCTCTATCTTCCTCCTCCGTGAATGTCTGTGAATACAAACAGACACTTGGATGGAAACTCAAGATGCAACTTGCTGCCTGTCTACATTAATATTCACTCCAACTATCCAGCCAACAATCAAGATGCTAATGATATATTATGCTACTCAGTGCCACACTGAGAACAATGAACACAGAGTTGCTAAACATTCTTACCATCTCCGCAGAATGCACAGTGCCAAGGTAGGACTTATCCACTGTACCGGGATCAGTGAGAGAGTGATTATACGCCAGGAGCTGTATAACTAGAACTCTACTGAATGCACAGTGCCGAGGTAGGACTTATCCACTGTACCGGGATCAGTGAGAGTGATTATGCGCCAGGAGCTGTATAACTAGGACTCAACTGAATGATCAATGCTACTAGTGCATGATCATCAGCATGGCAAAGATTAGCAGCCTGGATGAGAGACATGATCTCAGGAGGGGAATCGTTTCAATGCTTTTCTGCGCAAGTCAAACACAGACACAAGGGTGTTTGACAAGGACAAGAGTGGTTTAAAGACAAGAGTATAGTATCGAACAGAGAAATAAGAGTTAAACACAGATCACGACATGACAGAGGTGTGTGTGTGAGTTTGTGTGCAAGAGAGAGAGAAAGAGACAAGGGCAGACCACACTCCACAGATGACACAAGAGTGTTCCAGCGTGTTTTGGAACTGGTTGGGGGATCGAGATAAGGCTGTGCGTTTTATGGAGATGAGTGTGTGTGTGTGGGTGCACGTCTGCAGCCATCTGTCCATCTGTGCTGATTGATGGCACAGGGTGAGTGCTGGTTTGGAGGAGCGGAGAAGACTTACAAAAACTTTTAGGACAGACATAGAAACATACTGTAACCACGACCTGGCTGACGGGTTCAAGATAAAAATTAGATGATATGACTAACTAAGGAAACAGCAGAGCAACCAAGTGAGAAATGTGAGGAATGTGCAGTTGTCAATGGATGAGAAATTTTTTCTGCGAACGTCCATAGAATTGCGTCAGAATTACTTTAAAAAAGTAATTGATATGCTAAACTGGCTGAAAAATTGGTAAGGGCTGGGTTCCACCCTACAACAGAACAAATGACCAAAAAACTAAAAAATCTCAAGATTTCTCTCAGCAGTAGACAGTGTCAATTACGTATCATGGGCATACATAATGACCTGAACACAGGTACAGAACCTCAAATCGCAGACTGGCCTGGTTTAAAATCCGCTAATGGCGAAAGCTAACTCTTGGCTGACATCAACATACATCACATACAGTACCCAGTTACACCATTCCACCAAGTTCACAGCTCCAAAAAATGAACTATTTCAGTTCTTTTTTCAGTATGTTGCGAACTATGATTTTTCGGCCTCAGGCGGCAATTATTTAGTTTAACACTGAAACTGTGTCATATCTTCCTATCCAATTTTTAATTCTTATCTAACCAGGGTTTACATTAACATTGAAGGCAGAGCCTTCCCCATTGTTTTAACACTTGTTTGTTGTTCAGGTTAGTTGAGGACGTGACTGAAGTGCAGATTTTAATTTTCAGCCGATGGGCAAGTTTGCACAGAATACTACTATAGATAGTAACTGTAATTAATTATTGATATTTTTTTTTAGTGGGACAATTTATGGTATAAGAAAGGTATTAAATTGTATGTGTAGAGTGATTTTGGTGCAACTAGTTTATAGTGAGATATTTATTGAATTGAGTCCCTTTAACAATAGACCACAATAGCCACATTTTCCCACCCTAAGATTACTGTAGGTTTGGTGGCACTACAAATTTTTTCACCCATGTAAAATGTGACACTACAAAGTTTTTCACCCATGTAAATAGTCTAGTACGACCAGAATGAGGCTATTGTGTGTTTTGATTTTGCTGGAACAGTTGATAAGAGCAAAGTTTATTGAATGTAATTCGTAAAAAAAAAAAAAAAAAAAAACTTTAAATATAGGTATAAGGTAGCATACATTTCGCCAAAGAGGTGTAATATGACCCTGATAACATTCTAACAGGCTTTGGTGACTTTGGTAGCTCTTTACTCATTGGGAGTGAAGTTATTGACATAAACACGTTTGCGTTTTGCACTTTGCAGACAGTCCCAAGCATTCCACTGAAGATTGCTCATTGAGAGCAATGCCGTCCGTATTTACATATTGTTTGCAGCTCAATTCCTTACCGTACGAATTGGCAAAGCATGCAGACCGCGGGAGAAAGTTTTGACATGAGTCTCCTCATGTCCAATGCGTGACGGTTGAGAGTCCTTCTCCATACTGCTTTATGTTTTGATGACGCATGCGACGCGACACTGGAGGAGGCTGCCATTGCCAAATTGGATCTGCAATGCTCTTGTGCAATATTGCTCTCGGGCTCCACGCAACTTCGGTGCACACGTAACATTTGACTACAGGACTAAACGGTGTGTTTTTCGCCTGATAGGTTTTATAGAAATGGACACTTAATAACAAACATAAAAAAGAGTGAACGAGCCGTTCACAGTCACCAGAATGAACGCGTTCACAGTATTGTTTATCAGGGAGTAATACAGTACGTTCAGTTCAAGTTCACCAAAATTATGAACGAGTTCATGAAACTTCGTTCAATGAACGCATTCAGGTACAACACTGCTCATATATGATATAATGTAGACGAGTGTATATACACTTATATTTATATTCCACTTCACTCTCTTTGGCTTAATCCATACACACACACACACACACCGGTTCATTCATAAACTTTTGCATCCATATCACTTCTCTCCCACTCTTCCTCAGCTAGCCATGCATGCAGCCCCGGCTCCTGCTTAGCTCCTCGGCAGTCAACAAAGCTGACGACTCTTCTGAGAGGACTTGTGTAAGGCATGGGATATCATCTTGTTGAGAATGTTGTTGTGATATGAATAATCGCGTTGCAGTGGCGCTGATTTTCCACAGGAGGGGCAGCAAGACCACATCACGCACACTACCCCTTATTCAAGGGTTGGTTTGAGTTAGTTTTCAGCAATAAAAAGTGTGGAATGCCAAGATTCCATTGTGGTACATCGCATGTTCTCAGAGAACCGAGGTCACAATAGTGACAGTGACGTTTCTGTCCCATTCATGAAATTGAAATAAATAAAACCCAAATAAATCCTGCTTCATGGGCTTTAAATATCTTCCTGTAACTGCCCTTGACTGTATGTGTGTGTGTGTGTGTGTGTCACCGTTTACTTATATGCCTCTTCTCCTGCCGTCTTAATCTCTACTATCCGCCATGCTCCATAACAAAACAGCATTCTCTTTATCACACACACACACACATATCTGCTAGACAGAGGAGGCCCCTGCGCACTGGGAAACTTGGCCATTCAGGCGTCCTCTGCCATATTAGCTGTCAGCTCTTTTTTCTGCATCACAACAATTTCTCGCTCCAGGAGATCCACAGGCGTTCCCCTCTTTTAATAAATCTGTTGTTGGTGTCCAATTTTTAATCATTTAAAAAAGCCTGCCAGCTGGCAATATTACAGCTTGCACCCCCAAGATGAAGGCATAGATGAACACAAATTCACACAGACACACACACACTGTGATACACTGATGCACAATAATTATATTTTTATACACATATACACACACACACACACACATGCATAACTACAAACACACACACACACACACACACACTGTGATGCATTGATACACAATAATTGTGATACATATACGCATACACATATACAATAAAGATGTTTTTCCACCACAGGTCTCCACATTCATGCCATATAACAAACACAAATACCTACAGATGCAACCACAACGCCCTTTGTATAACCTAGCAAAATAGCTCACAGAGACAGAGCAGATAGGCACATGCACGTACACATACACACACACACACATACACACACACACACACACACACACACAAACTCAACCCATAAATCACACCTTATTGTTTTCTGTTTTTCTGTTTTTCTCTCCATGCATTTTCAATACCTTTCAGCTTTCAGAGAGTTGTACATGGATACAGATATCACATTTCCATACAAAGCTTGTGTAGGTGTGTGTATATGTGTCTTTACGCATACAAGCTCCTTATACAGTTTAATGTTGTTTGAGTGTCTATATGTGTGTGTGTGTGTGTGTGTGTGTGTGTATTTGTGTGTGCACACACATATGCTTGAGTAATTTAGAATGGCTATGCTGGCAGACAAACAATCTGTATACTGTATATGACAATCCACACACACCATAGCTGTGTGTCCAAGGCAGGTGGCTGTAGTGGGGTGTCGACAGTGAACACTGGTAGGGTGGAAGGACAGAGCGGCCGAAATGGGCTTTTAATATAAAGAGGTATGATATGAGGCCAGCCAGCACACACTCGCATTCCCGGAGGAGGTCAGAGCACACACATACAGTCATACTCACCAAAGGAGGACAGAACACACAAACACACACACACACAGACAACCCCAAGGCCAAGTAGGCCAGTCTTCCCGCTGCGCAGTAAATGATCCATGTGCATGTGTGTATGCATGTATGTGTGTGTATGCATGTATGTGTGTGTGTGTGTGTATGCGTATGCCAGTCAGTGTGACTTGTGTGTGAGCATATGTCAGTGCGCCCACAAGTAAGCTTTACTGTGTGTGTGTGCGTGTGTGTGCGCGTGTGTGTGTGTGTGTGTGTGAGAGAGAGAGAGAGAACTAGAATAGGAACAAAGTGTCATTGAGAGAGAATTCAGTATTCAAAGGCATGTACAACTGAATGATAATATTCTGCAGTCAGCATCTCTTGTGTGTAGTCTTACACACATCCAATCCAGAAGAAAGTATGTGTGTGTTTGTGTGTGTGCGTGTGTGTGTGCGCGTGCGCGTGGTTTCACCAACCCTTCCCAACACCTAGAGTAAGATGAAAATGCAATGTCTCACATAATTGCCAAACTGACTCAGGCAATGGAACATTTCAGTGCATGACCCTAATTAGAGAAACAAAAAACGTCCCCCCTTTCACAGCAGCTTCTTGACCTCTGCCTGTCATAGTCTAGGCCAGTGGTCGGCAATTACCAGTCCACGGGCCATAATGTGCCCACTGTCAATACAATCTGGCCCACTAGATGAGGTTGATTGAAAAAAAAAACAAAGATAATATTTGCTGTCAAAAACAACAATTCAACAGATTTCACAACACTATCACTATTACTTTCTTAACCTCCCTGTCAGTAGCCTATAGTTGTGAGAATCCATGCTGCTATAAGGGACACACTTGTAACTTTTTGCTTTGCCCGAATAAGGATCTTACTACTGTGTGTATATCTAGCCGTCAGTGCTTTAATTTTCTGTTTTTGTGCCTCCGTCTCAATTCAAGTCAATTCATTTTACAAAAGACAGGTCTCATTGTAGGGGTGGGCGATATGGCAAAAAATTAATATCACGATTTTTTTACAGTTAAATCACGAAACTTATTGAAAAGTATAAACAAACTATTGACCTTTGTAAAATTATAGTACTAAACTAGATTGCATTTTCTTGGCAGAAACCACTGGGTGAACTTGTCACCGTGTCACCGCGACACCCTTATTTTTCTGTGCGTGCTGCTGTGAATTAGCATATATTTTAATCATGCCAACATGCTAACTATGTTAACAATGCTAACTATACAAAAAGTGCAACTTTTCTTTTTCTTGCTTATGACATTGACATTTTGCTTTTGCTAGCAAGCAGTCTTGAGTGTTTCACACGTCATCCAAATATACAGAAACAGCATCAGGATTAGGGATGAGACTAATCCTGAAGATATTTATTGCAAGAGAAATAATTGCAATTATTACGACTATTATGAAATAATACATTTTACCATTTTTGTAACACTTTATTTGAAGGGGTCTACATAAGGGTGACATGAGCCTGTCACAAACATGACATGACACGTATCATAAACATTAACGACACTTCATTCATGTTTAAAACTGCTGTCATTAAGTGTCATTCGGTTTCTGTAAAGTCTACATCCCAGTCTGCATTTCAAAAACCGAATGACACTTAATGACAACAGTCATGAACATGAATGAAGGGTCATTAATAGTCATGATACGTGTAATACATGTTTATAACATACTTATGTCACCCTTATGTAGACCCCTTCAAATAAAGTGTTACCTACATGGTTTAAATATCCTGTTATTTATAACCTAATTAGGCCTGTCAAATGATTAAACTTTTTAATCAGATTAATCACAGCCTAAAAATTAATTGATCATGATTAATCACAACTCGAAATATGTCCAAAATGTTTGCAAAAATAGGGACAGATAGCGGATTTTGACACACTTACAGTATTTTTTTTATTTATCAATTGTGGTAAAAGCTTTGATTTTAGTCGCTTTGTCGGAGGAAGTAGTTGTTCTGTTGGCATTCTCTCGGCCATTGCAGCTCTCCTCTGCCGGCAACAGTAAGCTACCGCAGGTCATACTCTTAAATGACAGTTGAATTTGCCTCCGATGGCCACATGTGTGTTCTGCATGTGCAACTTTATTTTTCTTCCATGCAAATGTGCCAGTTGGTCTACTGTTGAAATTAGAGTTTGGCACAATGCATGTTATTAAAAAATGTTTTCATGCAATATTTGGGAGCTTTTGCGATAAATAAATTGCAACATATTTTATCGTGGTTCATTGCAACACAAATACGGTAATCATCTCATCCCTAATCAGAATGTCATGCGAGAATTAGCAGCTTACATAGCTTCATTAGCTAGTCAGGTTGCTAGGCCTATCTGTTGAATGACAGATGACAGGAGCTGCAGCAGTCATTTTGAATTAATGTAAATTAATTTTTTTTAAAATTACGTTTTGTAGCCATGATACAAATAGAGTATAGGCCTATGGTATATTATATAATAAAGTTTTTTTCAGTAGGAAAGCATGGTTTGCCTGATGGCCCACAATTGAATTGTCCAATTGCTGGTGTGATGAGAAATGTTGTGTTTACATAAAAGATAAAAGTTTCCTGTTTTTTACCTGACTAGCCCCAACACAGCCACGGAATGGCTGCATGGGTGGAAGCTGAAATCAGGAGGTTGAACTAGGCCCAAAAATTAAGAAGAATGGTCCAAAACATGTTTGGAACCAAACTTTCCAGCATTTTATTGTGTGAGTGTGTTGGTGAACATTATTGAACATTCTATGACTTTCATGTCTTTACAAACAAATGTTTAAGGTGTGTTGGTAAAGATCTACATGCATGTTGGGATGCATCTACACAGCAATTCTGCAGCATTTAAACAACAATTAAAAGTTCTTGAACCAGAATAATTCGTCTAAAGTTCTTAAAAATCTCAACCATAGTATGTAATCATAGAAAGAAAACAAGGCTTCAAGTATACAAAAAAATGTTAAAGGTCCTTTAAAGGCCCAAAATTTAATTAATCCGTTTCATACTGTTTAGGATGCTAAAATGAGTCATACACGGCGAACATCCGGTGTAGAATGCGTCACCGTGGCCAATAGCGGTAGATACAGCACTTGCAATGTTCAGCAGCGCGGTCCGCCTCCGATAGAATGCAGTGCAATACAATGCAATACAGCGGTCTTTAGAGGGAGCTCGTGAGAGAGAAAAACAGAATGTTGCTTAGCCCCTCTTTAAGGGTTTTTTTTATGGCAGGGTGGATGGCTTAGCTTAGGTTTGGTTAGGTTAGAGTAAAATGGACTCCCACCTTATGGGCAGGCTATCTATAAATGATACAAAACACACACACACACATCAGCAAACCCACACATACAACCTAGGTGGCCAGGTGGTTTAGAACAGGTTTTTGACCATTCATTCTTAATTGTTGGTAAACCAACACATATGTGACATAGGTGGCCAGCAGCTGCTAATACACAAACACACACACACACAGGCCCAAAAGTAAACAAACTCACAAACACACTGTGTGATCCCTTCAGCTTCTAATTGCCTGATATTCACAGCAGTGTATCGCCCCAGAGAGGAGACACACACAAAAGCCCTCCATCTTCTCACCACACAAGTAGCTCATTATCAACACAAACACTACAGAAGTGGCCCAGTCAAGTACTACAACACACACAGTACAGAGTTAGTGATGGTGAAGGGGCACTCATCGTTTTGTCAATGTGTAAACCAACTGCAATCTCAGTCCAATCTGTCAATTACATATCAATTACTAACCCACATCTTATCCAGTTTCTCTGATATTTTTTATCACACACACACACACACACACACACACACACGCACACACTCACACACAAAGTAATTTTCTGCAATGTCTTAATCTATGTCTGATGTCAAGGAAGCTTACACGAACTATTTTTTAACAGAGACGTATTTGACATCAGAGATCGTCCCATCCTTTGCAGGAGAATTTTAATGAGGATAATTGCGCTAATGTTCTTAGGGTAATATCTGATTTCATATATGGTTTTATGTGAAATATCAGTAGCCTAATGTCTGCATTTTCTCTACAAAATACAGCAAGGAAGGTGGACTTGTAACGGTTTTGAAGAATGAAATGTAACACTATTAATGTAGTTGCAATCCCAAACCAATTGTTTCCTTATGCGCTATTTACTTTGTTACTAACTGCAACCGTTTTCAGATCCACCTAATCATATTCATTTGGAAATTGTATGAGAAAAATCTGGTCGTAAACTTACCTCGGCATGGCAGCAAACTATGGCGAGCAGAACGACCAGAGGGATACTTCGGAACATCTGCAGAGAGAAACGGAGAAGGATAAATGGAAGCCAAAAAGAATGGGACTTGAAGGAGGATCAGATATACCAGTTGTTGCTTTTATCGGTGGCATGTTACCCAAAATGTTTTAAATTTTGTCGAAGTCGAAGACTTACCATTGTTGATTGTTCCGATCGGACGGCTTTTGGACAGTTAGGAGAGAGAGGCTGTGCTTGTCGTAGCCTATGTACAAAGCGGACGGGAGGAATGCGCTTAAAGGAAATTCGAGCAGCGCTCAGGAATCCGTAGGTCGTTGGTCTCTCCCCTCGGTATGACGTGGCCAATGAAAACCCCCTAAGCATAAGGGGGTAAAACTGTTCAAAATCGTCGACTCGAGCGGACTCGACAGCGCCACAGTGCCAAGTAGGCCTACATAAGAATGGATAATGAACCTATTAGGTAGGAGGTCATAGTCAGGGGAAATGCAGCGTTGCCTACTCGTCAAGAAGTAGCCTATTCATGGGCTAGCCTACCTCATGTTTTTCCCCTGGTCCGTTTTTGCTTGAGCTCGCAGCCACGCTGGTTTGTAATAGATCAATGATAATTTACCCGTTATTATATATTAAAAAAACTAGCCAATACACTATGCCTACATGAGTAGGCTAAAGTAACACTACACATTGCAGCTTTACAAATTTTAATTTTACATCTGTCCACAGGGAAATATAACTGTTTTGTTGTTGCCACAACATGACCTAATTATAATTGAAAATTAAAGCCTGCTGTAAAAAAAAAAATGAAAACCTGCTGCCTCCCTCGCTACATCTCCCAAAAGATTTAGGCAATTAAAAAGTGATCAAAATAAGGAAAAACAGTCCCCAGTGCAGTTAATATCAATGCACCCTTTCCCAAATATGAGAAAAAACATCTAAATTTTGAAATGGGGGGTGGGGGGTCTCACTGTGTATGTGTGTATGTCAAGGCTCACTGTATATTTATGTAACACTGAGCAAATGAAGGCCCTTATTTACACACATTTTTTAATCTGTTTTTACACGTACAGTAGGATATGCTGACTCCGCCATTTTTAACTGTCTCAACTCTACAAGAAGTGTAAAAAATTATTTATTTATTTGTTTATTTATTTTATTGTAGAAAACAAGTAGACATTTACAAGGACAAAAAGGAACAGAATGACATAAGTAGATGACAACAATAGAGACAATAACAAAACACTAACAAAAGGCTAGACAGTACTGCTTAAGTGTTCAGGGTGGGATAAGAGAAAGGTCATTTTTTCCAGAATTAGCGGGAGAGTGTGGAGGGGAGGGTGGGCGAATGTGGAGAGGAATGCATATGAGTGGGAAAGAGGTGGGGTGGGGGGGTTAGTAGGTGGGCCCGGAGATGGAAGGAGTTTGGGAATTGAGTTCAGTGTGTCGTGTCAGTGTGTGTGATTGAGTGAGTATGTGCCATGTTGGATTAATGTTGGGATTGGGAGACAGAGGCAGGAAGGGGTTTTCAGGGAAGAGAAGTTTCTTTTTCTCCTTCCCTCTCTCTAATAATAATAATAATAATAATAATAATAATAATGTTATATATCTGAATTTGCTACCTGAGCACTCATTCATGGCTAACAACCTCATCTACCGCAGCTGAGGGGACAGAGGAGTGTTTCCGCGTACAACAGGGCCTCCTCGCCCCCCATTGATGGCAGCCCCTCACACCCACCACACAACATGCCGAACTTATCCTAGGCTATGTGTGCATGGACGTGTCAAGATTATGTTCCCTCTCTAATGTGTAATGCATTAAAAGAAGTGAGCATGCAGGATGAATACCTGCTCAGATTTCCACCTGCACGTTGCATTGCACGCAGCACTTTTACTTTTGACGGCACGGAAAACAAAACAAAGGCCTCCATCGAAAAAAACGACAAATAACGTTATGAAGAGGCACTTGTAGAACAGCCACCCTGATGATTTCTCAAAGGTAGTTTTGCTCATGCTTACACTATATTGTGCTTTACTGTGCTGAATGAAATTAACATTAACGGTTACTAACTGCAACCGTTTTCAGATCCACCTAATCATATTCATTTGGAAATTGTATGAGAAAAATCTGGTCGTAAACTTACCTCGGCATGGCGAGCAGAACGACCAGAGGGATACTTCGGAACATCTGCAGAGAGAAACGGAGAAGGATAAATGGAAGCCAAAAAGAATGGGACTTGAAGGAGGATCAGATATACCAGTTGTTGCTTTTATCGGTGGCATGTTACCCAAAATGTTTTAAATTTACCATTTGTAAATTTAAAAATCAACCATTGTTGATTGTTCCGATCGGACGGCTTTTGGATAGTCAGGAGAGAGAGGCTGTGCTTGTCGTAGCCTATGTACAAAGCCATGTGCAAACGTAGGCTAGTAGCATGAAAATTTGACGTGATAAACGTGTTGGCGAGTGTAAAAAATGAACTTTCATCAGCTTATACCGTAGGCTATTTCCTAAAATTAGCTGAGACCTTTATTTACTTTTGACTACCCAAAGCCCAGTCCTTAATTTTAGGCAGGCTTTTATTTCTTATTGACCCGGTCTGCTATTGTGCCGCACTATTTAAATATGGTAGGCTACATGTACGCTATGATTGATTTCTATTATTGCATCAATTACATTACGCTTTTGAATCGCTTGGTAGCATTACCTGCTCTCCACTCGGAGCTGTGCGAGAGCTTCCTCACTCTAAAGTAAACCTAGAGAATTCGTCTTCACTTTCGGTAAGTTTCAGCAACAGTCTAGAGATACTATGACTATTGTATCATATCGATGATTTAGCCTATAAAATTTTCTTCTGAGCGCCATAGTTTCTGTTTTATGTTTTCTGTGTCATCTATTTTCGTCGGCTAAAATTGTTTCACATTTCCGCACACTAAAATTGGACTTGAATCAAATGACTAAAACTAAAAATAAAATACATTTTTGTCTAAAGACTAAGACTAAAACTAAATTAAACTTTCTTGTCAAAATTAACACTGGTGCATATTCTTCATGGGACATCTTTATAGTCGATCTATCAATCTAGATTTAAAACCCTAGCACCAAAGACGAGGCCTCAAACTTCACATCATGTGATGTCGCCATTTTGACACACGCCTCGATATGGAGTGTCGGGTAAAAATCATGTGACATGCTTGATACACAATTCGAAGTCTCAATACAATCTGGCCATCACTACTACCAGTGTTCAATATTTTATGTTTATGCAAGGGACTAAACAAGAAACTCAGGACTTGATGACGATGCCTAGGATATTCAAAATATTTTCATTGATTAATCCTGCTTATGAAGTAGCTACTGAAAGCTCTAGTTAGAGTGTGATATCTATGGATGTACTGCATTGATTAATGATAAACAGGAGGGAAATGTTAGAATAGTTTTTATTAGAAAATTAGAATTTGAGTTATCATTAATGATTCTTACTGTGTAACTAAAGAGTGTGTCTGTGTGAAAAGTCCAGTGAAGGACCGGTCAAAAGCTTTTCTTCATCCATGTCAGAGGTGATAAGATAAGGAAAGAAAAATGTTCTTTTAAGTTTAGTGTGTCTCAATAAATGCAGTGTGCAAAAAAGAGAGGTAGAGACTTGGTTGTCACAATTATGGCCTATGCACTCTCTCCTTTGCGCAGAGTTAAAACTCAAGCTTGTGTTTCTCTTAATTCAGTTTGTGTTTTGAGAACAAGTTTTCTTGAGAAACACACCCTTAGGTTAACCAAATTATTGTTGGCTTAGACAGCTAGTCTTAAACTTATCCACTACTAATGCAGTATGTTGGTTAAAATAATCAGATTTTTCTCACATATGGGTTACCCATTTTAGAACGTTTGTCATTCCATTCAACTCATCATTTCATTAAAAGTAGCACTAAATCAATAATATATAGGACACATATTGATTTGCTTCATTAATGTCGTAAGATATAAGTGCTATGGGTATGAAGGGAAAACGTATCAGAGCTCAACAGGCCTGTTTCACTGTCTGCAAATTAAAATGGGTCAAGTGATGGCCAAAGTGATTGTTGGTGAAAAGTTTTGGTAAAGAGACATTATAGCATATTTGAAGCAAGTAGTATTACAACAGAGTTGCTAAAATACAATGAAAACACATTACGTTTAACTAAAAATAACTCAAGTGAGGACAGTGATCACATCATCTGGATGCAGGTACATGGTCAGAACATACTGTTTCTCAATGAACGTGTGACAATCAGGCCAGATGACTGAGAGGTTGCAACCCAGTCCATGGGAGTTCATCATTTGAGGTCAGAGCTGAAGATGGCATAAGATATTTAGCTGTGTTAATTAAAAGTATAATTAATTTGTTGGGTACAGGAATTTGTCATGGTGACCTGCATGGTTAGTTATAACTGGCTGAGCTATCAGTAGAATTAACTAACCTAACTAACTTTCTCCATTTACTGTACAGTTTTCTGGCAATGTAGTTGCTCTTTCAAATACAGGCAGAGCATATAATGACAAGTAGACAAGCTATCTCAGTCTTCATGTTTAGGAGGGATGTGTGGGTAGAATAATCTCTAGTGGTAAGAATAATGATTAGAGTATTTAGTATATTTTCTGTCAGAACACAGTGTATGTTGTTCTATGCCAGGGGTGGGCAAACTTTTTGACTGGTGGGCCACAGTGGGTCATAAAATGTGATAAAGGGGCCGTGCCAGAAGCAGATAGGTGTAGTGTTTGTGTGCAGCAATGGGTAATAGTAGTACTAGAAGTAATAGGTAGTAAAGCATGGATATGCAAGGCTTTTTTTTTTTTTTTTTTTTTTAAATGCATTTATTAACAGCAGTTTGCAGACATTGCAGAAATAATAATGTTTGATAATGTTATTTAATATAATTTTGAAAGGTTTGGCGGGCCGGATTAAAAAGCCAAACGGCCCGTAAATGGCCCCCGGGCCTTAGTTTGCCCATGCCTGTTCTAGGCACTTTATAGTTTGTTCTGTCCTATATTGTCTGTCTAATGTACGCAGGGGGGAGTGAGAAACATAATTTCGATTCCTTTGTATGTCTAGTACATGTACAAATTGACAATAAAACTGACTTGACTTGACTTGGGGAGCCTTACAGGAGCATCCTCCAGCCCACCTTACATGACCTGAGTCACATAGATGAATATCAATTTAAATTCTTTGACTGACACATTTATCAATGAATTTTTTATCATATGAATTTTTATTACTTTCAAGTTCTGTTGCAGTGGAGATGTCAGAGATGTCAGAAGATAAGCTTGCTGAATCGAAGGATAGATCTGACCTCATCCGGGCCCTGGCTTCATCCTGCTTTGATTGCTTTGATGGCCCTGGTCCGGCTGTCTGATCTGGCTCCCAAAAAAGCTATGATTCTGGCTTGAGCTCCACTCTGTCAGCCATCTGGCTTTGATTTGGGCCCAAGGATCACCTTGGATCTGGCAGCTCTGTTGTAAACATGCAACTGCCTGTCAGCATTTACCTGTGAAGTGTGTGAGGCCATATCGACCAGGCCCCAAAGACAGTTGTTGTTTGGCTAGAGGGGTAGAAGAGACTAATTGTTACACATGTGTGAATGTGTGTGTGAGTGTGTGTATGTGTGTGTGTCTGTGTATATATACTGTTGTGCATACAGGGGGAAATATTGGTTTTGGCATTTGTTTGTTGTGCCTGGTTTGTGTGTCTCTTTTTGTTTCCTTTCCCTCTTTTCCTTTAGGCGCGGCGATGACATGACTGTAAGCTTGTGTGGGCGGGACATCTTGTTTTTAAGGAGCAGCTTTGGGCGTTTTCGCCCTCTGGCTTTTCCCTTCCACCCTTGCACGCTCTTTCCCCGTCCCTGGCTTGGCTGATGGCGGCACTGCAATGCTTTGTCTTGTTGCGTTGTGTGTTATATTTGCTTTTTACTGCTGGTTGATGTGCACCTCATGTATTCGTTTATTTTCTTTGGTGATGTATATAGTTTAGGCTTGGCGGTATGTTTACTTTTGTGCACTTTCTTGATTGTAGGTTCAGAGAGTGTAGAAAGTAGGGACCCGGAAGACTCACTTCATTTATTGTATTTTCTTTCGAAACGGGAGCAGGGAAGTGTTCTTAATTTGAGTTACGTAATTTAGGGACTTTGTTCGTTTTCTACTCTAACGCCTGGCTGTTTGGGTTGCGCACTTTAATTACGATAACACTTAATTCGCTGAATTGGCCTTTATGTTGCTTGACATGACATAACACGAATACTCAAAGAGGGTTTATTTACTTTCACTTTCTTGCCACATAGGGCTTGCCTTATGAAATTGGCAAGACATGCAAAAGTAAAGAAGAGGCCATTTCATTACCTTTGCATGTCTTGCCCTTTTCAATATCTCAGTGTGCATAACAGTAACATCTGAATTCCATGTGTGGAAGCCTGTTGGTTTGCAAATGTAATCTCCAATGTTTTCAAACCCCCAACATCATAACAGGCTCAACAGGGGTTCTTCATACAGTACTGGCAAAACTCAAAAAACTTAGTTTGAATAGTTTTCAGTAGCATCTTACTTCCTTTTAAGGGTCTTCAATGGGTTCTTCTGCTCATGGCAAAGAGACTTCACACAATGAGTCATGTGACAAACCAGGCGATAGGTAACAAGCACTTTCCAAAAGAGAATGGAGAGGTGTAGGAGTTATCTTGTGGGTTATTCACTGAATTGTTTTTTTTTGTTTGTTTGTTTTACAAAAAGGTGTGTGTATGCGTGTGTGTGAGAGAGAGAGCCCCCGTTTACACATATACGTTTTCTCTTAAAAACGCACTTTTCCCTTCGTTTGCGCCTTTCATTTACACACAAATGGAGATGTCGCCTCTGAAAACGATTCTTTCTAAAAACTCCAGCAAAAGTGGAGATTTTGGAAAACTCCGTATTCACGTTTGCACGTGTAAACTGTGAAAAACAGATACAACAGAGTTTTAGGCAGTCTACACTAGGACTGCTGTCTGGTGGAAGAGCTTTGAAAATGAGGTCGTTGTCCCGGAGGAAAGAGGCTTCTAAGTTAACTCTATGCAATGCTGTTCGACGTTACTTCTGCTAACGTTTCACATAAATACAAAACAAAACAGAGCAAGCTCCCCCCTCCCCCCCAGTGTAATCGTCGTACCTTAGTCAGTATAAGCAGTATAATTATCACCGTCTTGTAATGTTGCTTTCATGAGATGGCTTTGGAGATAACTGTTATTTTTTATTTTTGCATGTGAATGCTCTCACAACAAGTAATCGTAACTTTTACCTGTCCAATAAAAAACGTGCCACCTCTGCATGACTGCATCCGATTGGAAGTTCTTTTGCCGGCGAAGTCCACCGTTCAAACGAATCCCCAATGTAAACCCGGGGCTTATTTTGTTGCTTCTCAATTTCTCTTCTTCACGCCTTATATTCCTCCAAGCATCTTTTCTTCGGACGTGCCTCAGCCATTTTTCAAAAATAATTTACCGACACAGTATTGCTAACTCACACCCGGATTCACACTGTACAATCAGATAGATAGATAGATAGATTGATCCCCAAGGGGAAATTCAAGGTCCCAGCAGCTTAAAAAAATCACACACAACATATACTACAGTGTACACAGGATGATAAGAGTCATGTTGTTTTGTTGATCTGTTGATTTGTTGATCAACACTGTCGCACGCGCATTAACCCCCACCTCTTCTTAACGATTGGTTGGCCGTTGTCTGTTATTGCTTTGGTGCACAACCTCCTGCCCCTAGTGTTTGTTTTGGTATTGCAGCTTCTGTGTTGTGTTTTGAGACCGGGTTTTTTCCCAATGTATTCAGCAGGCAGACAGCAAGCCAATCAAGGGGTGGTAGAAACGGTTTGAGATAAAAATGAAATTGAGCTAAAATCTTGCAAAACTGCATAGATCCCCTTTAAGTTAAGCTTCTGATTGGCTTGTATGGCTTTCTCCTTCTTCCTACTCTGCGGCCCATAGGCTTAGCTTATGGCTATGGTATGACGGCTCTCGACAGCATATTTATGCAGCTTAATGTAAACGGAAACTTTTTAGAAAACGATGGTGTATGCAAGGAATTATTTTGGAAAACGGAGGGAAGAAAATATTCGTTTATCAAAATACCCAGGTAGGTGTAAATGTAGCCTGAGAGAGAAAGGCAAATTAGAGAGCCTGGAGTGTGAAGGAGATTGGGAGAGTGAGAAGGAGTTTGGGATTGTTGTGTTGTTTTTCAGGGACATTTGCATTCCACAATGCATTCCGTAGGTCTCGCTCATGCCATGTGTGCAATGTATTTTTTAAGTTAAAGTTAAAACTATGGCTTATAAACTATCCTCCCATAGACTTAACATTAGAGAGATAAAGAGAAGGTTGGACTTTGCTCTTAATACTGCACAGACACTTAATGGTGGCTCAGTGGACAAGTAACTGGGCTGCCATGCAAGTTCCCTGGGAACTGAAAGTGGGCTGCCGCTCCTGAGCAAGGCACTTTACCCTACGATAAGTCTCTCCTACGGGAGACTGTCCCTGAATTAAGTGATAGCTCTGAAGATGTAAGTTGCTTTGGATAAAGGTGTTGGATAAATATAAAAGTGAAACTTCAACTATGGCTTATAAACTTTTTAAAATGTATCTTCCCCATTTACTTACACTGCAGGAGCTAGCGTGACAGAGTTGATAATTGCATAATTGGCTTGTTAAAATGTTTGGTGCACCTGGACTAACTGTGGCTTTGTCAGTCTGAAAATCTGACTCTCTTCAGACTACATAGTGCAGACACTCAGTCGTAGCATAGTGCTTCAGCAACTGGGCTTGCCTGCAGAAAATCCAGGTTCAAATCCTGTTTATTGCCGCCGCACACTTGAACAAGGCAATAAACCCTTGGTTACTGAATGGAAACTGTTGACTATGAGATACCGTACTGCTCATACTATGCTCATACTATGTTTAAATATTCTCAAACTCAATTTGACCATTCAGCCACTTCAACTATGTCCACACTCCAGTTATTATAGTTACCATCATACTTATACTACTATCAAACTAGCTACCAGAACAATAATGCAGCTGTTTCCTCAACTTAAAACAAATGCATTCCCATGCAAACAGTAATTCCCTGGAATTACAGCATCTAGTTAACTTTGATATATTGTTATATTAGGTATTTGAAACCAGTGTGAATGTATTAGCATTTTTTGTGCTTTTGACAGGTCAGATAATGACAGATAATTTTCATGCGATTTTGATGTGTCAATGATGTATTGAGAGAATACTTACACATAGAATGAACTATAGTGTTTTATGGCTGGATTTAACAGTTACTACTGTAAACACTGTCAGTGAGACTACTGTTTTTGACAACATTCATTGTTAAAGCCTAATGAAAATAAACATTTGTAGGTTTAGCCAGCTTTGTTCACACAATGATACAATGATACAAAAGAAGTGGAGACTATTAATTTCTCCAAATGCTAGCTTGTGAATCATATCATTAGTCAATGCTTAGCCTGTAATTAGGAGCCTAAAGGAGAATGGTGAGGGCATTTGGGCAGAGATCTGAGGGACAGAAGGATTGTCCTTAATAGCTCTTTTAATAACTTTTAATTAATATGATCTCTTAACTTCACCAGTGGGATGCTTCTACCAGCATCTCACACTCACTAATGAGAGGGCGATTTAGCATGTCATAACTAACCACTCCAAAGGTCAAAGGTCATGATTGATGTAATACCTAGAGATCTAGACTTCTAAGGGCAACCACAGACATAAAACTAGTGTTTTAAAGAAAAGTATGTGCAATAAAATCAAGTTGTCCCAGAGGGGCTATGCCTGCTGTTTTTTCCAAATATAATGGGTACGAGTCAATTTAATGTAATCTACATTCTGGAACAGTCTATGGGCCCGATAATGCACACGCCGCACAGTGCTTTTGCGACTTGCGCAACCTATCATTGCTATTTTGTGCGAGAGCATCGTTCTTTTTTCCAGCATAAATGTACATTGTCAATATAGCAGATGGCTTTGCGCTCCGTCAGGCGTCATTGAAAAGAAGGGGTGTGGTGCGGCGCATAGCGCGAATTTTGTATTTTACAAGAGGTAAATGTGAATTCGCTGCTGACCAGAAAAAACCTGGTCAGGAATCATTCGCACATTGTTCAAAGGCTATTTTACGGGCGCTTAGTGCTATTATGGAAGAGTGCAGGCACAGGCTGCTTCTCTCATCAGGAGGAGCAAGCAGCAGCCCAGTCCTCGAAATATAAAATTCAAATGTACATCACATACATCACACCATTATTTTATTAAAATTATATTTGCAAACCTTAGTTGATTGCAGAAAGTACTGAGAATTAATAACTGGTGGGCTATGTGACCAGTAGCGAACACATAGAGATGTAAATACACCTTTCAACCAAGATTGTCAATAAACAAGTCTACATATTAGGCTACACCACCATAACATCTTTTAAGTTCATATTTTGGTTATATGTACTGTCAATCTCCTGTGACTTCAACTCGCGCACATTTTCTTCACATGAAAACTTTTCGCGGGGGCACTGTGGTCCTTTGCCGATCCTACCCTATCTCTCTCCCACTTACTTCCTGTCAATCTCCACTGTCCTATCAAAATAAAGGCAAAAAAATATCTGAAAAAAAAAACATTTCGCCAAGTATAATCCGCCATCATAATATCCATGGAACATGGAATGCACAGTGTGCCGGACTTTTAAAGGGAATGAGAGTGTGAACTCTTATTGGTTTGTAACATGCTACTAACCAAACACACCCATGACTAATTTACTCATTTAAGACAACCCATTGAAGTATGCGCCTACACGCAATATAGCACTCTGCGCTGGCCCCTCCCCCAAAGAGAACTGCGCTTCAGACTTGAATCTCTACCACAGACTGACTGACTGATTTCTTGTTTTGCAGTGGTACAGCAGTATTATAAGAATTATTCAGAGTTCAACCTAGTGTCCAAGGTACAAAGAGTGTATGTATTTTATTCCATTTGTATTCAGGAACCCCTAGGAGTAGATGCACATGTTCTTATCTCTAGCTCTGCATCCCTGCTGGACCCTGAACTGCCAACCTTGCATATTCTGACTCTCTACATCAGTGAGTGTAAGAACAGGCTGCTCTTGGTGTGCTGATATGAGCACCACATACATTTGCTGTGCTAAGAATGCAAACGATAGCTCCATCTCTGCCAGCAAAACTTGTTAAGCTGGGTGGAATTGGAATGCTCTGGATTAGCTCCTTAAGGTTTCTTCAGTTATCCATAGAGGCACTGAGACCTCTACCCCACACTGCCTGTCTGAGCGCTGAATCAGGAGCGTGCGTTTAGCCGACAGCGCTACTACTGAGGGCAGTCCAGACACACATGCAGAGCTGGAGAGCTACGAAGACAAAGAGGGCCTTAGGGGTCAGAGAAGAGCTAAGAGGCCCAATCACACCATTCCAGACAGTGTGAGAGAGGGAATGATAGATAGTGAGAGAAAGGGATAGAGAGAGAGAGTGAAGGGGCAGGGTGGAAGAAAGAGTGAGACCAGATGCAGAGACCGAGTGAGAGGATGATAAAGAGAGGCTACAGAAAGACAGAATGAGGAGAGAGAGTAGACAGAGAGATACCATAGAGACAGAGAGAAGAGTGATCTCATTAGTCAGGCGGAGCCCAACAGAGCAGCAGCAGCAGCACAAGCAGTTGTGTCCTCACCTCAACTCCCATCTCGAAGTTCAGCACTCCAGAGGGCCTTTATAATGAACTGATAAACAGACCCTGCCAAACCCCTTCACTCTTCACAGCCTTCAGGGGAGGTTTAGCTCCTAAGTCAGATGGGGAGAGACTGGCTTCTGCTACTAATCATTCTTGTGCCTTTTTCTGTTCTTCTCGTCTCTCAAGGCTTTCTCTCACCAGTGACGGGTTGGTGTGCTCATTCGGAGACAGAGGGCGGAGAAATCACCTACTGTACAGTGAAGCGTTAGACCGTTGGATCAGAAGCTTTGATGGAAGGCCACGAGAACCTTGAAGCTGAGCCAAACTCTGCTCTATATGGAGTTTTAGCATCAGTGTTTAGCTGTGTTATAATCAAGATGCTGGCATTTTTTAAAGTATATTTTTGGGCCTTTTGCCTTTATTGATAGGACAGTGGAGAGAGACAGGAAGTGAATGGGAGAGAGAGCAGGGATGGGATCCGGAAAGGACCACGGGGCGGGAATTGAACCCCGGTCACCGGCGTACAATGCAGGTGCCCCAGCCAGTTGCGTCACAGCTGGGGCCAAGATGCTGTCATTTTAAGGCTGATATTTTAGGTATGGCTAATAATATGTAGCCTGGCCAGAATGTGTGCATTTACGCAACATATGTTATTATTGAAATAGGTGTTTGTAAGAATTTCTGATCAGAATTTCTGATATTCTTAGTCACATTAGCCTGCCATGGCCAGCAGCAACAATCATTAGGATAACATTCATTAAAAAAAAAAAAAACTAACCAATTAACGGGTTTTCAAAATAGCTGATTACTGACTACAGGGATAATGTTTTCAAAATGAAAAATGCCATAGATAAACAGAAGCAATGCCTGCAAACATCAAAACACTACAATAGGTGTCTAGATTGATAGAGCAAAAAGTGAATACATTGTAGTTTATTTTCAGTTTATTAACGTGATTTCAAATTACAGCTGTCCTGTACAGCAGATATTCTTATTATTGCAGACTCGCTTCACAAAGTGAGTGAGTGACTTTAGTAAAAGTAAAGATAAACAATATGTGCCTATAAATAATTTTATGTGAACTGTCAGATTATGAGGTCCTTTGAATGATGAGGTTTCGAAAGAGAATGCCATTATGGTACAGTCGTATGGTTCTTTACTCTCCAGTAACTTTTTAATTTTTCTTATTACATACCCCAACAATGATTTGGGAAGTATATATATAACAGCGATATTGGTGATAATAGTGATAGTGCTTAAAATTCAACAAGTGTTTGATTTTCTGAATAAAAAGTTACATATCACAGGTCACTTATATAACATTCATGAAACTCATCAGAAAGTGCCCACTTAAGTGGGCAGAAATCCTCCTGCACATAACCTGTTCTCAGATCAGGTGCTGAGTAATCCTGTCTCTGGGTTGCCTACGCATTCATTCTCTTTCTGAGAGACCGAGAGACGCTCCATTTTAATGAGTTACTAAGAAGGTGAAGGCAACTTTAGAAATTGTGGGCAGTGAAGGAGAGAGGGGGGGTGGAGGGAGAGAAGAAAAGAACAACTGAGAGAAAATGAGAACAGAAAATGAGGAAAGCAGAAAGACAGAGAAATAGAAAGGAAGCAGGTGTGCCAGAGAAAAGAGAGGGAGCAGAGAGGAGCAACAGTAGATGAGAGAGGGAGAAAGGGCAAGACCTAGTCAGCGAGGGGCAGGGAGATGCAGGCAGCAGCCGGCGCCTTGATTGAAATCTCCCGGTGCACAGCAAGTCTGTGTTTTACAGGAGATCAGTGTCAGTGTGGGGTGGCAATAAAAGCCAGCGCCTCGTTTTCCTGCGCTTTTGTTTTAATCCCACTATCTTACCCCCACACACCTCCAGCACACTGACAGCACAGCATGCATACAGCAGGTACAGGAAAGGAGAGTGAAGAAAAAGAAAGAAACCAAAAGGAGCAAAGCCAAGGACAGAAAAGGTGAGCGCACTGGAAGCAACTTTAAAATTCAACTCACAAACTTCTCATTAAGGGAGCGTAGGGGATCATGGAAAAACAGTTTGACCAAGCAACTGAAAAGTCTAAACCTCTTTCCCTCAAAATCAGACCTCCAGAGCACAGGAATGATGGGGGGAGGGGGAGGCACATTCGATCATGTCAGTGGTTTACTTCAAATGACTGGATAGCATTTTTGGTCCTCTCTGTTTCACAGTTGACTTAACATAACTTTTGTGAGCATTTCATTCAATTTAAAGGGGTGTTAAGTAATATACCGTATTTTCCGCACTATAAGGCGCACTAAAAAGCCTTGATTTTCTTAGAAAATAACAATGCGCCTTATAATCCAGTGCGCCATAATTGTGGATTAATTTCTGTTGTGCTCATCGTCATGAGCAGCATGAGTTATCAAGCGCTTCACCTTAATATTCTAGTTTGTGTGTATAAGGATCCCACACCCCCAAAATGCAACCTCTCAAGAGACACGTTTACAACGCTGAATTCAAACTTAATGCAATCTGTCACACAGTACAACATGGGAATAGAGCAGCTGCCAGAGAATTTAACATTAATGAATCAATGGTACGACAGTGGAGGAAGCAATGACCTGCGCCAAGTAAAGTGGTTTTGAGTTATTGTTAATAGGCTGACTTTTGATTTAGCGGTATAGGACTCTTGTTTTGTTACGTGTTAAAGAGTAGTAAAGACGCTCATAAACGTTTGAACAATGTTAACAGTCATTGTGAACATGTGATGTAAAATAAATTTGGGTTTACTGGCTTATCTGACTGTGCGCCTTAAAGTCTAATGCATCTTTTAGGTGAAAAAAGTTTGAAAATAGACCACTGATTGACGGTGCACCTTATAGTGCAGTGCGCGTTATAGTGCTCCCATTTATTCCTGTAGTTTACTGTAGGTCGTCTATAGGTCAAGAGTATCAGCAAACTGACCATTCTTTGTGATGGGTTATGAGATTCACTAATGGATAGTACACTTGAGTCTTAACTCCTGACGAAAGTGCAGAGTGGATCAAACAAAGAAGTTTCAACAATAAGACTCTACAGAATTATGGACAAGGAGAAATGAAGAGGTACTCCTCCTTTTATTTCAGGGAAGTCGGACAAAGGAGTGTGTGATCGAACCAGGGAAAGTGATGAAAAGAGATCAGGACAGCAAAGGAGAGAAAGAGAGAGAAAGAGAGTGACTGAGAAAGGAAGCGAGAATTGTGAAAAAATGAAAGGAGTCAAAAGACAGATGAAAAAGTGATGCAACCCCAGGTGGAGTTTAGTGCAGTGGAGCAATGCCACAGAGATTTGTGTGGGGTTGCCTTAGATGTCACCACCACCATCACACTATGACAGAGGTGACAGCCTGCAATTTCACCTGTAGGCATGTGGGGTTTCCAGCTGCCATCCACGCGTCACAGAGCTGAGGCTTTTATGTATTGTGCACTCACCCCCAAATTACATGCAGAATATGTGTGTGTATGTTTGTATGTATGTGTGTGTGTATGTATATACATATAGTATATACTGGATTCAGTTCAGCTTTATTGTATTCTTGGTAAATATTCATATGGTTGTCTGGTTCATTTGTATTTGATGATTTCATATTTGCTCAGACAGAGAGCAGATGTTTGTGGAAGGTGGAAAGGGTGTTGTTGGCGCTGCACTTAATTCTCCAGAGACTGGAGAACTGGTCTCCCACTCACTGCCTCAGAGGACCATGTTGTGTCACAGCCAGTGACAAGCATCACCAGCAGCAGTTGTCTAGCCTGGTTGTCTGTATGTCTGTCTGATGCCCTATTTTTCTGGCTAGATCACACACACACACACACACACACACACACACACACACACA
>JAGFZM010000197.1:514845-542418 GCA_017657215.1 Limnothrissa miodon
GAAATTGTGGGATTGAAACAAACAGAAAACTATATGAATGTACAGTAGAGCCTCTGAATTCCTATAGCCTGCCTGGCAACCTGAACTGTAAGAATTGTTCTCTCATGGATGGAAATGCCGTAGCTCTCCCTGCACATCTGTCCCCTCTCCTCCTGACTTGAAAAGAAAACGAGCACATCAAACAAGATTAATATTAACATTATATTTCGAATGTTTTTTTTGGTGTTTGCCAGCTGGTGGCCAGTTAAGTTTACGTTTGTAAAACGTGTTTTCTGTCTTCCTACTGGTAGATACATACATTTGTAATTTTGCTGCACTGGCTAGCCAACAGTTCAGCTAGTCCTCAAGCTTTTGCCATGGAAAACACAGGCTAACTACAAAAGTGCAAACCACTTTTAACACATTTACTAGCGAACATTCGTAATTTCCAGCAACAACACAACAACTTGTAAGTAAAAAGGGCAGTAATGTTCTGTTTTTGCTAACGGTAGTAATTTTAGGTAACATTGGCTTAGGTCTACTTTAGTTTTGCATTTTGTGCTCACATAGGCTAACGTTACCTACCTTTATTGTCGTGAATATACCCCTCCATGAAGTTACTATATCCCTTCTTTTGGAAACTTCTTGGGATGCGATGTCCTTCCTCTGCCCAAGTTTCTACTTGTCCAGTAGTTATTAGCGGAACCAGCTGTAGGTTTTCTGTTCAGCATCTGTCCATGACTGACTGCCTGCTCACTCAGTGTTTGCTTTTTCCCCCAACGTAACCGAACCAACCCACCCGAGCAAGCCTCGTCGAACCTAAACAGGTAGGCGTATTCCTTGGTCGTCACCGGAGTATACCCACAAACACCTCATTAACATATCGGCTAATTTGCATGTTGGTGAACTGAAAATAAAAATGAAAATTGAGAAATATAAGCCAGGGTCAGCATCAGCCAGGGTCAGATTTAATTTTTTTATTTTTTTATTTTGACAGACATTGTGCACATTGTGAGTTAAAAAGCAAAGCCAAAGTGAAGTTTGGATTTTTCATTTTCCATTTTTGGCAGGAATGTACCAGGATCGTAATGCAAATGAAAAGACAATCAGACGTTTTTCATTTATTTTAATTTGACTTGCTTTCATTTTATTTTATTTTTGGCATGGATAACCTCCCATACTAAAAACCCTTTAAAAGTTTAAATGTCACGTGACACAAAAGCGAACCACTTTACGGCAATCGCTACTTTCTGCCTCTGTGACAGTTGGCAGCTGGTGCCTGGTTCAGCTTCATGACGGTCGTAATCGGTCGTGATTTTTTGCTGACAACCAGCATCCATGAGCTAAATGCTAGCATGTTACACAGAAAGCGGCCCATCCTATGAAAAGCAGAAAGGACATGAGTGACTTTTTATTTCATTTCTAGTGGAAAATCTATACTCAGGTAGCTACTACCACAACCTATATTAAGAAATTAAGTTGTCAACTGTGACAACAGCGAGTTTTAGCCACTTAGCTCCATAGACCACAATTCATTTTTCACTTGCTCAACAGCAAAACTAGCGGAATTTCAACAGATTGCAGGCAAAATCCGGTACAATGGAGTTAATAGAGAGTGGACCGGCTCCCCGTAGACGGGCTCTGATATAGTGCTGTGGAGTGGATGACACTGTCCAGGATGTCGAGTAGCTTGTTCAGGGTCCTTTTGTCTGATACTGAAGTGATGCACTCCAGTTCAGTTCCCACTACAGAGCCAGCTTTCCTTACCAGCCTGTCTACCAGCATGCCACAGCATAGAAGAGGACGCTGGCAACAACAGACTGGTAAAGCATCCAGAGAAGCTTGCTGCAGACGTTGAAGGACCGCAGCCTCCTCAGGAAGTACAACCTGCTCTGCCCCGGTAGTAGAAAAATTTGAAGTTATTACAGTCTTCTGTATTGAAACTATGTTGGTCGTTTCATATGTCACAAACCTGTGACCAACCCTTTTTAGCACCCCATTTGTCTAATCAAGTCCACGGCCGTGTGACCATTTGTTTATTGCCAAAGACCTTCCGCTGTCACCAATGCAATACACATCATGTCAGCCGACAATTAATTACTATAGTTTCCTGAGACAACATTGTTGATGCTAAGGCAATACACATTGTGAGTGAATGATGCTTAAATGATGATTTACCCATAGGTTCTAATTTTCCATGGAACATGTTGCAACTAACAAAATAAAACATTCTCGCCAGTTTCATAGCATTCCGACGGTCTTCATGCGGTTTATGATTTCGGATCACAGCAACGGTTCGAATTTATTTCTACACCCCTTCCTGTAGAGTGCTTCTGTGTTGACTGACCAGTCCAGTTTATCGTCCAGATGTATTCCCAGGTACTTGTATGTTTTCACCACCTCCACATTAACCCCCTCTATGGTGACTGGCATCAGGGCGGGCTTGGACCTCCTGAAGTCCACCACCATCTCCTTGGTCTTGGCAGTGTTGAGTTGTAGGTGGTTGAGACTGCACCATTGCACAAAGTCCTCCACCAGGCTCCTGTATTCCTCCTCCTGCCCATTCCTGATACAACCCACAATTGCAGTATCGTCTGAAAACTTCTGCATGTGGCACGACTCCGAGTTGTAGCAGAAGTCAGATGTGTACAGGGTGAACAGGACTGGAGAGAGCACTGTTCCCTGTGGAGCTCCAGTGCTACTGATGACCGTATCAGAGAGGCAGTCCTTCAGTCTGACGAACTGTGGCCACTCTGTCAGGCAGTCTTCAATCCAGGATACCAGGTGGGCATCCACACCCATCTGCAGGAGCTTGTCACTCAGTCTGGGGGGTTGGATGGTGTTAAAGGCACTGGAGAAGTCAAAGAACATGATTCTCACAGCACTTTTCTCCTTTTCCAGGTGAGTGTATGTCCTGTGCAGGAGGTATGAGATGGCATCATCAACGCCCACTTTCTCCTGATAAGCAAACTGTGTCTAGTGTCTAGTGTGGTAGCAAATAGAGTTAGGGGCTGTAGAATCTATTGTAGTCTTTAGAGTTATTAGGGAATGGTCAGTTAGTGAAGGACATTGAGGTAGGATAGCAAGTTGTTCTATTTGTGCACCATATGTTAGAACAAGGTCAATAGTATGACTACCTTTATGTGTAGGTGCATTAACATGTTGGAAAAAGCCAATGTGTTCAATTAAGGATTGGAATGCTGATGCCAGGCTATTATTTACGTCATCCATGTGGATGTTGAAATCGCCCAACACTATAATATTATCAGTTTATATATCAGGTATGAGATGGCATTGTCGACGCCCACTTCTCCTGATATTCAACTGTAATGGGTCTAGTGCATGGCGCACCTGTGGCCTAAGTATCCCCAGAACCAGTCTCTCCATGGTCTTCATCAGGTGTGATGTGAGAGCGACTGGTCTGAAGTCATTAAGCTCACTTGGGTGTGGTTTCTTGGGGACGGGAATGAGGCATGATGTCTTCCACAGTGCTGGGACTCTCCCGAGACGGAGACTCCAGATGTGTTCCAGTGGCTCTCCCAGTTCTGCAGCAAAGGCTTTAAGCAGTCTTGGACACAGTCCGTCAGGCCCGGCTGCTTTCCTGGGATGGAGTTTCTTCAGCTGTCCTCTGACTTGATCTGCCGTGACGATGGGGGGGAGGGGAGGGGGAGAGGGGTTACCATGGTCACCGTGGTCACCCTGAGGGGGGGGGGGGGGGGGGTGTGTCTGTGTCCTGGGGGGGGGGGGTACATCTGGCGAGGGTACGTGTTCCTTTGAGAGTGAGAGGGGAGGTGTGAATTGGACCGTTAAGCAGACAGTATCCAGGGGTGATTGGGCCGTTAAGCAGACAGTGTCCAGGGCAGCCCACGTCCCTTGTGACTTGAGTATGGCAGTCAAACCTGTTGTAAAAGTTGTTTAACTGGTTTGCCTTGTCCAGGTTTCCCTCCACTGAGCTGCTGCTCTTCCCCAGGCCAGTGATGGTCTTCATTCCCTTCCAGACCTCCTTCATGTTGTTATCCTGCAGCTTCTGTTCCACCATCTTCCTGTGTTCCTCCTTGGCCTCTTTCAGCCTGACTTTGAACTCCCCCTGTACGTGCCTCAGTTCTGCCTGGTTCCCCTCTCTGAACGCCATCTTTTTCCTATTTAGAAGGGCCTTGACTTTGCTGGTTATCCAATGCTTGTTGTTTGGAAAGCAGCGCACAGTTCTTGTGGGAACAACAACGTCCATACAGAAGTTCAGGTAGTCAGTCATGCAGTGTGTGACTTCCTCTAGATCTCCTCTATTCTGTAGTTCGCTATTTTGATAACTAAAGTCACGATGAACGACATTAAATCTTCACAAACATTGCAGAAAAACAACTCTGTAAATCGATTTTATGTCCGAATTGTTAATTAAACATATTTAGTAGAGACAAGATAATGTGCCCTCAGCAGGAATTGAATGTGTGACTTAATAACAAGATTCGTAGTCCACTGCTCCAACTATTCACCCATGAAGATGCATGGCCAAAAAGTAATTTGGTTTATTTATAGGTGTATGTTGTTTTCATTAATATTAATTCATATGGCAGTTATGGCCTTCAGTCTAAAATTTCAGTGAATAAGGTACATGATCGTATGGAAGCTCTGAACCGCAAGTGTTTTTTTTGTTGTTATTTTATATGACATTATCTCATTATTTCGAGATAATAAGTCGTTATTTTGAGATATTATCTCGTTATTTCGAGATAATTTTGTTTAAAAAAATTTGGGGGGGGGGATTTTTTATATTATCTCGTTATTTTGAGATACAAAGTCGTTATTTTGAGATATTATCTCTGTTAGTTCGAGATAATTTTTTGCTGTTGTAGTTGAACTTTGAACCAATATCAATATTAGTCACTAGATGGCAGAACATGTTAACAGACGCACATTCAAAAAATCAGCACCACCTGCTGATGACAGCCTGTAGGTCCGACCACCAATTTGAATGTTTCCCCATGAAGTTCAACTTCATATTTTATAGTGATGTCATTGGTAATGGGTTTATGGCAAATTATGGCAAATGCCCGCGAGTTGTCACACGCTTGTGGTGGTTTGGACACACAGCAAACTACATTAGGCCAAAAGTAGCCTACGTTGTGACTAGGCCTGTTCAGTTGAGTGAAGCTGAAAAAATGAGTTACCTGCACGTAGGATGCACTGCTATATCTATATCTTGAAGGAAAAGCTATTTTGCAATGAAATTAGGTGATGGAATATTGAAATGAAATGCTGTTCTATATTCTTGCTATAAAATGCTATGAAATGAAATGAGAGCCTTCAGGAATCTCAACAAATTTTATTCCAGTGGTGATAACCTACGGTATCCTACACTGTTACACAACATAACTGAACAGGCCTAGTCACAACGTAGGCTACTGTTGGCCTAATGTAATTTGCTGCGTGTCCAAACCCACACAAGTGAAATAAGGCTACACTTCCGTTTTTGAGACGCTTTCAGCAGCGTATGTATCTGAATAGTCCCATCTGTAGACTTCCAAGTTTCAGCGAAGTTAGGCCGACCTCACGTTGTTACAACTTTCATCGTCCGATGGTGTTCGGGAAACGGTTGGAAATCAAGTGTGGGCTCGTTCAAAAGTACTTTGCATTACCGTCGTATAATGCTAACTTCGGTCGGTATTTGGGAAACGCACCCCTGATCATTTGATGATTTGAACATCCACCCACATGTCAGATGAGGTCAGGTCATATTCATGATCTATTTAGCCAGCGCACACGTTAACAATGAAAGTTTTCTCTTGGATGGAAATGGAGGGAAATCAACGTCAACAACGAGCTGCAAATATAACAGTGTATCAATTTAAAGTAGGAAGAGTCGGGTCGATTACACAGGGGATTAAAAATATACGGTTTTCTCTGAATGTAGAGAGATTGTGATCTCCGCAAGTACTGACTGTTTACCCCTCTATTTGACCTATTCCAATCCCTTTATTAGTCTGCAATGGATTTTATTTTTTTTCCCCCAACTGATTTTGAGTGTCGAGAGCCCCGGTGTTCCAGGTTAGTTGGTGTTCACGTTGATTGATGATATTTGCGTAATTTTGCTGAATATTTATAAGGCCCACCCCTAAACAGTCGATGGACCTGCCTCTTGGGATCTAAATGGGCGGGTTTTTGATTTCTCATATTGGCCAAACGCTGGTAAGCAACACAATAGAGATAATCTCAAAACGAATGTGTCCAGTTATTGTGATAGCCTACCTAGTCTTTTAGCATTAATTTGAATGCCTTGTGAAAAAAAAATGTCTACAAAAAGTGATCAATGGGATTCGAACCATCATCAGAATAAAGTTCCCGGCAATCGGCAAAAGAGCCACGGGTAGGGGGTCTGAGTCGGCCCGCAGGCCTTAGGTTGGTGACCTATCCGTCATCCAACATTGTAGAGGCTTGTGAATGTTGTTTTACTTTTATGGCTGGAGCATCGTCTGGGCTGCATGTGTGCCACGTCTGGGCCGGCAATCGAATAGGTCTGCTTTACTCCATTTACTGTCAGACGAAAACCTAGATAGATAGATAGATAGATAGATAGATACTTTATTGATCCCCAAGGGGAAATTCAAGGTCCCAGCAGCTTAAAAAAATCACACATAACATGTGTGACTTGAGTAACATACTACAGTTACTCAAAATAACAATAAAATACAAATACTGTGGGTAGAGATGCGCATGAATGTACTGAGGTACAGTATGGGGAGTGTGTCAAGGTAGTTGTGCAAATGAGACCAGTAGTGCAATAGTGCAAGGTTAAAAGTCTATTGACTAGCAATAAATATGTGCATATGTAAATGGTGTTGTAGGGTAGCCTTGTGGTTGGGAGAGTAAAGCCAAGACAGTGACAAAATATGAGGGTGAGAAATATATATACATTTATTTAACCAAAAAAACCAAAACCAAGTGCTAAACGAAATACAAAAATGTAAGAAAGAAATTCAAAAAGGACAAAACACACATAAAGTAAATTAAAACAAATGAGAAAAACTGTGAGTTGACAAACACAACTGAAATAAACTACACAGTTCACAAAAAACAAACCCACAGCTCACACCAGCTTGGGTTACTGCACTCAGGTGCAACAAACAAAGTGTCTCCTTCCAACAAGGAGCCCTGACTTTCCCTCAAAAAAGGGTTTAAATAGACCAGGTGGTCAACAAGGCAGCCAATCAGAGGGCTGCAGTAATTAGGCTCTATAGGCCTTCAATCAGGCTACTAACAGCCTACCAATTAAGGCAACAGTTACCTCCCTCTCATGGGGAAACCTGCGCAGTTAAACAAAACTAAGGCCTACATATAAATGACAAGTAAATGACAAAGAAACTGAACTAAACTTATGTGCACCTAAGTAAGTCAGAAAACAAACAAAGCATAAAGCAAATCATATTTAAAGACAAAAATATAAATAAATAATAAATAAATAGTGCGGTGGGGTTCACACCGTCACAATGGACAATAAAAAATATCAGCATAGCAATAAAATAGTTCTAGTATAAGTATATGGACAATAAGATAACAATAAAAATCAGTGCAAGGATAAGTCTGTATAAGTCAGGAGGCACTTTATCCTAATCCATTCAGTGTGAATAAAACATGACATGTTTTGTTGTTCAGAGGCCTTACTGCTTGGAGATGCGGGCAGTTATGTGTGTGATATCCATTACAGAAGCGTTAAATATACATTGAAAAAAAATATATATTTTTTTATGTTTGGCACACTGTCACATCTGTTATGTTGATTTATAGTGGAAGCTAATTACTACATCAGATACATCCTGACTGACAGCCTGTGCAGCTTCCCTATTTTGATACATAATCTCTATTCCTTACAGTACTGTTTCTCTGACCACCAGTTCAATATGTGAATCCATAGAATATAGGAACTGTACAGAACATGCAGGCATGCAGATTAGTCTATTCCCATACCAATGTTGTGCATATGCACAGCAATCCGGAGAGCTATAGTATATATCCCATTACTTTGATAAAACAGTAAATATATGCAAACCCTTCCACCCCAACCACCCACCCATCCATCCATATCATCAATGCATCCTTTTAAGCTAAGCCAAATTAGCATATGAGAATGCACCGTTTGACATGGCCAGTAAGGAAGGCAGTAACCCAGTTTGCTAAACATTGTGTTTATCTTTTCAAAAACATTTTACAGACTTCCTATTCAAACTTGTAAGCAATTATGGCTTGCTTCAAAAGACTGAAATGTCAGTTATGTCTTCTGGGCAGCAGATATTTGCTAAATTAATTGAATATCTATTGCAGTACAGTAATTCATTTCAATTTCCACAGAGCTGACCTATTCCTGTTTGCTTCCCCTTCATCAAGAGTCTGTGTTGCTGAAAAATTCAAGTTGGTTTTCTACAGTGCATTCAATTTAATACATTTAAAACTGATTCTCTTTATGGGTCTTCTCTATGGAATGCTCTTTTGTGTATGATGGGAATTTAAAACTCTTCCTGTGACGCTGTTTTGAAAGTATTCAAGGGCAAGAGCATCATCATCTCGGCCGCAATGTCATTTATTAATAAACTGACATAAAACAAAGCGTTGGCACCCACAAGGGCACAGCAGAGACAGGGCCTGGACAGTGTGCTCGCATAGCCAGAAGCCATCAGCCAGCCATCCATCCAGCCAGCCATGCTTTTATTAGACAGAAGTACACACACACACACGCAAACACAGACACATACAGACATACACTTACACACACTCCACATTAGACTCTGCCAGGCCCAGACAGATGGACAAAGACAGCTCAGGCCAGAAGTAAAAGCAGGCTGTGCACCCAGAATGGCATCCACATTTGTGATTGGCTTGATACTACATGGTCTCTAGGGGAGGGATTAGGCTGCTGCTCTGAATTAGAAAGCTGGTCAGACACAGACATGCACAGGACTGGACAGTGGATGCTTGGTGTGATTTCATTTGTTCCCATGTTTGGATGCTCAAATTTCAGTTTAGTTGTAGTTCCACTAGAAAAGAGGGTGTAACGGTGTGAACCCCACTGTACTTTATTTATTTATTTTGTCTTTGCATGATATGTGCTTTGTTTAATTATATTTTATTTATTTTTTTTATATTTAGATCCAGTTCCGTTTTGTTGTATTTTCTTTTCATTGAAATGTAGGCCTTGTTTTGTTTAAACTGTGCATGTTTCCCCAAAACAGATAGAGTAGTTTGATGCCCATTAGCTGGCAGGTAGACTGATTATTGAGCCTGATTGTTGAAGCCCGGTAATTGCTTGAGCACCTGCTCTATTTAAATCCCCTTGCAGGTAAAGTGAGGAGACTTAGGCCCCAGCTACAAGGAAACAATCTGCACCAAAAACGCAAAAGCACCACTTCGTTCTCACTTTTAACTTCGCGTTTAGATGAGCGTTTTGCATACAGTCTTCCAGTGAAACTAGTGCAGCTAAAGCAAGTTGAATGTCCATCGCAGGATCGCCATTTTGCTTTTCTAGCACTGGGGCATGTCACTATGCGAGGAGAAACAAAGTTTTGTGTTTTCAATCATTTACACGATGACGGAAGAGTGGAGCATTTTCAAGTTTTCCACTCTGGAGGGGGTTTTCATTTTTTTGAGTTTTCAACCTCCGTCTAAACGATGGGACAAAACTATATAATTTGCGTTTTTCACCCGGAGCGTTTTCTCTTTAAAATGGACACTTTCCCCTTCGTTTGCGCCTTTCATTTACACACAAATGGAGAAGTCGCCTCTGAAAACGCCTTCTAAAAACTCCAGCAAAATTGGAGATTTTGGAAAACTCCGTATTCACGTATATATTTTTTGCCCGTTTTTCCCCGTCTTGGCTCTATTTCTTCAAACTATTAGGCTACCTTAAAACAGAGGGCAAGTGGAAAAAGATTCAGTTTTATGCCCACCTGAAATCTGATTGACTTATCACAGGAACCAACCCTATAAAAAGATCAGCTTGGTTAATAAACTGCCAATGATAAAGTTGGATTAATAGAGTGGTAACCCCAGGAAAGAAATATCTGGTTACATGGTAATCATAAATCTCTCCAAACATTTTGCAGGAGACGCACACACATGCGCACACACCCACACACTCGAGTACTTTTATTTGGATCTCAGAAACAAGCAAGTAAATACAAGATCCAAATACTGTGGGAAAAGTTGTTGAGTATAATGCATGTTTTTTTTCCCTGCAATGCATAATGCATAATTTTATTGTCAAGGGAAATGGACTAGTGTTAGTAGTATTAGTGGACAGGGACGATCGGTTCCTTAACAACTATCGTTCTAGAAATGAGGTTCGATAGCCATCAGCTTTTTAACGTCACGTCAGTTTGTGGTGAAAACCGCTAACGTCAAGTGTAACGACTCTTAGAGTTGCATCATTTTCGGGTGTTCATGATAATGTGCTTTTTACATGCCCTGTTATTCTATTCAAGGATTATAACATTTTAGACTGGTGAGTGTGAGTTGAAGTGGAGGTAACCGCAAAAATGCGGTTACATTTACATTTATGCATTTAGCAGACGCTTTTATCCAAATCGACTTACAAAAAGAGGATAACAATCAAGCTACATAGCAGAAACCTTAAGGAGCATAGTGCTAGGGAATAGTGCTTCAGTTCCTTTTAGTGCTAGGATAGAAGATGTTCTCTGAATAGCTGGGTCTTTAAGAGCTTTTTGAAGGCCTCCAGAGATGGCCCTGTTCTGATTGTTTTTGGTAGGTCATTCCACCAGCATGGGACGACACATGAGAAGAGTCTGGATTGCCTTGGGCGAGGTGCCGGAAATGCCAGTCGACAGTCATTGGAGGACCGGAGTTGTCGGGGGGTAGCCTGAGCCTTTATGAGAGCGCTTAGATAAAAAGGGGCAGATCTTCTAAGCACTTTGTAAGTCAGCATCAGTGATTTGAATTTGATGCGAGCCGCCAGAGGCAACCAGTGGAGCTCGATTAGCAGAGGGGTGACATGCGTCCTCTTCGGCTGATTGAAGATGAGACGCACCGCAGCATTTTGGATCATCTGAAGTGGCTTGACGGCACAGGCAGGAAGTCCTGCCAGAAGGGCATTGCAGTAGTCAAGGCGTGAGAGGACCATAGTTTGAACCAGCAATTGGGAGGCTTGTTGAGTTAGGTATGGTCTGATCTTTTTGATATTGAATAGTGCGAAGCGGCAGGCCCGGGCAACAGAGCAACATGGTCGTTGAAGGTTAGCTTGTCATCAATCATAACACCTAGGTTCCTGGCTACCCAAGAGACAAGAAGCCAAAGTTGATGCAAATGTTGTGGTGAATAGTTGGTTTAGCTGGGAGGACCAGCAGCTCGGTTTTTGAGAGGTTCAGCTGGAGATGATGGTCTTGCATCCATGCAGAGATGTCAGAGAGGCAATCTGAGATTCACGTTTGGATGGTTGGGTCATCGGGTGAGAATGACAGTTGAGCTGAGTATCATCGGCATAGCAGTGGTAAGAGAAACCGTGCTGGCGGATGATTTGGCCCAAAGAAGTGGTATAGATGGAGAAAAGAAGGGGGCCCAACACAGATCCTTGGGGCACTCCAGTAGCAAGGTGGTAAGGCGCAGAGGTGTGTCCTAGCCAGGATACTTTGAGCAGTCACCCAGTGAGGTAGGATTTGAACCAGCAGTATGCATCACCCTTGATGCCCATGTTTGACAGTATAGATAATAGAATACTGTGGTTTACCGTATCAAACGCAGCTGACAGGTCAAGCAGGATGAGTACAGATGACCTTGATTCCGCTCTGGCTTCTTTTAAGGCTTCAACGACAGATAGTAGAGCTGGGTTAGCTGGGTTAGCACTGTACTTTGAGACAAGTGAACTAGCCTAGGGTGGCGCCGTTTGAAAATGCAGATTTTGAAGCGGGATCGATTAATAAACATGTTTGCCGCATAGGTTAGGCTGTAAAGATTTAAAGATCACTTTTACTTAGATTTAAGTTAGGATGTCAAGTAAATTGCATGGCAGAGTGCGTGTGTGCGGAATGTTGGTTCAGTAATATGCTAGCTAAGCGCCATGTGCTTTATGAAACATGTGCTTTGACCAAAGTTAAGTGACATGTTCATGATCTGTTGATTGCACCTTACTGTAAATTAGCATGTATTTAAAATCACGAGTAATCATTCTCTTTCTTTATGCAGCAAGCATGCTACTGAAGGTGAAGCTTGGTGATGTGCAGAAATTTGTTAGAATAACCGAGCCAAATGTGACTGAATTTCTGGATGCAGGTAATAATGATGCAGCTCATGTTGCAAATTCAGTTCTCATGTTTGAATCATTTCAACAAATTAAATTTATATTAATGCAACCTCTGTGCCCATTTCACAGCTTTTGCAAAGTTTGGTGTCCCACCTGTAACAGATGGTGTTGAGATTATTGACAGTTCTGGGACAGAGGTGGATGAGGATGTTTTTGAGGATATAGTAAACGATCCTTCAACTGGGGTATTAATCATTAAATGTGATACAGGTTTGTTTCAGACTTAACATAATTCAAATTACACATGTTTTTCTGCTTTTATTTTAATGCCTTCAAAAAATGCATTTTTTTTCTCTTGTTCAATTGACAGAGTTGGTTGCTTCCCCTGAACATTCTCAACCATTGTTGATTCATCGGACTCGCAGGACACTGTCATCATTCCAGTTAGTCCGTCCAGTAAACGTCAGAGGCTAAGCATGTAAGGGTTGATGCTTATAGCATTCTGTTGTGATTCATAAATCAAAATGAGTTCATTGTGACGTTACATATGCTCTGATCTATTGGCCAATCATTATTGGCAGATACTGATTTCAGCCCAAAGAAACCTGATCAGAGCATTCAAATTTGGTGTAAAAGTAAGACCATGTCTTCAAAATGATCTAACCTTGTTCTGCAATGTCTTTGAAGCTGGTGGAGTCTGTTCTAGCAAAGAAACCAGGTGGAGAGCGCGTTTTAAACGAATATAATCGGACCAAGGGCTTGAGTGATGAAACGAGGAGGAAACTTGTGAACATACTGACTGCTGACATGATGGAGACAAATGGGTAATTTTTTTTCTTTTCAGTGTTGATTTCAAGTTAGGTGCAGGAACTTTGTTGATGTATGTTGAATGATTGAAATGTGTCTGAAAAATCCCTACACTTATTTTGTAGCACATCGCCGCCCAGGCAAGTGAAAGAGAAGTATGCAAGAGGAATTGTGACCTTATTCCCCTACCTCAGAGACCCCTTCTCCAAGAACGGTTATGTGAGTAAGAGAAACATTCATACAATGGTGTAGTAAATTTTAACTTAAATATATATATTTAAACATTTTTAACATTATCCAGTCTGCTTTAGTGTGTTCTGTTCCTTTGGGAAATGTTTACTGTATAGTTTACTGTTAGCTAGGAAATAGTTCACTGTATCATTCCATTTTTGTAGGATTATTACTACGACGGTGAGAGTGGGTCAGGGTACCTTGCTTGGATTATAAAAACAATTCAGAGGGCCAGTGCCAAAGATCGCAGAGCATCCTTTGGAGGTAATTCAATTAATGTAAAGACCCAGTAAAGTAAAAATATATGTGAGTTCCTCATACCAAAGAAAGAATGTTATTAATCTGTCATTTTTAAGCAGATGTTTTTAGATATGTTGTATAAGGAAGTGCCAGGGTTTCTAGCGAGTACAAAACTGTTAGTGGTTTAGATGTTTGTTTACCACAGTCATCAAACTCCTGGTTGAAGGGTAGACCTTAGACACAGACACCTTTGGGTTTTTAACCAAAACACATCAGCAATTGTCTATTATATGTATTGGCTGTGCTCATGAGAAAAATATAAAAACTTCTGTTTGCATTGTTGTATTCCATGTTTTTTAGCATCAGGGGAAGGACCATCTGGGAATTTCACTCATGGTGGGCCAACTGTCAGTCGAGAGTTCCAGTATGTTCCAGAGGCCACTCTGACTGAAGAGCAATGTAGGGAGGCGATCTCACTGATGAAACATTCCACCGATGAGGAAACTGTGAAAAAGAAGATGAAGCTAACATTTCACCATCGCCGCAACCTGGTCTTGGACCCTCATCAGTCCAACAAGATATTGTCAGTTTTCCCACGATTTAAAGATGTCAAAGGATTGGTAAGAATGATTTCCGATTCTTGGATATTATAATGTACAAAGTAACTGTCATTATTTTACTACTGCCAGTAATCCTCTCAACACCACTACCCCAGATTGAACAGGATTTTATCTTGATGTTTGGAGAGACTGCATCAATGAAGCTTTTGGAGAGATGGCCGACAACCTTCAAAAACAAGATTGTCCAACAATGCAGAAAGCTTCCGGCTGTTAATGAAATGAAAGAACTGTTGCTGGCTGCTGATCCTCTTTAAAAATGGTTCTGAAGCAGATTTTGACTCTGGTATGTTTCCCATAAAATGCTGTTCAATGCAGGATGCAGGATTTGGAGGGGGTGGGGTGGGGGGGTAAACTTTGACACGTGAGTTAAAAGAATGAATTTCAAATAAGAGTCCATACAAACTAAAAATCTAAGAACAATGATTGTTCAACTGTGATTGAAACCTGTGGTGTGCTTAGGTTGGGACAGTGACCTGTCGTCAGTTTTGTTGCTTTTACACCTGATTCCACCAACTGCCCAGGGTCGGAATATGAATATGTAAATCTTTTCAGACTGGAACCAACATTCAAGAACATCTGGACAGCATCACTACCAGCACTCAGCCCTATCTGCTGGCGGTGGGAGCGAAGAAGAATGCTGTTCACCAGTTCTTCATCATTCTCGACTGGAACGCCATACCCTGCAGGTCGACATCCTCCCTTGGTGCATTTGATGAGCTGTTTAAGGCACATTTTGTGTTTGGCACACCATACAATACATTACTCCACAATATGTATGTCTTTATTCAAACCACTGTGTACAACATTGACGTATCAAAAATGAAAGAAAGTCCCAGAGTAGCTGAAGTTAGGACAAGACTGCTTCATTAGTACTTCTTGAATTAGTACTTGTTTAATACTACTTCCTCATGAAGTGTTTTGTTTGTAATGCTGAGTTGAATAGTTCAAATAGGCTTGTTAGGTATATACAATCAGTTCATGGTTATTTCTCAGGGAAAAGCCTTCGTCTAAGGTGTGTTGAGTCTGGATGCAGCCGTGTTTTTGGCTCATTTTCTGGTTTTAGGAAACACTGAAAAATCAAACATAGTGGTACTGATCAGCTTATGAACACTGATGCCCATTTAAACAGGGATGAAAATGATGTTACTTGTAATATTGATGAAACGCCCACATCAGAACCAGTAAAATATAAAAATAGCACCATAGATATGTGTGCTACTGCTGTGGCAGAGCTCAAGATGGGCGGGTTGAGTCAGTTACATGTAAACAAGTTTGTCTCATCCATGGAGGAAATCATTTTTGAGTTCAAAAATCAGGCTAAAGTAGCTGCTTTAGAGTGCTTATCTCCACAGGACATAGAAATCAGGAACAAAATAGAACAATCCTTTCAAAAGTTAGAAAACCCATTCTCACCCTTAGATTCTGAAGCCAAACGAAACAAACATTTCTTAGAGAAATGGGGAAGTGCTGACCCAATTGAAAAAGTACTCGGGACAAGATTTGACAGCAGAAGAAATTAAACAACAGGGACATATGACCAGGTTATTGTGACAGATAAATTTACTTATGTTCCCATTTTGGAAACTCTAAAGATGATTTTTAACAACCCACAATTTAAAGACATGATGAAGCTCAGGACCATAACCAGGGAAGGTGTATACACAGACCTAAAAGATGGCAGTTATTTCAAGAATAGTCCGTTGTTTTCTGTTGAAAAAGATGCTTTGCAGATTCAGCTGTTTTATGATGACTTTGAGACAGGAAACCCCTTAGGGTCAAAAAAGGGACTGCTCAAATTAGGTGCAATGTATTTCACATTGAGGAATTTCCCTCCTGTCGTAAATTCTTCCTTAGTTAATATTCATTTGTGTGCTCTTTTTCACACACTTGATATCAAGCGTTATGGGTTTAATCAGATACTTGAGCCACTGATCAATGATCTAAAAATTTTAGAAACAGAGGGACTCAAACTCCCTATGCTTAAAGATGTGATTCATGCCACCTTAGTGCAGGTTACAGGTGATGACCTTGGTTTGCATAGTCTTTTTGGCTTTGTGGAGTCATTTGGGGCCTGCTATTGTTGTCGTTTCTGTCTGCTTGAGAAAGATGGTTTTCAGTCTGTGTTCTCAGAAGAAGATCCAAAAGTTGTTCTGCGGACTGTTGACATGCATTCACACCATTGTCAAACTATACGTACAGATCCTACACTACCTCGTATTTACGGTGTAAAACGCATTTGTCTTTTGAACTCTCTTCAATATTTCCATACTGCAAACAACTTCTCTGTAGATCTTATGCATGATGTACTAGAAGGGGTGGCTCAGTTTGAAGTTAAGCTAGTACTTGAATACATTCCGAGCAACTTTATTATTGCTGAACAACTTGCTGGGAGGATACATGCATTCGACTATGGGTACAATCAACAGTGAAATCGACCACCATGAGTTAAGCTATTTGATGGAAGCAATGATTTGGGGTTGAATGCCATACAATCTTGGTGCTTAGTGTGCAATATGCCTTTGCTTTTTGGGGACTTAATACAGGCAGGGGATAAATTCTGGCACCTCCTTCTTTTGCTTTTACAGATCATCAACATTGTTTTCTCACCAATCCTGTCTGAGGGAATGACTATTTACCTGAAATATTTAATCACTGATCTCCATCGACATTTCAAGCAGTTATTTCCTGCTGTTAATCTCATACCCAAGCATCATTTTTTAATACACTATCCACGTATTATTCGAAATATTGGTCCAGTTCTGCACATGTGGTCTATGCGCTATGAATCAAAGTACTATTACTTTAAAAAACAATTAAAAAGTTTTAAAGGTCCCATAGAACACGTTTTTTGACCATCATAAAATGTTCTTTGAGCCTCAATATTTGCGTATGCAAATTTGTGCGGCTGAAAATTACCCAGGAGCATCACTAGGCCGTTTATTCCATGCTCAGAAATACATGGTCATTACAAAATATTCGTATTTCCCGCCCCTTGGCCAGTTTCCTGCCTCCTGGCACTGATTGGCTAGTTCATTGAGAGGCCTGCTGAAGCAGATTGGCTCTCTAGTTTCACTATACTCTTTGGGTGAACTACCGTATCTGAGTACACACAGTCTATGGAGTAAACTTTAAATCGCGTTAACTATCTGAGCTATTAAACACGCAATGGACTTGTCAGGAATTCAACCATACAACAGCCAGATCTACAGCGTTTGGAAATGAATGTGTCAGACTGGTAAGTTTTATTGGAATTCCCGGTAACTAACGTTATGTAGCTACTATATAATTAAATCTGCTTCACACATTCAGACACGGCATTGGGAAGTTAAACAGAGTTGGCATTTTACATGAAGGACAATTTTAGTAAATAGGTAAATCAATTAACTATCTGAGTAAACAGTTAATGGTTAACGCTATCAAAATCGCATACCTCAGTCTCTGTCAGTTTACTCCGGAATGACATGTCACAGCGGGATGAAACGCATATCACCGGAAAGAGGACAACCAGGGCTTTCCAACTATATGCAGCACGTGTGTGTGCACTGATGTGGTGTTGAGATAAGCATTTTTAAATTTACCTTAATTTTATAAATAGTACAGTTGACAATCAGTGCTACAGTACAGTTGACAATCAGTGCATCACACTATTCTAAGTTCAATAACTCGCGAACCCGACATCGCACAGACACGACACGCATATCAAACGAAAGTACAGAAACAGGGCTTTCAGATGATACCAAACTACTACAAATAGGCCTACTACAATGCTACTCTAAGCAATCATAGTATAAATGTAGAATAAATGTATTGAAATTGTGACTACTGCTGTCAAACCGAATTTGCACTTATGAACTTATGAATAGCAAAGTTGCCGATCCTTGCAGGATATAAGTGGAAATGCGACATTAGTAGGCTATCTGTTGTAATGGCTAGATTGCTAGCCTCCCAACACTTTAGTGACCGGGTGTTTTTTTTGCTTCGCAATAACCTGGATATCGAAGTAGCATCAATTAGGCAAACTGTTAAGGCCATAGAAATACCAGTAGCCTACATACAAAAACCAAGACCAAAAAACACTGAATTCTAGCGGTTACCTACCGGTTGTGCTTGGAGAATAGTTAGATCCTGGTTTCAGGCATTGTGTTCGTGAACAGCCGGATTGATACAGCCCAAAGTTGGCGAAACAATCTGGGGTGAAATGGCCAATCTCGGATTGAAGTTTAGTGGAACGTGGTTGTAGATAAACATCAACTACTCCCGTTGAATGCGAGGTTCTTGAGGACGGTAGTGCAAAAAACCCTGTTACACCCGCGTGCTGACATTTTTTTCAGTATGTTCTCCAGTTAAACAGAAATTCAACATGCACTTATTTCAAACAGAAATTCAACATGCACTTATTTTTATTAGAGCTGTTAGCCGTTCTCAATGTTAGCTAGCTAGGCTATTACATAGACTACAGTCGTTATAGCCTACCGCCGAAGCAACAGGGGGCTGGACAAGCGACTGTTCCAAACAATTTTTGATTGGACCAAAGATTCTTGAGCAGAGCTCTTTGGATTGGACAATGTAATGGAGGAGGTGTAGCTTTGCACTGTCTACGTACACAGAGCACTAGTTTCAGACTGGTTTTTTTCAGCCCGGCAAAATCTAGCCTGAAATTTGCATATAGAAGGAGGCGGAAGATGTTTTTTGGAGTTTCGGTATAGTCCGTTGGATACCTTAAGCTACCTAAATTCAACAATAACAAGGTAAATGTGGTTTTGCATTCTATGGGCTCTTTAAAAACATTACTCTAACATTAGCCAGAAGGCATCAAAGTTGTGTGGCAATGAATTTTGAGGTTTTCAGTAAACTTTCAGCGTAACTTTGCGTCCAGGGAAAATGATGGATATTTGTGATCTTATAGGTGGTCCAGATATTGCTGTGAAATTAGGAATTGTTTCATCAACCAGTGTGTTTTCAGCCAAATGGATAAAATATCAGGGTACAGAGTACCGTTGTGACTTTGTTATTTGTGTTGCTGTAAGTTATAATATGCCTGTTTTTATAGAAATCAAGGCCATCGTTGTAAAAGATGACAATGTATTGTTTTGTGGATGGCTCATGGAAACTCTGTGTTTTGATGATCACTTTCATTCATTTAAGGTTAGGTTGCATCTAGACAGACCTGTGAAAACTTTTAACATAAGTGAAATATTTTATTTTAAACCATTTGACTTACAAATGAACTTTATATTGTACCTTATTGTCATTTTATGGAGGCTTGAGGGTTTTTTTCTATTTATGTCAAAGCTATGTGTAAAATAAAGTTGAAAATAAGGAATGTACATTGATGTGTTTTGTTTTATTATAAAATTAATTTCATTTGACACTGAAGACACTTTTATAGAGTTGTAGTTACACTCCAAAAGAGGTAATATCATGTAAAAGTAACACCTATCTGAGTTATCTGTACACCATGTAAAATATAGATTAACTCTAAGGTGGTGATTATATTAGGATTTCACTCTTAATAGTGTTGATTTGTCATTGCAACATAGCAGGTTTTCAATTCTTATTAGAATTTGATTTACACTCCATAGTGTTATTTTACCTGTCGTGTTAACTCTAAGTCACACTATAAAGTGTATACAAGTGTTAACTATTTACACTTGGTAGTGTTCATTTTACACTTTAACTTTAACACTAATGATTAACACTAGATTAGGTTAGGACCAAATAGACACTGGAACAGTGTTAAATTCAACTCTTTAAGTGTTATTTTGACACTATGAAATTTACTGTGGGTGCATAGAGATGTAGTGACATATAGGCTGAGATATGGATAGTTTAATCTGTGTTAGTTACAATGTGAAGGATTTAGGCAATCCAATCCAGAGGAAAAAGATATTTAGTCAACTTAAGAAATTACATTGCTCTGTAGCAATGATTCAAGAGACTCATCTGTCGGAAAAACACCTAAAATTAAAAAGAGAATGGGTGGATCAGGTATTTAGCTCTTCCTTTGAGAGCGGGAGATAAAGTGGGGTGGCCATTTTACTGAACAAATCGGTCTATTTTAACCATACACAGATTATTAAAGGGGACATATTATGCAAAAACTCACTTTTTACGGGGCTTTGAGTTCATATTTGGGCCTCTACTGTTCTTATAAACTCTCCAAGCATGAAAAAAACCTGTTCCTTCCATTTTCTGGCGGTCAGTAGAAAGACTTTGATGTCAAGAATATTATGCTCATGTGAGCCATTTGGATGGCTCCCTTATTCTGACGTTACACTAAGGGAATTGGCATAGACCAACCCCAGCACCTGTCGAATCCCCACCCATTTAGCCAAAGCTAATGTCTATCTGCTTAGATTGAGGGATGTTTCTCTCTGTCCTACCTGGGCACTTTTTAAAACGCTGCCGCCAGTTTTTCAAGTTGAGAAATACGTCAGGTTCTTTTTGGAACAGCTGACCAATCATTGTCAGGAATCAAAACTCTGGCGTCCTGTGGCAACCAGCAGTAACAGGAGACGGTCCAGGTAGAGGATTATAAAATGTCAACTTTTAACACTGAGTGATATGACTTGCCAATTTCACTGTGTAATAGTATTGATCTATTGAGTAAAGTTATCCATATTTGGATTTTTTTGGTAACCAGTTGTCTTAATTTCAGACCTTTCAAAAGTTAACATGTTAGCTAATATACGTGAGATTAGCTCACGTTCATGTCATGGTAAAAAAAAAGTTATCAACTGATAAATGCTGCCAGTGCTTTTTTGTACTAGAAAAAGCCTCGGAGTCGGTGTTTTTTACTTTAAAAAACCCACCCAGTGTGAATACCTTCTAATGCTTGTTAAAATATTGTCTAGGTTTAAATGAAATGTTTATCATGTTAGCAGTGGAGGCGCGCCATCAAGTAATGTTAGTCTAAAAGCCATTAGTCTGACGTTAGCAGTTGTAGCCTCACTTTATAAAACGTTACTTGAACGTGTTCAAGCTTTGTTGAGTTTAAAATGCTAGCAAATACTAAATGTTGTAAAGAGATGGCTTTATGTTTCTAAAAAATAACCTTATATTAGACTACATTGTTGTGGCAAACTAAACATGGTAGGCTAACAACTAAGGAGGGATCCAATGGTAACAAATATGTTTATTAAATAAGTTTATTGAATAAGTTGACTAAACATTCAGAAACCGCTTGCTGCATTCTTGCTGTTTGTGCTGGTGGATCCTCTTGTTCGGTATCGGGGTCTGATCCCGGCTGTATTTGCAGTAATTTTCGAGCAGCGTAAACAGTTCACGCAGCCGGAGGCTTTTCATGGGCAGGACGGGGCGTGAACAGCTTATTTGCATAAAAGTGACAGAGCCCAATGTAACAACAAGCGTTGGAGAGATTGTGGGATGGTTGGAGACCATACCCATATATTCTGGGATTGCCCCAAAATACAGACATTCTGGATAAACATTAAAGACGAATTGGAAAAGATTATGGGTACAAATTTACCCTTGGACCCTGGGTTGTTCTTATTGGACAACATGGCAGAACAAAATTTGACCAAAGACCAATGTTATATTTTACATAATCCTTTTGATGACCGCTAGGAAAATGATAACCATTCACTGGATGCAGCCCGACCCTCCCACAATATCTGAATGGAACCAGAAAATTAAATATGTTAAAATGATGGAAAATACGACTGCCATTCTACAGCTGAAATTACCTTTGTTTATAAGGAGATGGACCCCTGCTACTTTATTCATGGGTGAATAGGTCATTGAAAGATAAATATGCCCATGTAATTTATAAATATTATGTGAATCATGATCAAGGTCTTTTTTGTCAGTCTAGCAGATTGTATGTTTTTTTTTCTGTTGTTGTTGTTGTTGTAGCTACCTGTAGTGTATTGTGTGTTTGCCTGTAAGCTTTGTACTGGCAATAAAGTAAAAAAAAAAAAAAAGTAACAGACTGATAAATGTTGCTTGAATCATCAACATAACACAGTGTGTTGTATATATTGCTTGTTTAAAAGTCTACAATCCAAAGTGGTTTAATTCCTTGCCGTAGAAAATATTAAAAATAAGAGAAGTTGAAGGACAATCTTTTTTTAGTGTTTCACCATTTCCTGTTTTTCTCTCCATTTACAAAACCTATGTATGTTATGGAGAGACTACACTTGTGTATTTTTCTCTGGGGTTCAATCCTGGGATCCACAGAAGTCCTGTCACGAGGTACCCTCGACTATGTTGTCCCTGCTCAGCCTGCCCTTTAATATGTTTTGGTAACGTCCACACTGACTCATTTGTTCCAAGTCACCATGGAAACATAATCTAGATATCTAGACGTACCCTCACGGTAGCAATGTAGGTTGCTATGTAGGCATGTCTAGAAATTAACCATATATGGCCTTATCTTAGTTTTTCTGTTGGTTTGTATGTGGTTGATACATACTGTAGATGCAGTTGGTCATGGGTCAATACACCATTTAGTTTTTTTAGATTGCATAAAACACTGACCTGTTGTTTGTGCATTGCTCAAATGAAAAAAAGTACACTGTTGCATCTATCTGTTGCACCTATCTGATCATGTACAAATAGCTGTACCCCATATCAATAGAATATAATGTACTGTGTGTGTGTGTGTCTACATTTAACCAGTTCAGTATGTACTGTGTGTGTGTGTGTGTGTAGAGAATCAGAGAGAGAGAGGGCAAGATAGCTCTAAATGCTCTACTGTAATATTTGAGTTATATTTGAGGCTACTTGCTACCTGCTATTCTACACACAATTTTATCTGACTTGAGTCAGTGATGCCATCTACTGGACAGAAAAGATCACCCCAATAAGGTCAACATGGCAAAAGTCAAATCACACTCTGGTTATTGCAAAATATTTATTATTGCCACACCTATCTTTATTACTAGTGGGTTACATTACAAACACTGAATACAGTCAAAAAATAAAAAAGAATATCAATCTCATCAGTTAACACATTGCTACATTCGGAAATAACTGACAAGTTTGTTTTTTTAATTGTCTTTTCACTATGGGTGAGTGCACGTTTTGACACTATGGGTGATACAGGTTTAAACAGAGAGAAAAAGGAAAGTTACACACACACACACACACACACACTTGACACATTCTCTATCGCTCTCTATGTAAGGAAGCTACAAGCCGATATACGCTGATTTGAATGGAGAATGTTGGAGAGATCTTCAGGTTCATTGTAAAGTTTACGTTAATAACCAAACGATGCATGATCCTCGTTAGGTTTACCGTAATGTTTCCATTTCACTTTTAGGTTAACCTCATGCAATTATTGGTTTTAAAATGTGGCATTCTGTGCAACACTAGTTAATGGGGGAAAAAATATTCAATATATAGGCCTACTCATTTTCTTATGCACGTAAGCCTAGCCTATAGCTTTTCGTGTCGGCCTACAGTAGGCTACGAAGTAGACCAACAAAGTCACTAGCCTATAGTTAAAGTGTGGTAAAACTAATGTTTTCTTGTTTTCAGTGAAATGTGTTTAATGTTGATTGTACACTTACAATTATGAATATATATTAAAATGGAGATTCGTGCTTCTAAATGTCCGATTCATTGACTGTAGCCTATAATGTCAGTGGTCCGACACACCATTTTGTTTGCATACTCTATCTTTGCCCTGAAGTTGTATTTTATTTATTTATATTTTAAATCTCATGAAGGATTAAGAATGTTCAAAAATGATTTAACCTGTTGAGGAGTGACAGTCCGTTCCAAATCGCACACTTCCCAAAGTACACTCCCTTTCATACACTGTGCACTACAGAAAAAGTGTATGAATTTTCAACATGATAGTGTTGTTCCAAATGAAATACTTTTCAGCAGACTTACCAGAAATGACGTTAGTCACATTGGCCACATTAGTTTGCATAATCATGCTGTCTGCCAAAATATCGTCTGCTATTTAAATTTTACAGTTGCGACAACTTAACATAATACATAAAACTTTCATCTGTGTTGAGCTGCGTTCACCACTCTTTTAACCCCTCCACTTCACTGCGTAGCGAAAATGGTGTCCAGTGAGTGCGAGAAGTGTCCATCGACCATCCGGTTACTTGCAGCACTCGACATGCAGACGTCTGTGGTGGGTTGCCTTGTACTTCGGATCTGCCTCAAGCCTTGCCTGCAGGTTAGCACAGAGTTCACTGAGCTCCGGGCTACGGAACGACGGTGGCTGAACGATCCACCCAGATACCCCATCCACCACACAGTCTTGCAAGCAGCTAAAAAAACACAGGTTGTAGAGAGAGAGGGCTGTCCGTTATCTTTCACTGAGATCACAAGGTTCTACCATCACTGGACGCAGCTTCTACTGCTGCGGCTGCCGCGTTCAAACTGAAATCATCTATAAAAATATTCACACATCATGTACGTTATATTTTCACGATTTCCCAGCATCAATTTTGGGGAGGCTTAGCCTCTCCAAGCCTACATTACGCACCGCCCATGTGTGCGTGCATCAATTGGTGAGTGAACTTAATATAATAGTCTAACTATTTTCTCTCATAATTCTGTACTTAGCTATGTTAGAATGTTAGTTATTTAAAGTTGCCCATGTGCTATTTTTTTTACACACACAAGCATTTCTCCCATTCCTTCTAATGGAGAACCCCCCCCCCCCCAAAACCCTCCTCAAGACCCCCCGAATACCCCCCCACCCCCCCTCTCCACAGCCCCTCCACCAACCCCTCATTAACACCCCAGCTCACAATCAAATTGTGAAGAAGATATTAACAAAATATGTCAATGAACACCAGGATGACTGGGACATCCACTTACAGGCAGTAGTCTATGGCATTAATACTGCAAAACAGGTTATTATTCAAAGTGACTAGATAATGGATCACATACATTTAAAGATAACATTCAAACACAAAATGAAAATCTAACAAATTAAATTAGAGATCCACCAAGTACAGTCCGTACTATTTGATGTATAACAGGCAACCCCCGTCTGCCACAGACATTAAATGCCTGTGAGACAGTGGACAAATTTGAATGGGCAGATCCAGAGGAGGAGCTTGACCTAAAGCTAGCAGGAGTTAAGGCCCTCAGTGAAAAAGTTTGTTCAGAATTGTGTGTGATTTCAATTGTACAGAATTTGGGCTGTATGTTATTAAGTATTTTTATCTTTAAGGTACGAAACAACATTGAAAGGGCACAGGCCAAACAAAAGAAGGCTTTTGAGGTCCTAATTGCGGAGCCCAAAAGGAAGGTGAACAAAGGTAACTGTTTGCAGGATCTCCACCGAGGGCCATTTACCCTCACTTCCCTGACAGAGAAGGGTGTGGCAACTGTGGCAATGACAGGGAAAGTGCAGAAAGTTAATGTTTCAAAGCTGAGGCCTTACTGTCGGGCACAAGGTATAGTATTAATTGTACTGATTAGCAAATATAAACATGACACTTGACTGACAATTACTCTGATTTCAGTCAGCTCCAAGGGTGTGGCCACAGTGAAGACGGAAGGCAATGTGATCAAGAGTGACCAAGGCGAGCATGCCTATGCAACAGGGGAATGGCAGGTGGACCACCTGTATAGCAGCAGGGTCCAATGTGGTCCAATGACTTGGGGCCTCGACAGCACAAATTGGTGGGTGCTGATTTACCAGAGAGACCTGTTCTGCACATGTCCTCCTTAAAAAAGGAGGAGTTACATACCGGTGAGTTACATACTGTCTTCCTATATGATTAACCTTCCTCTTGTGTTAGCGTTCTGTTATCATTTCTTCTGTTAACGTCCCCCCCTAAATGGAATTTTAGAGTGAAAAGCACAACAATTAATGCAGTTCATGGATGCTTAAACCTGTTTTCTAGGAAACTGTTGGATCACTAGATGCTCTGGTTATTCCAGCATGGAGCAGGCAGCCCAATAAGGCAGACCACTACATTCTCTGTGTGTAGTTTAAGTTCTTGGCTTTCTCTCAGTTATTTACACTCTGTACGTGGTACGTGGAGACGTGGTCTACAGAACCATATTTAGGTTTGAACCACATTGTTTGTGGGCACTGACCTAGTTACTGGTCTCGGCAAACAAAAGCCTTGTTCTACGGCTTTAGGTCTCAGCAAAAGCCTTGTTCTGTGGCTTAAGGTTTCAGCAAAAGTTTCCTCAGTTACAGGTCTGCCGATCTGTATGATTTTAAACATGGCTGTCAATAGTGTGTATTTTGTCTTTCAGATGACTTGCAGGAGTCATTTCTCCGGGGCCTTGGGTGGAGAAAATGGGGAAAGACTTTAGTGTATGTACCAGTTATAGTTTTGCAGCTAACTGTGAATACAGTAGAACACTGCATTGATTGTCAGCACCATATCTGATTAACTCTGACTTACTTTGCAGCCATTCCCTTTACAGTCAGATGCAACTAGCTGTGGCATCTTCATGCTGATGGTAAATTTCTACAAATTCTATACAATTAACACAACTTTGTTCTAAGTTTCTGTTCTCACTGCTTGTCTACATCCTCAACAGTATGCTTTCTGCATCTGCACTGGGGGAGGATTTGAATTTACCAATGTAAGTTGTTATTCATAAATTGCATGTAGCTAAAAAACTTTGAAATAAAAAACAAAAAAAAGATTGAACTACTTGCCGCAATGGCTACCTTTTTTACAGAGTGACATACCATCCATCCGACAGTGGTGGTGCCTCAAAATTCTGGAGAGGTTCTCCATAGGGAGGTAGGACGAACTGCACAAAATAAACATTTTCTATGTTTTGCACTGACATTACATTTTACGTTATGTTTATTTTACAACTTTTGAAAGAATTGGGCGGCACTTTGGACAGAGGTTTGCTTTTTGGACAGAGGAGACAAAGAAACTGATTGGAAGCACTCTTCTCCCCATTTACAGGGTGCCACAACCCCCCCCAAGAGCCGGTGCAGGTATGGTTTTAAACTATTTTGGCTCTTAACTTTTTTTCTCATGTGTTCATGCCTTGAATATCTCCCTGTGCGGTTATGTGTAATAATAGACTAAATGTAATGTCTTTATTTCTCAAAGGTGGAGCCAATAGGGGAGGATCCACTCTCTGCACTGATCGTGGATATGTATGAGGCACATTTGGTTGTAGTGAACAACCCAGAATTGTTCACTGGCTTAGTTAGGCAGCCTTCATACATGTCAATGGACCAGCAGGACAAGGCGAATGCAGAGTGGCATGGCAGATACACCACAGCGTGGGATGCCAAGGAGCCATTCACCTTTTTGTTTGAAACCCGGGAAGACACTGACTTGTTGTTGCAGGTTTGCAAAGAGGGTATGGGGCTCAATGTCTGTTGTGGATGGGGGCACTGCATCCTCCCGAAGATCCTGAAGATTTTGGGGATTAGTCCCCTTCCTCGCCTTGCCTCACCTCGACTGTGGTGCGCCCCTCTGCCCCCTCCCCACACCACCCCAGAGGACGGACACTTGACTGTGGTGCGCC
>JAGFZM010000197.1:542428-633819 GCA_017657215.1 Limnothrissa miodon
CCCTCCCCACACCACCCCAGAGGACGGACACTTGACTGTGGTGCGCCTCTCTGCCCCAACTCCCCACACCACCCATTTCTAAACACCCGCTTTTATTCAATAACGTTACTGGCCTCAACACAACACTGACTCCCATACCCATAGGCAGAGACACAGATGCAGTAAGATATTGCATTAAAGGTCTCATTCCATCGTATTTTCATTAATTTTGTGGTGGTCTCTTGTCTAAAATAATGTCATGAGAGTTGGTTTCGACATAAATATGCTGTGGTTGTCTTGTTTCAAGCTATTTAGTTAGGTGAAAACGAGAGCAGGGATAACTCGAGAGGATTCTTATGAATATTAATGATATGCAAATATATTGCCTCTGATTGGCTAACAACACAGTGACGCTCCCTCTAGTGGGTCTGTCTGCAGGCAGCCTAACGTTTTCTTGAGGGTGGGTTAACTGCATAGCTAATGTTCAAATTGACATACATTTGTACGGCATTTCCGATTAGCTCGTTTTTCCCGGCAGTTTTCTATCACAGGCGAATACAGACTACAGGGGTAGGAGAGCATTTTGAAGTTGAGCATAGAAGTACAACTTGGGCTGACCTATGGTAATGTAAAAACATCAAGTCTTAAACGGTTTATTTTGGAAGGAGACCTTTAAACAGAGCTATTGAAATAGTCATTTAAACCACCAAAGCAGTCTTAACACAATGAAAACAGGTCGTTATTTTAACTGACACTGGGCGCAGCCATCATGGCATCCACCTCGGAATCTTTGCTCGGTCTTCTCTGAGCTCAACCGAGAAGAAAAGCCTGCGGTCCGGGATGACTACTGCTGTCACTGTGTCACTATGTTGTCACCACCAGTGCCTTTTAAATATGTAGATCATGCAGATGCTGACTTTTGATTCCATTAAGTTTGTTGTATCTTCTTTTCTAGATTTTATTGCCATTTATTGGTGTTCATATTTGGTACTGCATTCTTGTGTTTACTTTGCGCATGTGGCCCTTCAGCGCCACCCCTGCGGCCCTTTAGTACTGACGGAAAAAAATAATAATAAAATAAAAAACAGATCAAAGTTAATTTTTAATGGGATTTATCTGCCTACAGTACAGAAATAAAGTCAATCATACAGTACATTGTAAACTTGTAAAAACATGTAATAAGTAGCCTACATGTGATTAAAAAGAGGTTTTGTACTTACAATGTTGCTACGTCATGCGCACGCCTCTTTCCTAACCCTAGCTAGCCAGAGCCATTTGAGGCTAGCTTGAGTGGCAGCCTTGAGATTGCCTTGCTATGGATCCAAAAAGGAGAAAGATAGCCGAAGAATACAGAGGATTTAATCGGGCGTGGACAGATCTTTTTGCATGCTCCGTAACTACTGCTGGCTTACCGGAAGGTTTAATATGCGACGAAAAGTTAGCATCAAACAAAACATACAATGTTGAAAGACATTTCCAGAAGCACACAACATTTGCCGAGGAGTATCCGGCTAGAAAGGCAAGAAGGAGAGCGGTTTTGGAATTGTTGAAGAGGGCAGAGCAGAGCAGAGCAAAGCCACTTTCAAGAAATGAATAACATCTCCAAACTCCACAGCAGACAGCACTACTCTGTAGGTACATAAGCTCAGACGGGCCGAAAGAAGAAATCATTGAGCTGATACCTTTGAAAGGCCAAACAAGGACATTTGTGAGGCTGTGATCAACTGTTTAAAAGCCAAAGAGATCAACACCAGTCACATGGTGTCTGTGTCTACTGATGGGGCACCTAGTATGAGAGGGGCACACAAGGGGTTTGTCACTTTACTTCAAAAGACGTTGGGTCGAAAGCTCCTTACGTTTCACTGCATCTTGCACCAAGAAGCACTGTGCGCACAAATATTTCCCCAGGACTTTGTGAAAGTCCTGAGACGCTTTGCTGCATGTGTTGAACACGTTAACAAGTTCATGCAAAGCAAAGACCAAAACTATCCAGAGCTACAAGACCCAAATTGGCTTGAGAAATTGCACTTCATGGTGGATATGACAAGTCATCTAAATTTGTTAAACACAGCTCTTCAGGGAAAGGGGCGCACGGCCATGCAGCTGAGGGAAGAGGTGTTGGCTTTTGAGCGTAAGTTAACCCTGCTAGCGAAAGATGTACCAAGTGGTACCCTTTTTTTCTTTCCGTCTCTGAAGGAGTTCAGAGAGCAGAATAATGTCAACTGGAATTGGCATAATTGTTTGCCGTTAGCTTTAAAAATGACAACATACCAGCACCTTGCTTGCAAACATACTAGCCCCGTGTGTTTATTTCTCCTGTGTCGGGATTGTAGAATTCACTCTGTGCATGGTGCGGGGAGGACAGCATTCAGCATTCACAGATTCAACACCGGCCGCCACATATTGTGTTTCGTTATACTTTTTAAAATTTGTTATTTATTTAATTATTTAATTTTAACGCCATTGAAAAACACGCAGGATTCGTTAAGCTGAATCCCCTTTCTCCCTTTCTGTCACACGCGTCTGTCTCTCTCACACACACACACACGGCCCCTCTCCTCCATGCACACTGCGTATGTCTCCATGAAAACCAACGAGATCATCCCTGGAAGCGTTCGCACTGATGCACCTGACGCTGCTAGGGTGAAAGCATAAAGTTCTTCCGCAACTTTTGTAGACTATACGAGCAACTTTACCAAACAGTAGAAGTAAACTCACTCTTCTTGGCCCGCTCTCGTGCGCGCTCAATGGACACCCGCCCTCAACATATTTAATCCAAATATAACATTCACAATAGTGAACGCAATGACGCAAAGAAGACAACTAATCACTGTTAAATCCGGTTAGCATCATTAGTAGGCTATGCTGCAGACATTTGATTAAAACTCTTGCATTCAAGTTGACTGACCATCTACAAATGTTTTTCAAAGACTGATAAGGGCCTGTCCCAAGGAGAAAAAGTATTTGCTTACCTTGAAACTTAAACACATCCACAAACTGAACAGTCCAACCAGTAGAGTATGATAGCCTAAGCTTTGCCTGCTACTTTGTTTGCAATATTTTGAGGCTTCAACCAGACAGCTGAATTTAAGAGGCGGAGTTGTAAGAATACTAGGCTATAATCTGCATAAAGTTTGCTGTTATGACTATCATGAAAAATGTTTATTTATAAAGTTGTATTTTTATTTAAATGTATATTTAAGTTTACATGTTTATTTACATATATTGCTCATTGATTTTTTTCCCCTTAAATTTAGATAAATATTTTATTTTGACATGATATTTGATATAAAAAAGATTTCAAAGATATTTTAAGACAGTGTTCAATAAATTATGTTACGTTTGGAAATCTTGTGCATCCTCTTTTATTAGTAGTATGATATTTTAGCATGCAAATTAAGGGCGAAAAGTAAAGGTATCAGCCCTAAAGATCGGGCAAAAAAATCGGCAGCACATATCGGTGATCAGCTGACTCTGACATCTAAACATCGGTATTGGCAGCGGTTATAGAAAAACCCATATCGGTCGATCTCTAATGCAAACATGAAAAAATATGCATTTGGAGTGCTCTCTATCTTCGGATCCACATACTTGTGCAAGCAGGTTTTCTCAAGCATGAAGTACATCCAATCAGAATATCGCTCCCGTCTCACCGATGAGAGCCTACAGTCCTGTATAAAGCTCAATGCATCATCCTACAGCCCTAATATTCAGAAGCTCTGCAGTGAGATTCAGAAGCAAAAATCACACTGAACTGGATGAGAAAGGTAGGCTAGGTTATGTTTTATCTATCATTTATGTTTTATCAGGTTTCATGACTGAAAACATCCCTGAGCTATCTTGATTTTTTCCCCCACTTTTTCTGTTTTTGCATATGCAGGCCCAGATTGCATGTTGGTTATTGGAATTTGATTGGACTGAAATGGACTTAGTTTAAAATTGTTTCATTGACTCATGCTTCCCAAGTTTTATTTAAGCTTTCTTTGACTCATTTTTCCCAAGTTTTATTTAAGCTGCCTTTGTTTGACCAAATAAAAAAGTTTAGGATGAAGTCAAGGTGTTGTTTTTATTTGCAGAGGCTTTTACATTTGCCCTAATATTGCCATTTGCAGCTGGCTACAAACTGCAGAGCTAGGCCACTCTGTTTCAGTTGTAAGAGTTTTATGTTTCATGTCATTGGTTATACCTTCCAATAAAATAAAAAGTTGCTTTTACATTGTAATGACAATTACATTTCAGCTAAATATTTAAAAATATGAAAACATAACTGAATTCATAACTATGCTAATAATATGGAGATAGTGTCATTGGTTTGGATTTTTTTTTTTTTTGTGGCCCCAAACAGTTGACTACATCCCATTTCTGATCAAAAATGCCCCTTTGCATAGAAAAGGTTTCCAACCTATTTAGACCTAACAACAACATCTAATATTTCCCTAGGGCAGCTGTAACTGTAGAGTGTTGACAGATTAGATGGCTCCTTGTCCCAAATGAAAAGTTTTGTACTGCAGGGATTGGAGAATCAGAAAAGTCAACGGACGGGTGGATGATGGAATCAAGGCTGGTAGTCTTTCAGTGGCTTTGTGACAAAGGAATGTCATTGGTTCTATAACCTGCTTGTGTGGCTGTGGGCTAAAAGTTTTCCCTTGTGTGCCTGTACCAGCATCCAAGAGGAATCACAGGATAATCGTGGATCGCTACTTTCTTCCTCTTTTCACCCTTCCCATTATTGGAAAACCTGGGTGTGGGGTGTTGGGGTGTAACTGAGAATTATTTACATTTAGGATTAGATTTGATTGGATTCAACTTTATTGTCATTACACATGCATACACCGTAAATATAGAGTAATGAAATTCAGTTTAAAATCTAATCAGAAGTTCAAAGAGCAGCAAGTGCAAAACATACCATATGGATTGTGTACCGTATGGTCAGTATGTACAGTCAAGAGCAGCAGAGTACAGTTATGTGCAAATGAGAGCAGGAGGTAGCCAATTTAGTAGTGTGTCCCGTACAGTGAATACATATGTCAGCATCAGTGTGCTATAGTAATACAGATGGGTAAGTACTGAGATGTATAGTAAAAATATGTATAAATACAGTACTGTACAAATGGATAAGTATGTAGTATACACAAAATGTGTATGAGGAGTTATGTACAGTTTTAAGATATTTTATGAACAATATGGTCATTATGTACATATAATATCTTTATACAGTACAAAGGGTAAGTATATCTGTAAGTGGGCAAGTATACAAGAACATATATACAGAGTTGAATGAAAGTGTTTTTGGGTGTGAAGAGTTTTTTTTGTAGAAGTGGTCTAATAAATAGCAAGATGTGTGGGGGGATATCATCTGGTGACTGAGTTCAGTAATCACACTTAAGTATTTACATTTAGGCTATGCATTTAGCAGACGCTTATCCAAAGTTATGTACAATGGAGAGTTATGGCTACTGAACTAAATAAACTGATTTGTTCTGTAGTGTATCTCAGGACCGATCTCAGTATCTATACCTTTTTGCGGAAGTGTTGATGCTTGATGAAAAAAACAACTAAACCCTTATACTGGGAATATGTACGTTTTGGTCTAGCAACATATGAACTAAATATGTATGGTATATTTCTAATTAATCTACTCATTACTTTGGCAAATTTCTATATCCATAAAAGCCAATGCCAGGGAAATAGCCATGTATTAACAATCAATTTAACAGTGAAAATTTTGATTTGTTTAATTTTTATAAATAGACATGCACTTTCCCCCTGGTAATATGTGCCACCTTTTTATGTTTTGTATGTTTAAATGAGATTTTACAGAATGTAACATGTCAAACTTTATATGAAACATTGAATGTCTACTTGACACAACGTGTATTTTTTTTACCATAATAATAAAACTAAACCATAAAAGGATCAACAAAATGGTAGTATGGTTTACATAAGGCAAACTAAACTCTCATTTGAGTAGGCTATGGAATGTGTACGTTTGTCATCTGTAATGGCTGTTTACTTTAATATAATTTGTTGAAACGTGTGAAAAGGATAATGTTTCAGATTTTTTTTTTTTGCCTATGTTTGCATTTTCATTTCTGTTCCGTGTCTTAAAGATCAGCATGAATATCATACACGTCCCCACGACCATCAGAGAAAAACACTATGGATCACCAACAAAAACAGCAAGAAAGTACTTATAATATATTCATAGGTTATGTATTTGGACCTTTACAGATATTTTGAATTGGCAACCACTTGAACACATCGTAATGCACAATGTAAGCTACATTTAAAACATAAAAAAATGACCCTTCGTGATCTACTTTATAATGTTGCCTAACAAAATGCCGACAGTTGTGTTGCCTGGCCGTAAAGTGTTTCCTGTGAAGGGAAACTGAGAAACGTCATGTTCTGTCTTCTACGTAACTTTGCACATGCGTTGAACGGATCGTGCAGAATACCACCTTGGTTTTTTTATACGAAACTGTGTGGCGCGCACGGATCGTGCAGGCAGCACGGATCGTGTACCAACAGTTGCTTAACTGATGTTAATTAGCATATATATTAAATAGGCTAACATGTTAACTATGTTAATCATGCTAACAGTGGTACTCAGTGGTCTTAGCTGATGTTATAATTAACATATGATAATCATGCTAACATATTAACTATGCTAACAATGACAATCATACTAACAGTGGTACTCAGTGGACTTACCTGATGTTAATTAGCATATATGCTAATCATGCTAACTATGCTTAGTCGCCAACTAGCAGTCATCAGCAGTTGCTAGCGTACTTGAGGTTACAAGGGTTAATAATAATAAGGTATCATAGTAGTGAATTGTAGCATTATATGGTAGCATTATAGTTTAAAACAATTCAATAGTGTATTACGGCAATGAGGACGTAAGGTGTACATGATCGTGTGGGCAAAGATTAGTAAAAGTGGCTAACAATGCCACACTGGCTTAAGTGAAATGAGGCTACACTTCCGTTTTTGAGAAGCTTTCAGCAGCAAATGTATCCGAATATTCTCCAAACTAGACTTCATAGTTTCAGCGAAGCAAGCGCTGAGCTATAAACACTGGGTGCAACGCCTTTGACGTATCTGTCCAAAGCAAGTTTGCAAGCCGGGGTCATGGCCTGTGTCCTTCAGAGAGAATGAATGGGGCTACGTGACTTTGCGTCCTCTAGTATATTTACCACACATCTTTTATGTTTACATACCATGTGGATTTATGATCGGCATGTTCCAAAGTATTAGCCTCGCCCTCGCCAGCCCCGCCCTGGACTTTCATTTCATTTCGTCCGGAGGGTCTGGGAGCACTCCATTGACAATCGTTCTCTCATTAGATATGTGGTTTCTGCTGAAGTTTAAACTGACTGGATCTGCCTTTACCCAATCGCTAACGCCTGGTTGTGACGTTTGCAACGCGACGGCTTGTGAAGGATGATAGCTTGCCTACCATTTCCTAGCCTAGCCATTCCTTGGAAACTAACGGAGCAAGCTGGAAAATCAAACTTTGTGGGTAGTAGGGCCACTACATCCTTTCCGCAGATAAAATTAAACAAAGATTGTTCTTGTTCAGACTTCAGTTCTTGTATGTTCTGAAGCGTTCCCACAACGGACTGAATAGCCTCCTGTACTACGTTCGCTGCCGCCATTGTTATTGTGCACAATGCGCAGCCAGGCAACGTTGCGTTCAAAACCAACGTCATTGCTCACTAGAACACTCCCACTTATCGCTGATTGGGCCGGCAGAATGCTGACCTGGAGAAAACGATTGTCAATGGAGTGCTCCCAGACCCTCCGGACGAAATGAAATGAAAGTCCAGGGCGGGGCTGGCGAGGGCGAGGCTACCAAAGTATAGCCACATCATTTTTTTTTTAATCCAGAACTCGGCCAATTTATTTTTAGATTTTTCTTTTAAACGTTTTAATATTCTTGAATTGTGATTGGCTCAGTAGGTCACGTGGTTGGGATGTTTTATACAGCCACTATCAATTTGTTTCAAGGAAAAGTAGTAGTTACAAGTCAGTTGTTCGGTCAACACAGCAACAGACAAATTTGGACAAATTGTTTTCATTAGCGGTCAGTAAAGTAGATACCTTTGTTGTTCGTAAAATCTGTAAGTATTTTGGTGGTGACCCGGCTACACACTGTTAGCGATGGGGCTAATGTTACAGACTTCGCACCACTCATGAAAAGAACATTCGACTGACAGTTCAACTCTCCAATCAGAATCAGAGAAGAGGTGATTTTAACAGTTTTTTTTTTTTGCCGTTTTGCACCAACACAGCTAACCATACACCACATATGACTGTGCTACATACCATACACTTTTAAACAAGACTAACAGTATGACCATTTGGCCTTAAGCGTCCCATGAGAGCTTATCAAAATTCCGCTCTTGTCCCACCCCTTCGGACAACGTCCTGGTTTTGAAACCGAATCACTGAGCTATAAACACTGGAGGCGCAGAACGATCAAGCCGCCCATTCACTAACGTTCGGTTTCAAAACCGAGGTATAACCCAGTCCCGGTTCCTGGACCAAAACCGTATTCAGGAACGGACGTTACATATGTATTACTCACATGTGATTGGTCAACAAACAAACAAAGCATTACGGCTTCCGCTGTTCATTCCGCGCTTCTTTTAAATTGAGGTAGGTGCTGTGATTTTTATTTTTTATTGACAAGCCGTGATTTATGGTCATCAACGGTACATAGTTAATGACAGTCTGATGCTCAGTATTTAAATACCATTGGAGGAAACCTTGCTATCTTACATAAACATTGCATCTTTGCAACAATCAGTAATAACCCTGAATCGCGGCACGTTTGTAACGATAGTTGATTTCAAGCGCGGTGTTGGTACTCTTATGGAAAATCATGCGTTGTACTGCAATTTCAAAACTGCAGTATTTTCTACAGTATCACAGTAGTAAATACACAATTCTATGGCCTACACGACGAAACGGCATTCATGAAAAATACGTCGACAACGATGCAAAATTGCCTACTGCATTGTACTGCACAATGTAGCTATAACATTTGGATATTCGAAAATATTCCATCACTGGAGAAAACTGCAGTTTTCCTGTTACTTATACATGTTAAGCATCTCAATATACAACATTCATATATGATCTTGTGTGATGTCTCTGCTTCCTGTTACCAATTGTTCTTTTTATGAATTTTAATAGAAGTTGTATCCTTTAATACCTTTGTGTACTTCAACATCCAAAACGACTGGGCAGAGTGACCATGCACTCAGGGATATCTGACCTTAACAGCTATCCCCGGCTTAAGCGTAAAAAATCTGTCAGTATTTTTGTCTTGTGTACATAGTATTGGTGTATGATTTTGTTCCTATTAGGGATGTGAATCTTCATAACCGAAGCAATACGATACGCATCTCGATACACTGCTAACGATTCGATACATAAATGATTCACATGAAACAATCGGCAATAAGATACGATACGATTCTCCCACCAACTCCAATACACTACAATTTGATTTAACACAATACGATACAGTGCGATACAGTGTGATACGATGCAATACAATGCAAGAAGAAAATAGAGAAGAATATAGAAGAAAAGAATATAGGCTAGCCTAGTATTGAATACGTAGTAGTAAGGACTTGAGCAGGGCCAATGGAACAATTCCCTAAACTGGAAGTAGTGGTGGCTTTTGGCATTTACAACTAGCCTACAGTAATGTAAATGTTTTGTACAGAGTATACAGACACACAACAAGGCCCGGTTTCCCAAAACATTCTTGTCGCTAAGTAGTGCTCAGTAGGCCTACCTTAACCTCTCTCTTAATGTTATGGCAAAATTCCCGAAGCGCACATAGACATTTCTTACGCTTTAAAAGTTTTTCATTATTCATCATTCATTTACGTCACGTTAACATTAACGTTACCAGTAGCCTATTTACTGTCTTGGGAGATTTGACATCCATTAGTAGCATTAACGTTAGCGCTGCCTTCAGATGTTAAAATAGGTTGTGTTCCTTGTATGTTCAATCGCGGCAACAAATGTGTAACAACGTTAGTTCGCTAACCAGGTGTTTTAGAAGCATTAACGTTAGTGCTCCATCACATTTACGGCTTCAGATGAAAAAAATAGGTTGTGCTCTGTGTAACGTTATGTTCAATCGCGGCATAGCACATTTTATTTATTGCATTGGATTTCTCCATCAGTCGATCACGTTTGTAAAAGTGTTGCAAAATCCAGACGAAACCGAGTGTATCAACTTCTATGCTTAGTCTACCCGTACACTGAGTCTCTGACCGCTCGCCACCTCTGTTTCAAATAAAGCCTGCTGTGTATATGCCCCAACAAAACTTGTGCAGATGAGTCAGGCAGAATTGCCAATTACAGGCACAAGGAGGAGAATGCAGGCCAGCACTAGATCAGTTAGGTTAATAGATCAGTCGGTTTTTACAGATGCAGAGATTTTACATAAGATAAATCTCGATTTCATCCGAAGATTTAACCGATGCACACTTTTGACACCGATGCTACCGTATCATATATGTTCATACCGATATACCGATACAAATCGGTGAATCTTCCCATCCCTAGTTTCTATAATAATGAATTTTACCCATGTTGCTCTTGGGTACTTTTGCAGTGAAATGAGACAGTACTACTGTAAAAAGTCTGTTTACAAACAATTGAACTGATTTGAATGTAGTTGGTTGATGTGATTCTGGTCAAATTGAAAAATTCAATGTGTAATTTCTAAATGCTAACTGCATATAAAGCAGCCTGTACGTGGAACCTCAGGACAGAGGTGCAGGTCCCAAGATTACAACAGGAAACCTGAGGAAAATGATCCACAAGAAGGGCCATCCAGTCTGGGTCCATCTGAGGAGGAAAGCATGATTCCCGAAGTGGAAGTATCATCGCCGGTGGGTTAATTAAAGTGTTAAACATTTCCTTGGTGTCATCATTCATTCTACCCTCTCTATTCCTAAATAATACGTCACCAAAACGACTTTCTTTCGTCTCAGAACCATCTCCAAGCTCCGCCCCTCACTAAACACCAATTTATGCTTTTGTAAGCTCAACAGGACTACTGCAATGCTCTGTTCATTGGTCTCCAAGGAAAATCACTAGGGCTTCACAGACTTTGGTGGAAAATGTACTACCTTAATTTAGTGGGATCTAGTTTGGGTGGGAGTGATTACTTAGCTAATCCACATTTGGATCATACAGCTTGTGGTTTATGAGTTTATATTGTAACCGAGCGTTGGTACTATTTACATGTATATTAACTTGACACAATAATTCAGAGGGAGAAAACTGAGATCTGCTTTACTGGTAAATTGGAGCCAGAGAGAGAGAGAGATCTCACGAGAGTTGGAATATACTCACAGACATACGGAAAGCCCCGAGGAGATAGAATACATTTGCTCATTACATCTGTCTCATACAAATCTGTTACAATATGTTAAAGGTATGAATAATGCTTTAAAAAGTTTACTATTTCTGTCTGTGATGTTTTTACAACAGTTTACTGACGGGGACTGATATGAGTGCCTGCTTTTACAAACGGAACAGGTGCTTGTTCTGGCAGAGGGGACAATATTTATCTTCAGTGATTTCAATGTCCTCACAAAATGTTTAGATGTAAGTAGCTACTAATTTTTTCAAGTCTGCATATTTTGCATAATCAGTATTAAAAATGTGCAGAATTGTTAACAAATATGCTTCCATATTAAACAGCATAAGAGACTGGTCGTCATTCAGAGAAGATCTGTTCTAACTGCTGGACATGGCAGGTCCTTTCTTTATTCCTGCTCCTGCAGTTTCCACCAAGGGAGACTTGTGGAAGCGCTCTCCAGTAAACTGCAGCAGACCTTCAATGGTATAGCATTTACATAAAGGAGAAGTCCGGTGTTTTTTGGACCTGGGCTGTACTGGAAGATGTTACCGAGTACAAACATATATCAAATTCCCACCTCCGTTCACCCCCCGCATTCCGCAGTCAACCGTTTTTAGCCAAAGCTTTCATTAGCCTTACACTGCTAGTTATAGGGGCATGACTGTGCCTATGCAGCTAAATCGCTATTTTTACACCATTAAAAAGGTTCAAAGTAACTCCACACTTCATTGGTAGACTTCTGAGGGCCCTGACATTTAAAACGAGACAATGATAACTTTGAAAGTACACCAGTACTTTATTAAAAGACAGTTTATACAGACTGTACCTTCATGGAATTTTATGTTCGCCGTCATCTTGAAATTAAGCCTAGATAAGTGGACTGCTGAGTTCCGATGAACAAATACACAGGGAAACAGCTTTGAAATAAACTCTGTAGAAGTGCTTGGATTCGAGCTGAAAATATATGGAGACTGTCTATATGAGAATGAAGAGCACAATACCAAAAACTGTAGGCCTATGAACGTAACTTGGAAAAGGTTTTACTCAGTGATGGGAATCTCGCGTAAGACGTCCTGTACAGTGATCTGATTAGTCACAAAACTATTTACATTAGTCGTGGACTGGACTGGCGATTGTAGTTGGCCCAGCCCAGCCCAGGTCCAAAAAACACCGGACTTCTCCTTTAAGGCACTGTAGAATTGACTTATTTACTTCATTGGTCACATTCGAGAGTTTCAATGCACACCCTTACAGACTCACAGATTTAGATGTGCATGATTGCATGTGCATGCAATGATTTAGGTGTATCTCGCTGTCAAAATCCATAAAAAACAAGGAGAACTGGCGAAAATTCATACAAGGCCTGGGAACTTTTTTTTCTGTAGTGTGGTGTTATTTGACTATTAATTGACTTTTGGGCTTATGTTTCTGGGAAGATATTGAAACTGTGACAATTCATGGTAGTTGTTACTGTGTCATTACAGTTTCATTGGAATAGTTAGTTTTATTCAATGTGTTTCTCAGATGTATTGTATTTTATCAAGCAGTGTACTAAACGTTTCTGTGTCTTTATATAATTTCAGAGGGTAGCTGCAAGCAGTGCCGTAGCTCCGCAGACGCACATAACGCACACTGCGTAGGGCACCAACAAAATCAGGGTTGTGAAAAAAAATGTGTAAACCATATTAATACTATAAATATACATTAATATGGTTAAACAATACAAAAACAACATAAACCATTTTTTCCGAGAAAAGGGGTGAATCTGCTTTGTGCCCCTCTCTCCAGTCTCCTCCTGGTGCCCCCCCTCCCCCCAGTGGTCTGTTCGATTATGCCTCATTCGCATTTGGTATTGGTAAACACCTGTTCGAACATGGCCTCGAAACGGCAACAAGAGTCGGGAGCGGAGAAAAGAAAAAAGAAGAAGAAGCGTGATGAAACTTAAGCGTCGCTTGCCGGTAAGGCAATGTTTAAATAAAAGAAAAAGTTCATTATTGTTGCCCATGTAAATGCTCATGTCCGCCAAATCTGTGATAGCTCCTGTTAGTGTTCATACTGTGTTAACAAATGTTGCAAATGATTGCTGCTGGGTAGTTTATGGGTAGTCTAGCTGTTTACGTTGTGGATATGAATATAGAATGGACTACTAAAAGCAACTCATCATGGTCACTCACTTGACGTTTTTGGGATAACGTTGCTAGCTGGCTAACGTCATGCTATTTCTGATTAACCTTAACTTTGGGATAGGTCAGCGATGCAGTCAAGTATTATTATCAGATTAGACAAGTTTACTTTGTATGATGCTGGTTTTCAGGATATCTATAAAGACGCATCGCTTATTTATGCCATTGACGTCTGAACACATAAATAGTTCTCGTCTGTCTTCAGGTTCATAGATCAAGGGCGACATCTGTTGGTGAAACTGTAACATGAAACCTATATCTTCCAGTGATGTTGATTTCCTACCTGCGCATTTATATCAAATTATGTACAGCATTTTTATATTGCGGGGGGGGCACCATACAGCATTTGTGCTTAGGGCACCCAAATGGCTAGCAACAGCCCTGGCTGCAAGCTTATTCTTGCACTGACAGAGTTGCTGCCAAATTTAGATTGTCCTAAAGACCCATGGTCCTCTGAAGGTAAAGTGTACTATTTATTTCTTCATTGGTATATTAACTTATTTACACATATTAGACATACAGCACCATCCATTCAATTGATTCTTTAATGAGAAGTAATGAAAGAGTAAAGTATTTAGAGAGTACATATTTAAAGAGTTAAAGCCTCTATGTGTAGGATCGTATCAGAATTCCCCATCTATCGGCGAAGTGGTATACTGCATACGTTTGAATAAAATGTATTAGCCCTTCCCTTCCCACAATCCTAATTTCTTGCTATGGAGTCCGAACGCTCGTTCGCTCGCTCGCTCGCTCGCTCTTATCTCAGTTTCTGCTACTCAGTCTCTGAGCGGAAACGCGAAAGGCGGAGCTGAATATACGATACTGCTAATCCCGTACTTTTGAAAATGGCGGCGCAAAATGGATATTCTTCTTTGGTCCCCAGCCATATCTATATATAAATGGAAATTACCAAGTTTACCGGAACACTACAATTTATTCATGGAGGTAATTACCATCGTATTACATTATATTTTTAAAATAAAAAATATATTTTTGATAAAAGACGAAGATAAATAGAAGATAAATCCTACACATAGAGGCTTTAAGATGCAAAACCCATTATTTTTATTTTCAGAAATATGAATTTTAACTTAAAATAAGAACAAATCAAACTATCAGATTAATAATGCAGTTTATTTGAATTAAATATATACTTGTAAACTGCTACTTACTATTATGGAAGAGATTTTAACTTGGGAAGTTTTTACAAATGGGGGCAAAATGTTTACAGTAAAATAAATAGTATTATAATCTATAATACAATTTAAAACATGTTTTAAAGGTGTGTCTGCGATACTAATGAAAGTGCACTCAGTTTACAGCTCTCTGCTCAAGCAGTCTGTGTGATTTCTACTCACAATTGTTTTTTACTATTGCATAGATATTATTGTACTATTTTCTGAACAATTTCATTTTGAATCACAGATATTATCTTTAAATCCAATACTAATCAGTGATACCAAAATATGCATCATAATTTAAAATTAAATTAACATTAATTACATGTATGTATTATACTTGCATACTAACTTGCATGCTAACTTTATCATACTAACATTTTTCTCTTAATTGAGAATGCATGATGTAATCATGACTGGTAATTCAAAATAATTATAATTGATCACATAACATAATTTCAAGTACTTCAAGTTTGGATACATATTGTTTAGATATTATAATTTCAAGTACTTCAAGTTTGGAGACATATCGTTGGATACATATCGTTTAGATACAGTTTAGATACAATTCTGGTGAGTAATGAGTTCTTGATATAATACTTGACAGTATACTCGAAGTACATTTCATGTAAAAATATTTATTGGATTTATACTGGAACTATACTGGATTTTACTGTTTTTTTTTTTTACAGCTTTTTTCTGCTGTTCCCCTCTTCCAGGATGTTTCTCAGCTTGCCCAGCTTTATATCCTATACTACAGTCTTTTTTTGTTGTCTGTTTGACTTTTTCTCTGTTCGCCTTTTCTCCAAAGAAGGATGAACCAACATGCCGAAAACGGAACTAATTTACCTTTACATAATGTAATCACTACATAAATTCAAAACATTTAAATTAAAAACATTACATGTTACTGTACTTCCTTTGTCCGCTTTTTGGTGCTGTCATTTTTTCCTACTATACTTTCATCTTTGTTTCACCTTCTTTCTTCAGGCCTTTATTGGTGCAGGAATGATGAGCTGTATAAGTATTGTTTGTTAATGTATTCTTTAATACACAATAAAAACCTTAAGTATCTGTTACTTTGCTTTATTTATGTATTGTATTTTAAAAATGAAATATACAGTTTTCTTGCCTGAAAGCAGTTCCACATCCTGTAGAGTGGTACAGTTTGTAAATCATTTTACTGTATCACTGTTTACTGTAAAACACACTAAACAGACTGATGGAAATTTTATTGCAAATATAAATATATGAATAAATAATGAATGAGAATCAGAATTAGCTTCGCTCATAAGTCAGGTATAATCAAACTGATAACTTTAATACAGTAAACATCTAAATAAGGGACTCTGTCCTGCTGATGAAAGTGGCCTCCCTGGGAGGTTACGTTACTTTGGAAACTATATGGATGACGCCAGGAAAGCCCAGCTGGCAGACTAATTTTATTATTATTTGAAGAAATAGATGGATGCACTTATTCACACACAATAATGGCATGAGTGGAGTTTACCCCCATTGTCTCCATTCTAAATAGCAGAATAAACAAAATATGTAAGCATTACAGAAATAACCATTTTTCATTAAGGTCTGTGTTTAATATAAGCTAGAGTAAGCCTGGCTTGATGCTTCGTAAAGATCCACTGCACATCCAGTATTAGTGGTGTGACTTAAGGCAATTAGTTGTTAACAATCACTTGTATCATGTCTTTAAAAACATAACACATTTCATGATCAAATCATATGACTTTAAAAGTCTTTCAAGGAATGCAATATAGTGTCAGATGAGTGTGGGTTGTGTGACGACCCTACCAGGTCTGCACTGACCACGCCCCCTTGCGCTCATGTTTGTGTCATGTTTGTCAACCAGGTGACCGGGATGCACAGGTGTGTGGGGTTGGTCTTGATGACGACCAGTATAAGAAGGTCTGGGTCCATAGGCGGATGTTCTCCTCTCCTTCAGACCGTCATTTTTTTTTGTTTGACACCTGATTCATACTCACATTACACTTTGCTTTCCTTCCAGTATACTGACTTATACACTCACTTACCTTTATTCAAATATTTGTATTATTTACACTTCGTGAGTGGAACTCCCTTATGTAGCTCATGCGTGAGCCAGCATGCGTTACAGTTGCCACAAATGAATTTGCTTATTTTTATTTTTCTGCAGAACACAGTTATGCTGGTGTATTTTCCAATGAGGTATGCAATTACAAAAATACAATAAATGCATTTTACATTATGATTTATGAACACATTCCCTAATGTCTATCCATGTTTCCATTCATTCAGAGAGTAGTGCAGGTTCCCTTTGCCCCTAATCAGTTTTTTGTGCAAAAGGGAAATGCACACTCAATAGTGAAGGTGCATCCTGAAAAAATGATGTGCCAAATGTGTGCACTGTGCTCCAGCTGTATGCTCCACTGTGCTCCAGCTGTGTTCATGTAAAAATAATACATGAGTTCATGAAAGACAATGAAGATGGAGTGACCGTTGCTTTGACTGAGGCCCTAAAAGGAGGAACGGTCTTCCCGGATGAGAATTCGGGAAGAATTCCATATGACATCCCCACAAACAAGAGGGTATGCAACACAACAGACATTTGTCACCACATGCATTTATACAAAATGTAACAGTTGAGTTACACAATTACAACAACACAGCACACAAAAGTATGTTTCTTTAATAAACACCTTTCCTTTTTTATCGTTACATTTTATTGTTACATTTTTATTGTTTTATTGTACAAAGGTGCTGTAATTCAAATCGGTTTATGCCCTGGAAATGACAGCCCCTGAGAGTATAAATCTTTACACAAGGACCACAGTGGCAAAAGTGATAGGTAAGTGTATTAACAAGAAATATGTTTATCAATTCTATCACTAATATGGTGTTGTATATGTAATTTCCTTCTACTGAGGGCAGTTTAACGACTATACAAATTAATAGCTGTGGTTTGCTTGTCCACTTGTCCATCTATTTCTCTCACAAAGTTCACCAACAAAACTGTTCCATATGTGGGAAAAACAACCCCTATGATGGTGGACATGATTTCATTCTTAATATGGGCACATACATCGTCCATCATGAGGTCCTTAGGGACTATATTTATCACTTTCTTAATTCCAGGCAAGTATAAGTTACATGTCCTTATTAAACATTTACTTTTTTTAATTAAGTTGTTCAAAGCATTTACGTTCATAACATCTTTCATCCTCAGCACCACAATTATTGGGAAGTCTATAATGGACACTTATTGGATGTGGCAGTCCCGGAGTGCCAGAAGCTGTGCTGTCGTTTATGGACCTCCTGGAGGTTGATTTTGAAAGTGGCTTTAGATGTCCAATCTGCAAGGACAATTATAAGTATGTTTGATTTGTAAACATGTCTACATTTTACACCTCTGCTATCCATTTAGCTGATTTTAACTAAATGATATTGCATTACAATTATTTGTTTATAGGATTGTGGTTATGGATGGAACATCTTTGGGCTACAATCAGAAATACGCACTTAAAAAAGAAAATGAACATGGCACCCGTGTGCTGGGATCTGGGAGATAAGTATAATTAAACAATTTTCATTAGATACTAACCTAATGACTATAGAAGTCGTAACTTAATAATTTCAAATAGGATAACATGTTTTTCTTTTCTTTTTTTTTCACTAGTCATTCAGAAAGGGTCCTGGTGCCCCATGCACCACTGCGGAAGCTAATGGAGTCCCTGAAAGATTCTGGACTGACGGCAGCAGAGACGATGAAACTGGCTGAGAAACACTTAATTTCTGCTGCCTCTGCTGAATGATATTCAGAAAACAGGGAGGACATCTTTTGGATCATGTCTTTTAAAAGAGCACTCAAAAAATTCTCCTGCTTGTGCTCTTCTTCATCCTAGTGACCGCCTTCAGAAACTGGTACAGGATTTGGAGGAATTAAATTATGTGGGTGTGGAGGAATATCCATTGCTTTTAAAAGAGTGCCCGATTTTCTTTGACCTGGTCGGGACACAGGGACACTTCCCCCAAGAGGTTGTTCCCATTTTCCGTGAACTACAAAAAAAGGCTGTGGGCACGTTCACGAAGGAACCCACTAACACACCCCTCACCATCACTAACACACAAGGAGAATACTTCCCCAGCATGCCCCTGGTCAGAGACAGGGGCAAGTTTGATGCTGACTTGGCCAAACAGATCAAGTCAATTGACTGACGGAAAATGAATTTGAATATATCATAGTTTTCTTGTATTTCATAGGTTTAAAATAACAATTTTTTCCAAAGACAAATAATTATTATAATTGGCAAAACCCACTAAAATATTAAGATATTAATTTCTGTATCACTGGTAATTTGGATCAGCCTGTCCATTACTGCTCTGTTTGTATTGTGCGAATGGAAAGAAACAGACATTACCGTACTCTGCAACCGGGTGGGAGACAATCATTCTCAGGTACTTGATCTCCACATCAGTGTGCACAAAAGTCAGGGTAGGCACAGCAGGCAAATCTTTTCTCCACAATAAATACCAAATGTATAAATGCCAACAGCATAAAATGGAACAAGGTTATACACTGATTGTTACAAACCAGTCACAGAACAGCAGCCAGTTCTACACTAACCATTTTTGTGGATCTCCTTTTCCTTCCTGAAAATAAGGACCATGTCTGACTTCTTCTGTACAGTCCAGAATTGGAGCAGATATTCCAATCCTAAGTTAAAGTATTATATATTAGTTAGGTTTGGTAGAAATAGCATTTCCATGAAAACACAGTTCATACTTTCCCTGCATCTTAGACTACAAAACTATTCAAATCAAACAAGCCACTAAGCGATTACCAGAGCTTTTCTGTTTAACCTTGGTGTGCAAGTTGGGAGACAGCAAAGGTGGCCTTTTCAAACAGGTAAGTCATATGACAATTTAATTTGGAGCACCTGAAATTGTTTGATAATTGTGTCAGAAACAAAAACATAAACCTGAAACTGAATTTTCCCCCAGGACCAAGCAATAGAAATAATTGTATGCACATTAAAAGAAATAATGATAAATGGTTATGGTGGCGCAGGTGGTAGAAGTGCCGTTTGGCAACCGGAGCCTTGTTCCATCTGACCCCATTGAAGAATCCTTGAGCAAGATACTGAACCCCAATTGCTCCCGGTGGGATGGCACCTTACATGGTAGCCTCTACCACTGGTGTGTAAAAGGCTGTGTAAAATTGTGAGGCATGCCTTGTAAAGTGCTTTGAGTGTTCGTAGGGGTAGAAAAGCGCTAAATAAATGCAGTCCATAAATAATTAAAATAATAATAAAGAGAAAGAATATGTTAATTGCATCACACAACCATTGGTAGACTACAGGCAAAGTAGTCTAATCTCAGTCTATGATGTGCTGTCTTTCTGGACAAAAATGTTAATTAAAAAAAAAAAAAAATTGAGCACCAATTCTTCATAGGCCTATAGCCCATTAGGATGCACTGTCTGTGATGTGTGTATCAAAAAGGCTTCACGCTGGAGTAGGCTAAATAGCGTTCCCTGTCTCCCATCTCCCCCCTCTTCAACTCAATTCCTTGAAATCCTAATGTGCAAACATTATGTGCATATTCGTTAAAGTAACTTGCAATGGAGGACTTGATATAATTTCTACTTATATGTTACTTGTGTGTCTAACTTACACACTGTACGTTTAACATGTACGTTAAAACACGTAAGTTTGTGGACACAGTCTAATAAAATAGTGTTATAAAATCCAGAGAAACTAAGCAAATAACATTTATTTGGAGTAGAGTGTGCCAAATCTTTTCAACTTTGAAGTAAACGATTCATGTAAAAATCTAAAGTTCAAAACATTTAAAAGTTCAATACCTGCAAACCTCCACACGTTTAGGTGGATAATCCACCCAGCAAACCTCACCTCACTCTCCCTAATCCATTTAGCACTCTGTTTCAAGACAGGTGTAAAACATCAAAGAAAAACATACAGTGATTACACAGAGGAGCGTGCAGCCAAAAAGGACAGCTTTGCTGCAACATACATAATCACACAACCCATAAAGGGTTGTTAAAAATGTTCATATACAATTGTATGTGGATTTGAGAGGTGAAATGTGGAACTGAAGATCTCATCTCACATTGTTGTTTTATTGGTTGTCTTATCTCACCAGTTGGTTTGTGAACAAATCATAAATTACCCCAAACCACCCAGGACTTTGAGGGAGCATTTAAATTAAAAAAATGTTCTATTTTCAGATAGACAATCATGTGTTAAACCCAAGTCTATACACAACATTTTATTTTTATCAACCAATCATCTATCAGTATAACCAAGATATCCCGGCTTAATCCCTTATCCTAGTTTTGTGCAATAGGCCCCAAAGCTCAATCGTTTCATGAACGTAGGGTCTCCATAAAACAAAACATGGATAAGTGTATGACAAGTAAGTGACACTATATCCATATGTTCAGAAGAATATTAATAATATATTTTTTTTTTTTTGGGGAGGGGGGGGGATTTTCATTATGGGGAGAATGTTCACTCTCAGAATCCTTCCGGGTGGTACTGCAACGAGAAGGAGCTCCCGAGCAAGTGCTGAATGAATGGGTGGCAATGGAGCTGCACCCCCCAATACCACATTTCTCTTTATATATTTTTTTTCTCCTAAAATTGCATTAATTCATGCGATGCAGGATAACTTGACAATTAGTTGACCAATACAATTTTTAATAAGTGTTGTTATTCCTAAAACCCCTTTTAAAGTTTACATGTCACGTGACACAAAAGCGAACCACTTCACAGCAATCGCTACTTTCTGCCATAGACATATATACGTAGACGCCGCATCCAGCGTTGAGCTGTAGGTCAACTTCGCCGCCATATTGGATGTGGCAAGCGTCGGCAGTTGGAGTCGGTTTTCGCATAGAGAGGCTTCCTCCCACTGTCCAAAAACATGCATGATAGGTTAATTGGTCACTCTAAATTCTCCCTAGGAGTGAGTGTGAATGGTTGTTATTTGTTTGAGAAAATGTTAGTTCTTAAATCTTAATTCACAAATATTTTTAAAATATTTGAAATAAAAGTATTTTTCATGTGGCCAGTTCCACAGATTAGAAGGTATAGTTTGGTGAATGAACACTCATCTTGATGGCCTTATACCACCCTAATGAGTTTGTTTTAGTGCCCTTTCTGTGTGCTGTTTATAATGTACAGTGGCTTGCAAAAGTATTCGGCCCCCTTGAACTTTTCCACATTTTGTCATATTACAGCCACAAACATTAATCAATTTTATTGGAATTCCACATGAAAGACCAATACAAAGTGGTGTACACTTGAGAAGTGGAACAAAAATCATACATGATTCCAAACATTTTTTACAAATAAATAACTGCAAAGTGAGGTGTGCATAATTATTCAGCCCCCTGAGTCAATACTTTGTAGAACCTCCTTTTGCTGCAATTACAGCTGCCAGTCTTTTAGGGTATGTCTCTACCAGCTTTGCGCATCTAGAGACTGAAATTCTTGCCCATTCTTCTTTGCAAAACAGCTCTGTAAACCATACTCCTTCCATTTCTGAATGATTGCTTGAACCGTGCTCCGTGGGATGTTCAAAGCTTTGGAAATCGTTTTGTATCCTAAGCCTGCTTTAAATTTCTCAATAACTTTATCTCTGACCTGTCTGGTGTGTTCTTTGGACTTCATGGTCCTATTCTCTTAGACAACCTCTGAGGCCGTCACAGAGCAGCTGTATTTGTGCTGACATTAGATTACACACAGGTATACTCTATTTAGTCATTAGCACTCATCAGGCAATGTCTGTGGTCAACTGACTGCGCTCAGACCAAAAGGGGCTGAATAATTATGCACACCCCACTTTGCAGTTATTTATTTGTAAAAAATGTTTGGAATCATGTGTCATTTTCGTTCCATTCTCAAATGTACACCACTTTGTATTGGTCTTTCACGTGGAATTCCAATAAAATTGATTCATGTTTGTGGCTGTAATGTGACAAAATGTGGAAAAGTTCAAGGGGGCCGAATACTTTTGCAAGCCACTGTATATGGTCACCCATTTTTATTTTTTGGCATTCAACCCCAGCAAGACAGTGTTTTATTTGATTAGTTTTATTGTGTAGATTTTTAGTTGTTTTTGTGTTTCATTCTTTTATTTACTTTCATTTATTTTATATTGATATTTTAATTTGTATTTTTGTTTTTATTCACAATTATTTTACTTGTGTGAATTACTTTATTCCAGCTGTGGTTATTTTAGTGCTTTATGAGTTAAGTTGGTATGGTATGGTAAAATGAGTTTGCGTGCATGTGTCAGAGAGATCTCTATTCGTTGTGGATGTGCGTAGTAGAGTTGAGTAGGCCTACAACACTCCCTTTTGTACTGTACACTTGTCATTTAGAATATAAAAATAAGATAGATAAGAAGAAATAATTGAAATAAACGTAGAGATATCCTGAAATGTATATATTAAATATAACCTGAAAATGACAACGGACTGAGAGCGGCGGACGGAGGGAGAGTCGGTGTGGAGCTCTCCATAACTCCGTAACAGCCACACTTATGCGCGTGGTGGTCAATAAAGTTCTTATTTTAGTCATCTGAGAAGATTAAATACATTAATTTTGGTTCCTAACTGTGTCAAGCATAGTAGTGCATGTATGAAGAAATAATAAGAGGCATTAAAATAGATTTAATTGTAGAAAGGCGCTTTATGAAATCAAGTCCATTTACTTGTATTAGTTTACAGCGCAGTTTTGCCACATCCAATATGGCGGCGACGCTGACGTATCGCTGCAGCGGCCAAATCTGTTCCATGCGGCGTCTTCGTATATGCTGTCACAGTCGGCAGCTGGTGCCTGGTTCAGCTTCATGACGGTTGTAATTGGTTGTGATTTCTCGGTGACCAACCAGCATCCATGAGCTAAATGCTAGCATGTTTCACGGAAAGCTGCCCATCCTATGAAAAGCAGAAAGGACATGAGTGACTTTTTATTTCATTTCTAGTAGAAAATCTATACTCCGGTAGCTACTACCACAACGTACATTAAGAAATTAAGTTGTCAACTGTGACAACAAGTTTTAGCCACTTAGCTCCATAGACCACAATTCATTTTTCACTTGCTCAACAGCAAAACTAGCGGAATGTCAACAGATTGCAGGCAAAATCCGCCTCCCCGTAGACGGGCTCTGGTCATATCTCTCAAAACCAGGAAGTTGTCCGAGGGGGTGGAGCGGGGTCAAGGAAGAGTTTTCCTCGTAGAGTTTGCCAGTGAACCCGGAACTTGCTATGGTGTTGCTATGGTGATGGCGCTGTACGATGGCTGCCGTTGACCGTATCTCCACTTTGTTTTTCACCCTTTCTGGGCTTTTTTGCGTTTTTCTTTTTCATTTCTGGCACTGTGCTGTGGCCTACAGGTAGCCTTGAATGTGGTTGTCACTTCTGTTTGGTTTTCGGCGGGGTCTCTCTTTGGAGGAGCTTGTTGGTTTGGACATTTTTTGCGAAGTGAATATACTTTAAATGATGCATTCCGACCGACCGTCATTTCACTGTCTACCCTACCGTCTTTATCTGCGGAGCTTGGAGGAGGTCGGGCAGGGACCCGTTGTGAGTGTTGGATGTGGAGGACTGCGGGGGTTGCCTGTGGAGTGGAGGACGGCTCACAGGGGGCCGTGTTTGGAGGAGGACGGCGCTGCCTGCGTGTAGGCTGCTATCCTGTGATCTCCGACGCAATGTTGGTCATCCCCTATACTTGATGTCACTCCTGCGTCCCGACTTCAGCCACAAATCCACGACCTCAAAACATCTCTTCTACATGGATCCTGAATCCTATTTATATGGACTATTCATGTACAATAGCTACTAATGCCAATGGCTAATTATTATTATTATTATTACTATTATTATTTTTATTTTTTTTTCTTCTTCTTCTTCTTTCCCTTTATCCATCTTTTCTCTTCAATGCAATTTCACTACATGGTTTTACTTTAGTAACTCAATGTATGTGACAAATAAACTCCTTGAATCCTTGAATCCTTGAAACTTCCAACCAGGAAGTGGTTCCAAGGCTCCCGTTTTGCCATTGACTTTTCCATAAAATCGCGTTTTAAAAGCGTTTAAAACCCCGACTCATTCTATCCAGCTATGGGGTAGGTGATGACCGTGTAACCTTCCGTTCAGAGTTAAAAAAACTAAAGAAAAGGCTAAAAAAAAGGCAAAGGTACAAGACTGTGTACATATTTTTTACCCCCAAGTTCAGAAACTACATATCCCAGAAGCCAGTACTTACCCTGTCCGATCCTATCCCAAAGACAATTGTGCCTAACGTTCTTGCTGAATCTCCTCGAGAAGACGACAGCCACGCGATCTTGCTCTTGCAATCGAATAGCAAAATTTTGGTGTATTTCCTCAGTAGTTTGTGTAAATAGTGTTGTAATATTGTACGAATATTGTATATATCTTCAGATTTGCATCAATCAAGTTTTAGATCAGTTTTTTTTTTTACCGAAAGCATGGTACAGTATTTTGTACCCGACTGCAACCACCTCTTTGGTGTCCACCATTGCAGTTTCCACCGGTTCCCTACAAATGCCTCTGTCAAGCTCCCCTGAATAAAGAATCGATAATGACGGGTACAATAAAGCATTTATGGAAATGACATGGTAAGGATGTCTAGTTGAAAATTAGGTTAGGCTTAAGCGTCGGGTCGAACGAGCAGTAGTAGGCTACATGCAAAACGAGCAAAATCATGAGTTGTGAGGTAGGCTACGGTGACCTTGCTTGCTTTCCCGGGCTTCAACAAACACATCCATGGTAACGTAGCCTACTTGTCCATCACTGTTGCTGTGGGATTGCTCAGGATTATGGGTACTGAAGTACTTCTAAGGGAAATCGCAGAAAAAAGACGTTTTTACTGAAACAAAATGGAGATCTAGGTGTCTAGGTGAGCACAACCATTCGTTTTGTTATGCCGTAGCTAGTTAGACGTCTTCCTTCCGTAATTCGGATATCGTGGGTTGTAATCTAAATGTCAATGGGAAAAAAGAATGGGAAAATCACTTACGGAACCTCACCGGCAAACTCTATTCAAGCCAATGGGAAAATCGGAGAAATCGGAAAATCGCTTCATCAACCGTCTCTGTTTATAGCTTAGTGAACCGAACGTTAGTGAATGGGCGGCTTGATCGTTCTGCGCCTCCAGTGTTTATAGCTCAGTGGAAGCAAGCCCGACCTCATGTTGTTACTTTCATCATCCGATGGTGTTCTGGAAACAGTCGGAAACAAAGTGTGGGCTGGTTCAAACAGGGTTCCCACGGGTCCTTGAAATCCTTGAAAGTTTGTGATTTTGAAAAAATAAGTTCAAGGCCCTGGAAAGTTTTTGAAAATAGGCATAAAAACACACCGTCCTTGAAAGTTTTTGAATATTTTTGGTGGTTTGGCATCAATTTTACATGTGATTATTTTGTCACCTCCAGTTCTTTTAAAATTACATAAATTCTGCTGGTGCTACACTGACTTTTAGTTTAATTCAAGTTTGTTTGTTCAACAGATTTCATGCATTGGTTTATTTGGTACTTCATTCTTGTACAGTATTTCCTGTTCACATGTAGGCTACAGGAAATCCATTTACAAGAGCCTATGAATTAGGCCTAATGACAAGCTTTAAAAATATTTTAGGTTATATGGCTCCTTATCCCAAATGAAATATGTTGTTTCATGATTGGGTTAGGGTTAGACCTTGCATGAAAAACTCTGCAGGTCTCTGTCGTTTTATATTGATATCCTTGACTATCATGTGGACGCGAGGCAAGCAGTTTTTCAAGCAAGGTCTAACCCTAACCCAATCAATGTTTAAATTGTGAGAAAGCTACAGGGAAACTGGCCCAGTATGCATCGCAGACAGTATAGTATCATTACCACTGTATAAAAATAGCAGGGTGCAGCTGCTTGGTCGGGGTTGTGATAACCATCCGTTGTCCTGGCCTCCGCTTGCCGTAGCGCTTGAAGTTGTGTGGGGCTGGTAATGCATCAACCAGGATTCAAACCACCAACTCTCTGCACCAAAGCCTGTGCTCTCACCAGGTGAGCCACCAAACCACCACAGCTACCCAAGCACCACAGGGCCCCCTTCTCCCAGACTTTAATTCAGACATGAGAAAAGACTGGTTATGAGTTACCCGGGATTCAAGCCGCCAACTCACTGCACATAAGCCTGCACTCTTACCGGGTGAGGCACCAGACCGCCATAGGTACAAAAGCATTTACATTTACCTTCATGCATTTAGCAGACGCTTTTATTCAAAGCGACTTACAAAAGATGATAACAATCAAGCACGACAAGGCCCCTTTCTCCCAGAGTTTAGTAATTCAGGCACGATTGGTAAAGATTGATTATGAGTTACCCAGGATTCAAACCACCAACTCTCTGCGTCAAAGCCTGTGTTCTTACCAGATAACCAAACCACCACAGGTACTGAAGCACCACAGGGCCTTCTTCTCCCAGACTTTACTAATTCAGACATGTATGTGCACAGTTGCACACACACACTCACAGGTTGTCGGGTACTCCAAAGCCGTCTCGCTAATTTAGTCTACCTCTAAGTAAGCTGTAACTTATTTAAATTCACTTGAATGCAGGAAAGGACATTTTAAAATTTTCTGGGGGAGGGCAGATCACAGACCCCAACCATGCAAATATTTCTGTGAAATGATAAAGAACTGATTAAATGACAAAGCAAACTTAAAACTACCAAAGGGAGTCAGGTAGACAAAAATGATGATAATACTAATTGGATGTTGGATAAGCCTACATATTCCAGCCAACTGACTGAAGTTGGCGATTCTCTCATGTATTGTCAATATATAAGGTAAAAGTAATATTAAAATTCTTAATCGATAACACATTCAGTGGTAGCAGTAATGTCGTCCGTGTGGTCCTTGAATTTGAGAAAATTGGTCCTAGAAAGTCCTTGAAAGGTCCTTGAATTTTATGTTAACCAAAGTGTGGGAACCCTGTTCAAAAGTACTTCGCATTACCGTTGTTCAATGCCAACTTTGGTTGGTATTTGGGAAACGGACCCCTGTGGACATTAAAGCAGAGACGTTTTAATAGGAGCCAAGAAGGACTTTGGTTAAAGTCAGTATGGAATTTTAGAATCTTGTATGTTATGTTATTGATTGAATCGTGTTAATATTCAAAAAACTACTGCTAAACTGCTTGTGGTTGTTAATTGCTTTGGTAGAGACCAGAGAAAGATAAGCTCTTAATCTGTCATTTTGATGTCTAATTTTGATCACATAACATGAATTTACAGCAAATGAACCCATGCATAGTAACATTTAATATATTTTAAAACATCAAACATCATATTTCAAAGTGTGAAGAACTTCTTTGTGAAAGTGTGCTCATATATACTTGTATTCATGGTGAAATGTTATTGCATTTTATGTTTCTGGCTGCTTTCCCATTGCGGAATCCATATTTGGCCATGGCCCCCAGGGGCCAAATTTTGAGCGCCTAAGGTCCTAAATCTGATCAGACCCTCTTTGTGAGCCTTCACACCAAATTTCATGCTTTTATCTCAAAGTGATCGATTTTTGTGCTTAACTGCCCTACTATTAGGGGCAGCATATTAGGCCTATAGTCGCTCAAAACCGCACGACACCTGAGCTTGTTAAGCGTTGATGAACAAACATAAGACTGGCTTCAACAGGATACGCATCCATTCAACCATTGACGCATCCTGAAACTACCACCCATATCTGTTCCATAGTCAAAACCAGTATTTAATTTAGGATTCACATCTTCATGATTAATACCTACTTCTAGTAAGCATCAACTACAATGGAAACCACAAGTTTAGCTAAATAAACAAACACTGATATTAGGACAAAGCATGTCCTCTATGACAGGCTGCCTTCAAGAAGTTGAGTTCTAGTATTGATCCTTGCCAAGCACTGGATTATTAGGTTTGTTCAGTTTTATGTACACACACAAATAAGCCAGAAAAAAACAAACATATATGTTACAGAATATTTATTATGAACAGAACAGGACATGTTAACTTTGAGAGACTTGAGAGGCTGCGTGAGACGCCTGGACTTGGTTCCCTCTCTGCTCTGGGATTGATTAGTAGGGTCAGAAGAGTCCACAGGACTTATGTATCCCTGATCAGCTTAGTGAGCTTTTGAACCTTGGTCTTGGTAGACATGTCAACATATTTATCCCCAATACTGACAATCATGCCACCAAGAATGGATGGGTCAGTCTGTGTAGGCAGAGACAAATGAAAGAGACGACACAAGTTAAAATGCTTTGCTTCTTGTCAGTCAAATGTCCCCAGCAAAAACTAAATCTATACATTATACAATTAATAAAAGGCAACATAACTGACAATATGTTCACTTATTCCATTAAAATTAAGCAACCCTTTCAAAACCACAAGCAAACCCATCACTTCAGCTACAAATTTAAATACTTTTCAGAAAGTCTTATAGGTCACAGGCATACCTTAGTCTCCAGCTTGATGGTCTCTCCCTTTGCCAAAAAACCATTCAAGGCAACTTTTAACTCAGCCAAGTTGGCTTCATCCAGTGCCTATCGATGTTAAACATAAATAAGAACAAATCAAACACTTTGGACACAAAACAAAGACAAAGAAATTTGTTTTTTTTTTTTATGCATGGCCACTACTCCTATATGACGGCTAATCAGGAGGCATCTACAGTTCTTTACAGATCTTCCAGGACAGTAGTTTTGGCACCTTCCAAAATTCTAAATTAATTATGATAAAAATAAACAAACAAACAAAAAGAGTGATTGCATATTAAAACTTCCTCTACAGTTAATGTTCCTTATGTTTCAAGTGCAAAGACTGCATGGACAATTTTATAAATTTCAAACTATTGTTTGAAAATATTTTCAATTTATTCGTTTGGAATTATTTTTATTGTATTAAACTATTGTTTGACCCTTGTATGGGAATTGTCATTCAATTCAATTTCATTTGTGTAGCGCATTTTATAAAAGGCATGTTTCCAAGTGCTTAAAGGAATAGGCCACCCCAAAACTAAATTTAGTCTCTTACCATATTCCCCTGAGTTGGATAAGAGAGCAAAAGTGTTTTTCATTCAGCCCCGTGGTTGTCCTGTATCCAGAAGCGCAGCGTTAGCTTAGCTTAGCATAGAGCGCTGTAACTGGGAGTTGCCAATTAGCCAGTCTTCTCAAAATAGTCATAAATAAACAAGATTTTTCCTAATTTTGTTGTTTTACCTGGGGAATATGGTAAGAGACTAAATTTCGTTTTGGGGTGGCCTATTCCTTTAATACAATGCACCAATGAGCAGCGGGGGCAAGGAAAAACTTCTTTGCATAGTTTTTGTTTTTACTCGTCACGGTAAAGGAAGAAACCTTGGGCAATTCCGACGGTTCAATGGGCTGACCCAACTGCCTAGGGTAGGTTTTCAGTCTTTCAGATGGTGAAAGTTCACCGTTAGTCCATTAGGCACACATCAATGAATTATTGGCTCATGAATTATTAAGAAACAGGCAACAGTCTAGAGAGGAAAAAAAAAAAAAAAGAGCACTATCAGTGCATGTTGCATACCTGTGCAGTGGTGACCGAACAAGTGACCTCACCACGGTGGGCACTCATCATCTTACTGAAAGCACTGATGACATCAGGGGTGAGTGTCAGACGGCCATTTTCAGCCAAGACATCTGGAATGGACAGTCGTCATAGCAACAAAGCATTGAGAACATATTGACCAAAGATTCTAGAGCGCTCGCCTCCGCTCTAGAATTTTTAATATGGACTATACACTTTAAAACATGTACATATTAAGCAGATAGATATAAATACATGTTAAAACTATCCCCATCCACATTATCGTATTTATATAATTTTCAAATAATTTTTTGCTGCTATTAAAAATTTCATTTCTGTATTTATTTTGTGATTGTTAGCTTCCTTGGCGTCATGGCAACTGAACGTCACTGTACTTTTCAGAGTTTTCAGATTTATCCACCTCAGGGATTGTTTTCAAAAAGCTTTAAGCGTTGGAATATGCCACATTAATGTGTAGGGAAAGGCTACCCGGATAAATAATTATGCATATTAAAGGAGTCAGTACATGTTTTTTGACCATCAGAAATTGTTCTTCGAGGCTCAATAATAGTGTATGTAAATTTGTGCGTCTGAAAGTGTCCCAGGAGCACTGCTAGAGCGTCTTATACAGGCTCTTTAAAAGGCTTAGAACGAAACAGCCCTCCCTTGCAAATTCATGAATCAACAAGGGCTTGGACCTGAGACTGTTCCAATGGTACATCTTTGGTTGGATCATGCAAACGAAGGTGGTGTATCTTAGCAGTGCAAATGTCAATAAGCACCTCGTTTCAGATTGGCCCGTTTCAGCACGGCCATTTCTAGCTTGAAATTTACATGTAGAAGGAGCCGGGAGACTGTGTTGAAGTTTTGGTATGGTCCATTGGATTCCTTAAGCTACCTACTGTAAATTCAACAATAACAAGGTAAATCCGCCTTCAAGAGGCACTCAGTAAGTTTATGCGACCATTTTTGTGGTCATAAAATCACTTTGAAATAGTTTTTCTGTTAGACTGGTCTGTTGTGTAGCAAACGGCGATTGAGCGCACCACTGTACAGCCCTGTATAGTGAATACGGAACTTGAAACTTCTGTGGGAGTGTACACTACAGCAATACAGTTAATTGTACAGAGCTCCCCCTACAGGTTTGTGGTGTTTAATGCAGGGTTAAAAAACAGACTTACTGAGTGCCTCTTTAATGTGTACATGGCCTTATTACTTTTTGATAAATAAAGAAAATATTTATACATGAAAAAAAAAACATTAAAGGTTAAATCTATTTACAATTTCAAGGTCATTCAAGAGTTTTTGGAACATTTTTGGTACATTTTTGTAGTACTATACATTTTTATTACTATAATGAATATTATGGTATATGGACTGACATTGCTGTTAAATGCATAGCAGATGACTGCCTGTACAAGGTCTTTAGGCCCCCCCCCCCCCACCACCACCAAGGTCCAGGTCTAGGTCTAATCCTGGGTTTTGGATGCTGTAAATAAAATGGGCCCCTTGTTCTTGTAATCAGATCCTGGAGGGGGGTGGAATACTTACTGATGAGGTTGATTGTGATGGGGGAGACCTTGGCCTTGTTTAAGGCATCACTGACAGCCTTCTGCTTAATACTCCGCTTGACGTGGGGGTTCATCATGATGCTGGACATCTTTGCATCCTTAATCATGTTCTGTGGGCGGGAAAAAAACACGGACTTAAACAGGACTCTCAGGAACTGTTTGTTTGCATTTGTTTGTTTGCATAAGGTAAACTCGGCTACTCTCAACAATACAAGTTGGGCTAAATTTATACACTGCATCTTCTACGTCATGAATCCTTTCTTTCCACCAAACTTTGCCAGCCAACAAAAGGTGGTTACATACATCACTCAGCACCTTATCATCTATGCTTAGTCTGCACCCACAACTTGCATGAAAAATGCATTAGAACACTAACAAAAGCCACAGTGACTTTAAAGGGGACAATCCTACTTCATGAAAGCTGAAAATGACATGGAATTGGATAGCAGATCAGTATACACAAGAGCAGGCTACATTAGAACCAGACTTATGATAGCATGGAGATCATAGAGGAAAAAACAGAAGGATGAATGCTAAGTAGTGTTGAGAATTAGTAATTAGCTTTAGACTACAAACCACTGACAAAATAGGCTACAGTCTGAAAAATAATAAAGTATAATATGATAAGGACAATAAAAAAGAAAGAAACATGTTCTAATGACTTCTTACGCTCTTTACATTCCTTTAAGCGCTTAAAAGCTACTGGACGGTGGTAGCAATTCGCCATTTGACAACCGAGTTCTTGGCTTACATTAAGCATGAATGTTTCCTGCTGGTATTGACTTTGTTGAAATGTATGTTAAACTGGACATTTTCAAATGTATTACACTTGAGGGGACACTGTGTTACAGTGGATAAATTCAGCATTCAACAGTAACCCGTGTTGCTTAAGAAATAGTCCCACAAGTAGGGCTGTGCGATTTTTTTCAACCACAAGCACCAAATATGTCCCATTAATATGCATATTAATACACAATGTCTAATTAAAAATAGAAAATGAACTACTCATTAATCAGCATATTTCTAATCAAGAGAATATCTTGTTGCGTTGAACCCCAATCCTTGTTTAACCCATTAATACACACACCCTATTTCTATGTTTTGTCTAAAGTCCAAGTTCTGAGCTGCACAGATCCCACATACTTTGTGACTCAGATGTGTCTGGTATCATTAGAAAGGTAACACTCTCGGGATTAATGTAAAGTGATCTGTGTGATTCTGTGACATACTGACAGAGGTTAGAATGATGGGATTGTTTCTCCGCCTATATTTTTGCCATGAGTACAGACATTCAGGGACCACTAGGCAGGATATAGACACAATTAGGTCATAGCCACCGGTCTTGGCTTCATGCAGTCCAATTCTGGAATCAAAAGGCCAAAAAATGACAAATATTCCACAGGTATGTCCATTCGGTTACCTTGGGTCTTCTTTGGAGACTCCAAAAGGACACTTGGTTACCAAAGCTGTATGAGCACAATCAAACACCCATAACTTTACAACCCCTTTGCTTAAAAACAAAATCTTGGTCTCTAATGAAAACTGGCACCTTGAGGTTCCCTGCTACTATTTGAATTTGGATGTCAGTCAATCTGGAATAGGATGACAAAAACATTATCACAAAAAAAAACATCCTTTATTTCTGTTCCGCCTATGATATTTTCATTCAAAAAGGGCCAAAAAAGTGCATTGGCAAATATAAAGCGGGTAGAGTGGACTGTAAACACAGTCCTAAGTGCAGAGAGGTGTTCTCATTGTGCAAAATGAAGGCTTTCACAATGGTGAAAGCTTGGAAATGGTCCTGGAAATTATAAAAGAATGTGCGGAATCACTTCCTGGTTTTGTGCAATGTTTTGTGATACCTGTCCGGAGCATCTGATGGCTCACTATGAAACTATTTACAATGAGCATAATACAGTAATTTGTATTTTTATTTACCATATAGAAACATCTTCAAGCCTTTTTTAGTACCAGTTATTTAAATACAAGCAAAGCATATGCCTTACTCCATTTATTTTTCACTGATTTACTGACAGTCTTATGGCTGTGTGTTGATGTCCCAGACCCAAAGACTCCTCACAAACAGCACATACAGTACTGCTTCTAGGACATGTTTTCTGCTTTACCTGTACACTTGTTTTGTCTGTCCTGTCTTGTCTGTCTACTGTATCTCTAGCAGTACGAATAATGGTTAGAGTACATTTTCTGCCAAAACATAGTTTATGTTGTGTTTATGCACTTTTATAGTTTGTTCTTTCCTGTATTGTCTGTCTAATACAAAAGGGGCAGTGAGAAACGCAATATTTAGCTTTAGATAAAGGTGTCTACTAAATAAAAGGCACAAACATAGACGTGTTGAACATAATACTTATGCGTACTCAGAATGTAGTTACTTTCTGAAGGAAATTTCTTTTATTTAAATTTTTTATTTAAATTGCCATTTTCAAAATTACGATTATATTGCAAATGCGATTAATTGTCCAGCCCTATCCACAAGGTATTTCTATCCTACTCCAACTTTGCTTTTTTTGCAACCCTCGATCATAAATGTTGCCAGCGTGGAATCTTGAAAATCACTCACAGCTACACGGCCCAACTCCTGTTCCACCTGGTCCAATTTCTTCTGCTTACTGGCGGCAGAGAACAGAGCTGTGGCATAGCGACCTTCGACTCCATAGACCTGAATTGGGGGCTAGATGAAAATAAAAATATATCTATTTATAAAAAGTGTATGTGAACTTCCAATATTCTATATATACACAGCATTCAATATGCATTTCCATGTATGCTATTTACATACACACCCACAGTTCAGTTGTGCTACTAAAGAGACAAAATCCATTTCCCACAAAGAAAATGAATCTTCATGAATGATCCAATAGGGAAAAAACGACCATAACTCATTCCCTGACACTTACCTTTACGAGCTTTGCAGCTGGTCGGATGACCGACGTGCTGAACTGACGCACCTATACAGTGATATACATGACAAAATAGGTCTAAGATTAAGATGTTAACGTAGGGTTACATAAAATATATAAATCCTTTACGAGACAACCTCGTACAAGACTATCGAAAACGAAATGGTTTTAAAATGACACCATCCCTCACAGAATAACCTTCAACTCCATAATGAGACATCGCTCACACACTTGCGTCGTTCAAACGCGTCAGACGACATGTTGTTCATTAACTTTACATAAGTAAACGTTAAGCGTTCCCAAATTATTTCGCTATTGATTCGTTGAAGCACTAAGAACTTTTAACATCACGGCAGCATTGACCGACACAAATCAAATTTCAGCAGCCAGGGTGCTCATCACTGAGCTAGAATAAGTGATTCTAGCTCAGTGGCGCTCACAGTGACTTATTGTTATTCACAATATTCCTTAATTCGTCACAAATTTATAACGTTACGTAACATAACGGGTTCACAACATCATAGCAAGCAATGGGTCATGGGTTTCCATGAAATAACAGACGATGGCTAACGAAGTTGGCCAGCTAACTAATGACATTACCAACACATTAGCCAAGTGTACGGGTGTTAGCTAACGTGCAGCACAGCACTAAACGGAACGTCGATATGGACTTTAAGAGAATATACTGTGCAGTTTTAACCTTTTATTGTTTTTGATTACGCACTGCTCTTAAATATTTGTAACAATTTCAACGGAAATATTTAGCAAAAAAAAGGAAAGGTAAAGATTTTCTGAATGTCATACCTGCAGCCCCAAACCTATGCCTGCCATTTTCTCCTGTGACTGTGAAGCGAGGTCAAACCGCCTACGCATGCGCCAATGTCGCACAAAATAAACGTCTTCTTCTTCTGTGAGGTTTTATGGGCAGGTTACAATCTAAGTGCATTACCGACATCTACTGGATTGGGGTGCAATCAAACTGATTTTATATCAAAGATAGAAAATAAATAAAAAGAGAAAACAACACAAAACAACAAATTAAATCCTATTATATTGTGTGTCTTTGATAAACATTATTAAAGCAGGGCTAAGCAACATTCTGTTATTTTCATAAACATCTTCAGCAACCACAGTGTATTTTGGGATTTGTTGTAGAAGTGGGAAAAGCCATTCACCTAACTGACAAGTTCGTTTAAGTCTCGCAGCAAAGCTTGTCAGCAAAGTGAACTAAACTTTTTTCGAGTCCTCTCGTTCATCTCGTTCACTTTATAAAAATACGTGACGGCCCCATTAGCCAAATCTATGCAGTCTCCAGTTGTTTGTTCTTTGTTCATTTGAGCTAAATTAAAATTTTAGGCTGTTACCTCCCAAACACATCTACTGCTTACACAAATGTTGATCACACTACAAACAAGACAAAACTATAATGCTATAAGAAACAGCAAATATTAATTCATTGTTTCCCTGGGTCTTTGGTCTATGCCTGCCCTGCACCCAGCATGACAAGTTCTCGCTTTTGTTTTGAGTCTGTCGTTCTCCACGTGACAGACCCACCTCACACCCACATATCCCCTCCAGACCGGTAATATGGTTAAAATAAAAATTAGTGACCACACATTCCCTTCAATGTCTATTCATTTCACCACAGTATATATGATCACATAGCCTCAAATTGAATTTTACGTTAATACTTGACTGAGGAGGGCCAGTGTCAAATGAACGAACAATAGCAGTACACTCGAGAGATAAACTATTCGTTTCTGTTTCCGCAGAATAGTTAACTCCAACACAGAAGCTATAGGACGTTGCGCAAATGCGCATGTGCCACTGAACTAATCGATCCAACCCAGTCGGTGGCGCTAATCCACCTTTCAGTTGGTTGCCGACCACCAAACAGAAAGAGGAGGAACAAATCGATCCCACAAGACGTTTAGGTCTTCAAAAGTCACATTAAAGATTAGGTCTTTTTGAACTAATCTGTCAAGAACGACACATTCCTAAAAATAAAGGCCTGAAGTAACTTGGGAGGTGCTAATATGATTTATCCCAGACTGCAGCATGCTGATGAGACACCTACAAAATCCTCTATGGAGACGCTGGAAAGACATTGTAATATAAAATGTAGGCTGACAGGCTACTTGTTATGCACAGTATGATAGGCCAGAGAGTGTAAGCAGACCGGTCAGTATCTAAGATCTTTGATGATACTAAACAGATTAGACATCCTCATGTTTGCCTTTTCTAGGCTATTAGCCTACAGATGCAGGTGATGCAGGAAGCAAACTCGTACACACACACACACTTAATGTTTAGCACCATGGAATAGGACATATTTTATTTCTTCAGGCCACTTTAGTGTAATTGAAAAAATATTGGATTATTACCAGAGATTATCTTTGGTTGTAAGACTTTTTGAAAGTTAATGTGTTATGCAGTTCCAGAAATGTACAAAGGTCCAAAAGCACTGACCATTCTAGACTGCTCTGTACTATTATGCTAAATAAATAAGATTAGGTCTATATAATTAGGCAGAAGAACTAGTTAATTTGTAATCCATTCTTCATTGCCACGTGTTATGGAAAAAGTAATTGCTACAGTGAGGTAATAATTCTGTTATGATTTTTTTTTTAAAGAAAGGACTATTTTTAGCAAGCACTGAGACTCTGGACAAGCACCCAATCTGTTTCAGAGGCGTCCAGATGCATAACAAGAAGACTTTTCACAAACTCTAATTATAAAACATTTTTTACCCTTTGACATTGAACACTCAAAACGATTGAGAATGCATGCAATTTATATGCATCATATATCTGTAAAATAGGGTTGAGGGGGAGAGTGTATAGCTGGTTTGTTTCTCATATTCGTGGTGCGATCGTAAATTCAATTAGCCTGGCTAACGCGACTGAAAAGCTCTACAAGCTTAGTCTGGCCAGAGCCCGTCTACGGGGAGCCGGTCTACTCTCTATTAACTCAATTGTACTGGATTTTGCATGCGATCTGTTGAAATTCCGCTAGTTTTGCTGTTGAGCAAGTGAAAAATGAATTGAGGCCTATGGAGCTAAGCGGCTAAAACTCGTTGTTGTCACAGTTGACAACTTAATTTCTTAATATACGTTGTGGTAGTAGCTACCTGAGTATAGATTTTCCACTAGAAATGAAATAAAAAGTCACTCATGTCCTTTCTGCTTTTCATAGGATGGGCCGCTTTCCATGTAACATGCTAGCATTTAGCTCATGGATGCTGGTTGGTCAGCGAGAAATCGCGACCGATTACGACCGTCATGAAGCTGAACCAGGCACCAGCTGCCGACTGTCACAGTAGCGATTGCTGTAAAGTGGTTTGCTTTTGTGTCACGTGACATGTAAACTTTAAAAGGGTTTTTAGGAATAACAACACAAATTAAAAATTGTATTAGTCAACTAATTGTCAAGTCAAGCTATCCTGCATCGCATGCATTAATGCAATTTTAGGAGAAAAAATTATATAAAGAGAAATGTGGTATTGGGGGGTGCAGCTCCATTGCCACCCATTCATTCATCACTTACTCGGGAGCTCCTTCTCGTTGCAGTACCACCTGGAAGGATTCTGAGAGTGAACATTCTCCCCATATTGAAAATTCTCTGGTCTGGCCATGCTACATTGCTAAATGATTTCTGGGAGGCGGGCTTAACCTGCGTTCATAAGATGCCTCTGTATACTACTTCACGAATCTACAACCAGTCAGACCACTCATTTCGATGACGTAGGCGTAAGCTTGTTTCTCATTGGTGCCCACAGATTTGGGATAAATAATTCCTCTAAATCGGCACCATGGCCATACTGACTTGCTCGCGAAATTGAATGTAGCGTCACAGGAAGTGTGGGCGGGCCCAGGCTAAAATTCAATCTGCCACTCTGAAAATGGAATCTTAGGCTACTCCACAGTTTGATAAAGACGAGCGTTAGGCCTACTATTTTTCTGTGACTAAACGAACGGTTTAGATCAAAATGAACATAAACACTAGCAGGTTAAAATAGCGGTTAGTGTTTAAATCGGTTGCTTTACGAGTGAGAACCATGAAGAAATTTTACCTGCCAATTCTTAGCTTTATTTCATGAAGGCTTGTGAATGGTGTTTTACTTTTATTGTGGCAGCGTCATCTGGGCCGCATGTGGATCAGATCTGGGCCGCCAATTGAATAGGCCTGTCATAGAGTAACGTATAGGCCTAAGGGTAAGGTTATTTCTTGTTTGTTTGTACAAACATTCAATATCCAAAACTATAACTGAAAAACATCGACACTGACGAATATAATACACTTTGCTAACTTGTGCTACGTTGTTATAAAAATAAAACGTAGACACTGTACTTGCTAATTTGTGCTACTTATCAACGATCATTGAAAAACTACTTCCTCGTTTGGGGCTGACTACGCATGCTTGCAGGGGGGTCTCCGTTTGGTTTTACGGGAGCCAAAAGGATGGGCGTGACAAGAATTACACGTGGGGGCGTGATGGAGTTCATCAGTCAGACTAACCACCATGCGATTGTGTCATATAAATAGCCTAGCCTACTGAAAGTTTCTGAAGTAGGATGTGAGGAGACTAACTAGGTGAGTTATAATTGATCAGCTGAATGTCAGTATACGATCATTATCTCTTCGCGGAAAAGCTAAATTCTTCAACCATAGCCGATCTGAATGGTTGATGCTGGCTGTAGGCGCTCTGGCAAGATTTTTTTGCGGAAATGGTAAGTAGACCATTGGCTACTATAATATTTTATATTGAACGTTAAGGCTATGTTTGTGATGGTTCTACGAGCATGTCGAAAGGTGTGAGTCGGCTCCTTAGACTGACGTCTAGACTGATATCCTACATGTCCTAAATTTTGAATTGTGTTAGTACTCGTTTTAAAATCCAGCAATGAATTGTAGTACAATGGTATATTGTAGTATAAAAACCAACCTCATTAGTTATTCTAGAAATTTTCTGGAACCGATGCTCAGGTTAGCTTATCAACTAAGAGGGTGTCAACTAACATTACGCCATCTCTTTTACGTTTTATCATCTGATGTCGAGTAAGATAACCAAAGATAGTTGAACATTTCACCAACGTTCTCTGGAAAACATGATGCTCTATATGAGATCAGTGGTTTTATCTAGTCGTGCTCGTGTAGTAACGAATGACTCAAGCCGCTTATTTGGCAACTTTTGTAAGCTACTAACCTAGAAGAGTGTGCTTTATGTGATCAGTTCATAGTCAATCCATACACTGTCGGGGATGCCAGAAAATGTAGCGTGGCACCTACCATATGATTAGACCATGAGGCCGATCCACAAGGCATAGCTTAACTGTATGCTTTAAACCTCGCGAGTGACCTAGTGAATTCATCGTCTGGAAAATTCAACCTGCGACTTCCTGGAGTCGCGCATCAACCGGCCCAGCTAACACATTTACGTTGCCACGACGTCGCAGTAACGTAAATTCACGACCAAAGTTACGTTGCCGCGACGTAATCGCTGACGTTGCCATAACGTGGAAAGTGAAAGAGGCCGTGAGGTAACCGCGACGTACCTTTCCGACGTTGCCAGTCCGTAACAGCGACGTTGTGGCAACCAATTTTTACAAGTTGCCAAAAGGTCGCTTAACGTTACTTTGTTACGTTGCCAGTTTGTGGCCTCAACGTCCTAGCGACGTTGTAGCAACCAAAATACCTAATGACGACCTTTTAGCAACCTTTTTTTCAGGTTGTCATACCATCGATTTGGGCGGACAAATAGTCCTCATTTGCCCTTATAATATGGGGAGATAAAGAACAGACCCCGGGGCTCAGTAAAATACCTTGTACTTGAAATTAGCCTATTGCTTTAACTGCAAAAAGTCCTTGCTTTTACCCTGAAATGGGTTCAAAATGTACAGACAGATGCAATTTCCAAAACAATGCGCTTTATTTATTTTATGCCTTCATTATTCGCCTTCTTCTTCGGGCTGCTCCCTTCGCTGTTCCTGCAAAACATAAAAGGAGAGGTTTTTTTTTAATATTTTATTTAATGTAGGTTACTCAACAGAAAAAGGTTGAAAAATGTTAAATGTTTGACGGATCATCGGCCAATCATATTCGGTTAATGCAAATATTGAAACACAGGCATAAACCTTCCTGTGGTGTAAAATATTCACTTCTTGTAATACAGGTCATTTACTATTTATCATAGCGGGGATCAAAACAAAACAACCACGGTGTGAACCGGAGAATCAACCTGTAGGTGATAATCTCCGTGAATGGCTTCCCTCACTACTGATGAGGCTATTTGACTAAGCGCAAGCCCGCATTAGCCAGCTAGCCAGCCAACCCCATAGACTTCCAGTATAGCTTTAGCCTACAGCTAACAGAAGCTGCCAACTATTTTGGAAATAGTATAAAACTATAACAATGATGAAAAAGTCTACTACTGCTGGTTAAAACATTGAATGTGAGTTACTGATAATCGTTGATCAGACTCCGATTGATTTTGTAATAATGAAATTATCGTTGTCTATATCATATTCAATTCTATAACTGTCATTTCTTGCAAATGAAAATAGCTATGCTTACCGGAGCTTCGTGGTGGAAAAACACAAATTCATCCTGGCTTCACGTTGATTTTTCACCTCTTGGTGGATCTTTGGTATAAAAGAAGTAATTAGTATTGAATTTTGAAAATTATTTTAAAGAATTAAGCGATTTGTGTGTGATAAGTACCTTCTTTTCTCTCTGATCTTACACTTGTCCGGCAGACTGACGCAGTAGGTATAACGGCTGAATATAAGGCGCGTGCGACACCCTGAGTTCAAACTACGCTACAACATTCTTTAATATAATTCATATTAAATCAATAGTAACCATTTCATAGGGGTTAATATTCTCATAGTTAAGAATATATTTTTGAATGAAAGAAGAGCCAGCATGTAAAATGCAAGTTACAAAATAATATTATTGCATACTGTATTGCTCTGCAAAGCTTCATTTTCTAAGTGACCATGACGCGACGTCGCAGCAACATCTTTTGTTTACGTTATGGCAACGTTGAACATCAACCAAACGGCCACGTCGCGGCAAAGTATTTTCTGATACCAAATAGCAACGTTGTCAGGTTACCATTGTGCGACGTCGCGGCAACATCATTAAGGCTACGAAATGGCAACTTTTCTAAGTGACCATATCGCGACGTCGCAGCAACGTCTTTTGTTTACGTTATGGCAACGTTGAACGGCAACCAAACGGCCACGTCGCAGCAACGTATTTTCAATTCAATTCAATTCAATTTTATTTATATAGCGCATTTTTACTAAAGGCATGTCACAAAGCGCTTAACACAAGAGGCCCAATGAGCAACAGGGGCAAGGAAAAACTCCCTCGCAGCGTTTTTTGTTTTTACTTGTTATGGTAGAGGAAGAAACCTTGGGCAGTTCCGACGGCTCAAGGGGCTAACCCAACTGCCTAGGGCAGGTTTTCAGTCTCTCAGATGGCGGATAGTCCACTATTATTCCGTTAGATTGGTTGAGTGGGTTGAGGACCATTCAGGAGTGCCGCCGGATCACGTTGGAAGAAGGTCCCAGGAGAACCCAGGAGGTGCAGGCGCAGGCAGTGGAAGGCAGTGATGACTCACGGCAGGGTGGTAATGGCATGGAAAATAAGAGAGGAGATGAGTTAGAACAGTCTCCATCAGATTTCAGAGAATGTGAGTTATATTGCATGTGAAACCATATACAGATGTTGGCTAAGTGAAGAGAGAGAAGTAAGTGGAGAGGAAAAGAGAGGATGAGAAAGACAGAGTGAAAATTGTACGGTTTCACAGATGGGTGGATTGTGACGGCATTAAACTATAGCAGCATAACTAAGGTATGATGTATAACAAGCCAACACCACCAAAGGAAATGGTCAGTGGCCACCAAGCCCTGGACAGGAGCTTACAGCAGAGGCAGTCCTTTCCAATAAAACCCTGAGGAGATGTGGCTTACCATACACCATCCCTAACTAAAGGGGTCAGTAAATAGAAAGGTTTTGAGTCTAGACTTAAAGGTGTTGAGAGTGTCCGCTTGACGAATGTTAGAAGGGAGTTTGTTCCACAGGACAGGCGCACGATGGCATTTTCTGATACCAAATAGCAACGTTGTCAGGTTACCATTGTGCGACGTCGCGGCAACATCATTAAGGCTACGAAATGGCAACTTTTCTAAGTGACCATATGGCGACGTCGCAGCAACGTCTTTTGTTTACGTTATGGCAACGTTGAACGGCAACCAAACGGCCACGTCGCAGCAACGTATTTTCTGATACCAAATAGCAACGTTGTCAGGTTACCATTGTGTGACGTCGCGGCAACATCATTAAGGTGACCATATCGCGACGTCGCAGCAATGTCTTTTGTTTACGTTATGGCAACATCCTGTCAGCGACGTTGCGGCAACGTCGTATATAAGTGGCCAATAAGTAACGTCGCCATGACCAAATGGCAACTTTTTGGCGACGTTGCAGCAACGTGATGTGTTAGCTGGGGGGGGCCTATTGCACAAAACTAGGATAAGGTTATGCTTGGTTAATTCAGACAGGATAACTAAGATATCCCGGCTTAATCCTGTATCCTAGTTTTGTGTAATAGACCCCAGGTGTAGCTACTCTTGACAACTAGTAAGTTGCCGGACAGCCTTCTTAAACAAAATCTGGCATTCTTACTACACTGTAAAATGGTTATTGTAGTTTTTACAGTAACTTACTGGCAGCTGGATGCCAGTAAATTACTGTAATACCATTTACAGTATCATTATTGTTTATCATTTTACAATACCCAACCCAAGCTACTGTAAAGATTTTACAGTAACTTACTGGCATCCACCTCTACAAAGCCTTTGTATTTCCCAACTAATCTAATTTCATTACATTTTCTGGCAACCAATCACAAAACAAATTTACACAAAATTTAAACAAAGTGCCCACTAAATGTAATGCAAACCAATGCTAAGTGAAAAAGACTGCCCCACCATGTTACAAACACACAATCAAAATCACAGATTATATTTGATTTAATTCAACATTTACAGTACAGATCAGAGTAGTAGTATTGAGAAAAACTAAATCTATGCCGAGCCAAGTGCACTTGAATCTTTGAGGAGTGATTTGTGCAACATAAGGGACTGCTGCCTATTTAACCATTTTGCTGTTGTAAAATCATTTAAATCATGAAGCCTTGGATCTCTACGATTTCTTTTTAAATGGAACAGTAACAACAACTTCACAGTGAACTTATATTGTTGTTACTGCTGCAGAGATATGTCTGTAATGTAAGGTATTCTTGTTTTCTCTGTCTTTGTCCTTGAGAAATACACTGTCGCAAGTTTGCTGGTATATCTTGCCATGGGATTTCATGAGGAGACCCAGTCATTACTTTGAACTGGAGTAGGTAGGCTTGAAGATGAAGAGCCTGCAGAGAAGCTGGTCTGGCTTAGGGGGGACACGGCTTGTATTCTGTATCACATTGCCTAAATGAGAAAAGAAAACATTTGGTAAAGCTCTTGTAAAAAATACATTTGAGCAGCTTTTAAACAGTCTTTATATTTGGTTGAACCATGGTAGGCTGAGGCGTGGAAGCAGCTAGCCTAGTCTAGATGCCCCTAGCGGTAAAAAATGTAATTCACTGCTGTGGACATCTATAGAGTCTCCTTTTGAACTGCGAACCGACTCCCCTTGTACTGGCCAGGCAGTCACCGTGAAGTGCAGAGTCAGAGGGCAGGCTTAACAAAACGACGAGATGTGTGACGATTCTCATAGAAACAACTGGAAACAACCAAAGGAAAAATGACAGAAAAAGAATATGAGCTAACAACTCACCAGTTAATGTTCGCTCCAGATTCCAGAGCTAGCAGAATTGGGGCAGCAAACACCACCTGTTGCAACCACAAAAGCTAGAGTTACCTCAATGTTAGAGAAGGGTCTGACTGCAGAGCCGCAGAGCCTCTAGGCCACGTCACTTCGTCACGACATTACAACCTTCGCATGCGTAGTGCTTTACAGATTGATCGCGCTTTTCTTCAGTAAAACAAGTTGCATTCCCTCAATACCTAACCCGGTAGCTCGCTAATTTCACTAGCATAAATAACAGCTAGTTACATATTATAACTAGAAAATAATAATGGAAAATAACGCAACACCCTACAGCAGCATTAGAACAACAGTATCACAGCATGGGTGTGAGTGAGGGCTATTCAGAAAGTATTAAAGTGTAATACAGTGTACAGTGATCCAACGTAGGTCATGGTTTACGTTGACAGGAGTGTAGGTAAGGCAGAGGTGGTTGCTGCTAAACATACGTTTACTGTACGGGTCGGTATTCAAAGTAATTAAGAACAGAAAGTTTTAAAGTTGGGAGAGAACACAACTTGCTGCTCCACCAGGAGAAGCTAGGTTGTGCTGTGCGGTGCGTGTGTCCAAACTTCCCATAACCAATCAATGGTCAGCAGCTACCCGTACGGTGGTGATGTAGTGTCATGACGTTGTGTCATGACGCGGACAGTGGCTCTGCGGCTCTGCAGACAGATATTATTGCAATGTTAGGTCACTAGTTTCAAGATCTGACGATGTAAGTTAAATGTATAAAACAATCACATTTTACCAAAAAAATATGACAGACATATTTCCGTTTGCTACACTTTGTGATGATCAAATTCAGTTACACGACTAAAAAACGATAGCTGAAAGGCTATCCGCCTAACTAGCCTGTAGCCTTAGCAAACGTATGTCATTACAACACACAGTCTATCTATGCACACAATGTAAGTGAAGATTTAATAAACCTATCTTTGTTACCTAGCGTCTAACATGCAGTTAAGATCTGACACGCTCTCTCACCACCAGGCATTGTTTTTCTACTGACCTTGAGGCAGAAATTTAAAAAGCTAGGCGCCTAACCCGGGGCAGCCAAAGTTTGCTAAGCAACTATCCAGTTAGCAACATTAGCTAACGTTATGCTGGAGTTGAAGCTGATGTGATGTTAGCAAGCATGGCAATTTGGAATCAGATCTTAAACTCGAACAAATTCTATAAATCTTGTAAATACTAAGTTTGTTGATGTAGATAATGTTCATTCACTCACCAGTTCATCCATTCGTTCGTCATCGACCGACCACCAACTCAGCTAAGGGGATAATCCTTTGTAAGGAGAGAGAACCAGAAACTTCTGACAGGCGTACGTTAGAACACGCATGTCAGACTGTTCGTTTTTTTAAAAAAACTAACAGTTGCTATTGGTCAATTTTTCCCGGGGATTTTACAACTGTAAATTGAATTACAGTACAGAAGTACTGTACAGAAGTATAGTATTTCTTACCCACAATCCTTTGCTACATGCAGTAATGTACTGTATATACTATTAAACAGTATATTAATGTGTGCATTACAGTAAGATACTGCTACAATTGTGAAATATCGTTACAGTGTATATATAATGCATGCCTTTTTTTTTATTTTGTTAGCATCCAGAGTAATTCTGTATGCTTCAGGCTAAACTGGTCTGTATTATTAAGTCTATATGTGTGCAGGCCTAAAGTTAGTCAGGTATTCACCGAATTAAACATTCATTTGTATGCATTGTGCGGAATCAGCAGCATCTTCTAGTCATAGGTATCAAAGTGTATTGTACGCATGCAATGTGATGGTGCTACGACCAGTCAGAGCAAGGTTGGGAAAACGGCAAATGGGCCATTCTACAAAACCGTAGAATGAATTTAGATTCTAATCTCCGTAATATGAATTATGCATGTTTTTTAACTGGTGTATTAGCAATATTGACTATTTTACTCCATATTGTCAAATGAAATTTGCATTAGTAAATAGGCATATGTAATCACACTATGATGAAACATTTGTAGGATATTTCACTACATTTTTATTACTTTTTTACAAATAAAAACATTAGTTTAGTTAGTGGGTGTTACGGGTTGGTTAATTTGGTACTTTTTAACATTTATCAGACCCTCCAGGATTTCGCAATGTTGCGATTTGCAACATTCATGCAACTTCAACCAATCCCCGTGAATTCAGGGTGGTGTTGCAATTTTAACTAATCACCGCAGCTTTCCCGCAAAATTGCGTGGTCTTGTCGAGCTCACGTCGTCAAACTACCTTCTGTCTTACTCAAAGTCCTTATTAACACTGAGCTAGAATCACACCTCTCTGTCTACTCTGCAGCACGATCAATGGCATTCTAATTGCCCGGCCAACGTTGAATCACCCCGATTCTCCCAGTCAATGTGAGCAACACCAATAAAATGTATTTGACAGAAACGGTGATCACAGGTGGGCAACAAAGTTCTATACCTTTTAAATCACATGTCTTAAATTAAATATTGAAGTTATAATCAGTGTCGGGCAGTAGCTTCACTACAAATTAATAAGATGGTTTAACTACTTTTAGGAGCGTGGCTGCAGTGAAGCTACAGCATGAGTATACTGAATCCGATGGCTTAATTTGGCTTTTTTTTTGGCAATGAAGTGATCATTAAAGTTATATCATATCAAGCATTTATTTTAGCTACATTTGGTCTTACATAGCTTTGGTGTAGTGAAGTTTCATCTGATGTGGAGTAACTGGTAGGTGCTTAGTTAACTACATTTCCTGATTAGCTTGCCCAACTGGTTATAATATATTGTTATACAGAAAACTGAGGAAACGAGACGGGCAATATTATTGCACATGACACAATTCAAATTGTTACAGGGTGGTAAGATTTGCCTCAGAATAACTGCAACTAACACAGCTATTCACTAGCTGAGCTAGCAAGTGCACAATTCAGTTTAAAATTCTATCCCCGGTCTTTTTAAGTAAAGAAAAAAAAATGTTTGCAGTTTTCTTGTCCATTCTGCGTTACGGGGTGGTAAGCTTGACGGACCCTATCTAACTACCAAAAAGCACAAATAACTCATATCACATTGTGTGGGAGCTTGCCTGCTTAAAGGCCCACTAAGCAACATTTCTCAGTTAATTAATCCGTTTCATACTGTTTAGGATGCTAACATGAGTCATTACATGGTGAACGGTGTAGAATGCGCCACTGTGGCCTACAACGGTAGATGCAGCATTTGCAGTGTTGAACCTCCAATAGAATGCAGTGCAATACAGCGGTCTTTAGAGGGAGCTTGTGAGGGAAAAAAACAACGTTGCTTAGCCCTGCTTTAAGTCCTTGGCTGTTGCTAGGGGTTAAGTGACGTCATATGCAGTCTGATATCACTTATGAGTGCCACACTGATTTTGGAATTGATGTCCCAGAGTGCCAGCCATTTAAATCATTTTTTACTACTATTTGTTTTACTGTTCTACGCGTCTCAATTTCAGAGAAATCCCAAGCTAAACGGGGTATGGTTTTCATCAAAATCCCAGTTTTCTTTTCTAGACAAGGAGAGAAGGCGTATTTTATAAAAACGCAGCTGTTTGGGGCTCGATGGGAGGCAAATAGTAGGTAGGCTAATACTCAAATGTACATTCAAACCTAAACACAACAGACCATGGCTAACCGATCGACAACAAAGATGGTAGAGGGTACACATTAACTCACACCCCATCTTGTTGCCAATTGATTTGTCGTTGTTTGTTGTGTTTAAGTTCGGATCCACCTAGGGCTGGGCGATTTTACCAAAAATAAAAATCTCTGATTTTTACTGTAATCTTTTTTCCTCAAACGTCAGTGCAACTATACTGCTATGTCCTTGAAGTAAAAATATGCTGCTCAAAAAAAATAAAGGGAACACTTTAACAACAATGTAACTCCCAAGTCAATCACACTTCTCTTAAAATCGAACCGTACACTTGAGAAGCAACACTGATTGACATTCAATTGATTTTGTTTTCAGCACATTCAAATATGTAAAGAACAAAGTATTGAATAAGAATATTTCATTCATTCAGATTTAGGATGTGTTTAGTGTTCCCTTTATTTTTTTGAGTAGTGTATATAAACACACTGACAATACAAGGTAAATGAGGCCCTGTCATTCAACATTCAGATTTTACGTTTTAACCCTCGCTTTTAAGTTTTAAACCTTACATTTCAAAAGAATGGGCAGCATGTCTGTTGCAGTGTGTACGTGATGGCCTTTCCATCCCACTCCCTTTTTATCATACGGCACGCAGTTTGTTAAAGTCTCCTCTTGGGATGGCAAAAACTAAAAGTACCCCTGACCGACCACCGTGACTCATTAGTCTGTTGAAACCAGTTAACCTGTCAGATATCTTATCCTAGGGTTTAACTGAATGCATTACGGCAGCGTTAAGCCAAGCCGTCAAAATACAATTAAAAGACCAATTACCTTTTGGAATGTTGATGAAGCCCGCTAACTGTTAGCCTACGGCAGATGCGGCTTCTTAACTGTACACATCGGTAACATAGGCTATCAGGTGTAGCAACCTGTTTGAAGCTAATTTGAAACATTGCCGTGGCTCATAAGAAAATGACTGCTCTGAGACCCTGCATCTATAGTTTGAGGAGACGGTAGTGCTAATAATAATAAAGCAGTTGATCATCATTACCTTATCTGTTAACACTGAAGACCATGATGGTAGTAATGTCCAATTCTCATTCCTAACAGTGGGCTAGTAATGCTGTGCAACTTCCAAAAAGTCATCTCATCTCATCTGATAATCTGTGTGAATGGAAACAAACACACTCCACACTAATCATTTTTTAACCGACTACAAACAATTTTGATCACCAAATGGTCACATCAACATCCCTAGTCTCAAGTGTAGTTTTGTAGCATGCGTGCTAGAGCTGCCATCTCCATTTTGAAAGTTTACTTCTCCTGCCCATGTTTGTGGTTGTGTTGCACAGGGGAGGAGCCGGCTACATTAACTCGCGAGGCACAGTTGAACGGAACGTGAAAAATACCCGGATGTTAATGAAGGAAAGAAAAACTTGAATTATGCAAAATCAACATCGTTTTTGCCCAGCCCTAGATCCACCCTATTGCTGGCGTTTGTTTGAATGGGCCATAGCATTTTGGGAGAGCTGACAAATCTAGCTGAGTGAGGCATCGTGATACTGCCGCTTTATGACAAACCCACAATGTGACGGGATGACCTGGTGTTGGATCAGGCTTGGACGATATTCTGATATTGTGATATAATGTCCAGATAAAATGTCCGGATAGTGATATCTCATGAGTTTTCAATCTTCATCTGCTTCAGTTCTCTTCACTATAGACTTCCAAAAATCACACATACTGTGAGAGAGAGTGTCTATTTTTTTTGTAACAAAAAAGAGCCAAAAACTGAGATTTATTTTGTTGGCACACTACGCATAGGGGCTAAAAAATTATATTTACGTCCTTGGCACTCAATGTGTTAAAGAAACGGTGTCTTTCTAATAGCCAAAACATTGTTGCGTTATGGGGTGGTATGTAAAACTGTGGGACGAACATAAATTGTGATTTTTACATAATAAATAATGTCTTTATTCTAAAAAATGCCCAATGACTACAAAGATACAACGTTGTGACTGATCTAAGTCTTGGCAGAAGCTTTGGCCCTATGATGCATGGCTTGGTATGATTCTTTGACCCTATGATGCAAGGCAGGGCTCTATATTCTAACATAGTATAATCATAAATCAATGTTTAGGGTGCCCAAAAATATTTTTTGTCATACGGCCCAAAATTTCTATCCATGCCCCTCACCCCCTACTATGTAAGTATGTCTATGAAGCATTGAAGAATCAATTTCATGACAAAACGAAATCAAACCGAAAGGGATCGGAGACCCATCAAGTTGGCAACCATGCTACATTTAATCTCATTGATCAAATTGGTATTAATCCCTCTGCACTTTGAGTTTTGCTTACTGACTCCTTGAACGCCTTTGTCCTCTGACTCCTTGAACGCCTATGAGATACAGTAGGCTACTATTTAATAAGGTAAAATAAATAAAATATAATTATAGTAAAAGAATGGAAACTTATCACATAGATATCATCACATTTCAAATAAGTCACATACAGACCTTTTCATTTGAAGTAGATCCCTGCATTTGACATGAAGGGTCCTTGACAGAGGAAAACGTGAGGATGGTGAATCATAGTGTCTTAAAGCAACACGCCACCGTTCTTTAAAGCCTCTATGTGTAGGATCGTATCAGAATTCTCCATCTATCGGCGAAGTGGTATACTGCATACGTTTGAATAAAATGTATTAGCCCTCCCCTTCCCACAATCCTAATTTCTTGCTACGGAGGCCGAACGCTCGCTCTTATCTCAGTTTCTGCTACTCAGTCTCTGAGCGGAAACGCGAAAGGCGGAGCTGAATATACGATACTGCTCTCCCCTACAAGAACCCGTACTTTTGAAAATGGCGGCGCAAAATGGATATTCTTCTTTGGTCCCCAGCCATATCTGTATATAAATGGAAATTACCAAGTTTACCGGAACACTACAATTTATTCATGGAGGTAATTACCATCGTTTTACATTATATTTTTAAAATAAAAAATATATTTTTGATAAAAGAAGATAAATAGAAGATAAATCCTACACATAGAGGCTTTAATACTGAAATATTTTTTTCCCCTAACTTGGACAAGTTGATACATACAGTACCTGTCATGTCTCATGTCATGTCAATCGCTTTGGTGTGCAATGCTACTTTGTTAGCATTTATCTTAACCCAGGTCTTTCAATGTATCCAGACAGCCTTGAAGTCAGAAGCGACCAAACAAAACCATGTCTGAGACGTAACGGGCATGTAGTAGTGTTGTTTTTGGCGGCCTATTTTAGTTTAAGTCTAGTCTTTGTGTCAAGACTAGACTAAAGACTGTCAAGAGTTTTAGTCACATTCTTACTCTTTACAGTCTAGTCAAGTTTCAGTCTGAGCCTTTTAGTCTTGTTTTAGTCAGAATTATCCATGACTATTTTAGTCTAGTTTTAGTCGATGAAAAGTGATGACATTTGGTCTAGTTTTGGTCAATGAAAATTGCATTTTAGTGGCTTTTTAGCATTGCAATTTGATTTAACCCAGTCAATACAGTATTGGTACCTGGTAGTACAGAAAGCCATCTGTAAGCCATTGGTAAGAACCAAACCAGATTTTGTTCAAATCTACTACTGGAGACTGTAATTTATCAAATATTAGTTTGAGGTAGGCTATTATAAAACATTGCTGTTTTAGAATTTTCGAACAAAAGGGGCGATAGTTGGTGTCCTTACGATACTAGAGCCTCATTAGTTGGCATAAGCTTTGTAAAATAGAACGTTACGTTAATGTCTTGACTTAACGTTACCTCAATTTCAGAATGGAAAGCCTTCAGATGTCTCTTCAGGTTTGTTGTGTTTTTTTTCCAGAGATTTGGTGGCCGCATTTCTCTCCATCTTTTTGCACAAAACATTCTGTTTTCTTTTCTGATTCAATATAAATAAAGTTTTTCCATATGTCGTTCCTTCTTTTTCTCCCAAATACTACACTCAAATGACCCGCCATCGTCCTTTTCCCTGTGTACATTGTGTTATCAGTAACGCCAACTCGCCGCTGCTTCTTCCAAATCTAAATAATGCAGCGAGAAGGGCTTCTGTGACGTCGCCCCTGAAGTGAGACACTGAAAACAGAAATGGGCCTACTGCAAAATAATAATAGTGCGACTAAACGAGACAAAATAATTTTTTGGTTTGGTCAACAGCGAGGGAGACTAAATCAATCAACCAACCAACCAACACCCCAAACCCCAGAGTGACCCCTGACCCCAACCCCCCGAACATATACAGTAAATTTCACACCATACTGTATGTGCAAGAACACATTATATTCACATTATCCACAAACAGATAAATCTTACATTTAGAAGAATGGCTTAGTGGCAAAGCTTGCTGTATGGCTCAAAGCATTTTATTTATTATTATTATTTTTTTAAAAAACAACTGTAAGGCTTGTCCATAGGGGACCTCGTTGACTGGAGGTCCATTGATGCTTAGACACATGCACGCAGCCAGGTGGTCTCCCTGGAGTCTGTTTCTCAGCTCTGTTTTCACCTATGATGAAGGAATCAAAACAGAAGGGTATATAAGTGAAATTACGGATATTTATTGAGTGCATATTTTCATCTATTGTAGGGTTCAAATTTTCATATATCTTATATAGCAGTGCCTAAAATGTTCATAATTTCAAAACATTTACAGGCACTACTGTAAGCAAACATGCTTTCAGAAATTGTCAATTTCAGAAATTGCCAGTTTAAAAATAAAAGGCAGAAGTATCAGGCCTATTTAATTTCAATGAAAAATATTATTGGGGCTTGCCAAAGATACATTAAAACCACAAGACTACACCATTAAGGCCCAGGAGTTCGCCATGAAAAAGAGCGGTAGGTATTGCAGACAGCAGTGTTGTGCCTGAAGGCAGCATCCATTCATGAACGCGTTTATAATTTTGGTGGACGTGAACTGAACAAACTATATTACTGCCTGATGAATGAAACTGTGAACACGTTCATTTTTAAATTTGAAAATGGTCTACTTTTGGGCTAGCCTACTTTCTACGACAGTTAGTGTAGGCTAATCGCTCAAATGACTCTTAATTTACACAAATGAATAGCCCCCTACCTGCTCAAAATTCAGGGAAACACATACAACTCAGACAAGAACTAGCGGTCGGGCTTTACTGATATCGCAAAACTGCGTGCTTACATTTCTCACAAACGAAATCGGGAAACTGGCAAACTATAAATCTATATAGAAGCTGCTTACAGGTGGATCCCTATGAACTGACTAACACTCTAGCACACAAGACCGGGAGGCCTAATAGATGTCTCAATAATGTAACATAATGGAATGTAATTTTAAGTAACGCTGGACAAACTAACATAACGTCTGTTGTCTACTGGTACTTGTTAATAAATGTTGCTAGAACTTACCTTTGCAGCTGATGACCAACAACACAAAGCAGGCTAGGCGGAGCGTTGTCCAATCAGAACCCACAGCCAGACCTAAGAGTGGGCGTATGCAAGTGGAACTGCGCTCCGGACGCAAAGACTTGAGGATGAGTGGAGAAATGTGTTTACAGAGACGGTTGGTAAGGTTTTAGTATCTTTGGTGTAGAGTCGAATATATAGGCAATGAAAAATTCTGAAGTTGCGGCGGCAAAAAAATAAGGTGCGATTAATCGCAGTATGTAAAATGTACATAGGGTAAACCCTGACATTTAATTATCGTCACAAGGCCAGCATTTACGTTGCGTCTCGTTTTCCTCATGTGATAAAGGTTCGTTGACGACGATATTTAGTTATAATTTTCGTTGACGAAAGCAACTCTAGTATGTATCAACTCGTCAACGGTGGCGTGTTGCTTTAACAACAGATCTTGAAAACGGCCATTGTATCCAGAAACAAATGTGAGGTGAAAAAAGATAACGGGACTGCATAATTGACGAATGATTATTCTGAGGTGTCTATGGACATTTTTGACAATAGCAGAGAAAATAGCAGGACATGAAGCTCTCCAAAAACATTGAGATATCGTTGCTATTTTAATTACTAAGTAATTTGATTTAATTTATTAGACTAACTAATTTGCACGTTTTTGTGTACTGGCTGCCTTTTATGTAATATGCAGGGGTGTGTGAAGGACAATCACATTATGTTTGTTTTTACATTGGATATAGCAGAAAATGTGTCTAAAGACTTTAAGAGGTTAACAAAGTGAGTGATGCAAATGGACAAATTCCAATTGCAGACTTTTTACACACGATCAGGGATTGATTGGGCCGGGGCTGAGCCTGCTGTCATGCTGCATTAGGATGACGGCAACAAACCTTTTTTTTTCACGCTTTTCAGTTAAGAGTAATTAATTAGGCTAAACGTTCTAACAATTTAAAACAATGAGTTTTGTGTAGCCTAATAGACCGCCTGGTTTTCCTGATAAAAGGACGACCTATCAAAGCTTAGAAAAGTTGCAATCAGAGATTCTAGAACACTACGTGGCTACTTTATCCTCAGCGAGTCAGAGACGTTAGTTGAGGCTGTTAACGCTGAGCACTCTTTAAGAGCTCTCATTGGCCAAATTAGCGCTCCAAAGAAGATCTTGGCGTTAAGAGCTTCTTAACGAATCTGGGAAACCCGGCCAAGGTATGTCTGCTTATGCTCTAAGCCTCAATTAATTGTTGATCAGATCATGCAAGCCTTGAAAGTTTCTCATAAAGGATCAATATTTAGCCTACACTAACACATTGAGCATTTCCCCTCTGCATGTGTTCCACATGTTATTTCTTCACTTTAAGTTCTACAGTAGCCTAGGCCAACAGGTATTTGTGACGAGATTTAAAATGTTCTGACAGCCATAATATCCCTATATCAATTTGATTTGGTACTATAATGGTCGTGTATCTTGTGTGGTAAAGGTATAGTTTTCATGTCAAGCATATGCCAATACCAATTCTGACTCCAGTCTGTACTTAAAAATTCCCAGTATAGTAGGCTGAGTGAGTTAACAATGCACAAAAACATAGTGTAGTAAAGTGTGTGCGTGTGTGTTTGTGTGTGTGCAGTCAAAAAACAACAACCCCAGACCAGAGCCAGAGTTTACATAGACCGTCTTTGGAGGCATATACAGTGTGTGACAGACGTTGGTGCAAGATGTGGCTGCTCTGTGATGACATTTTGTGATCTTCATGACCTTTAGCGAGTAGTATTTCATGCACAGTTGGAAAGGATTAAGAAATTAGTTCAAATAAAGAACAGCATCCACGTTTTGCTTTAAAAATCCTTACCTCTTCAATTGCTAAAGAAACGATGATTTCCAACTGTGCATCAGATACTACTTGCTTAAGTTTGTGAATCCACCCACAAGAGTAGTACAGTACTTCCATTCCACTTTAACAAGTCATACCTGTAAAAATGTGTATACAAGTCCTTTTTCATCTAAAATACAATAATGAATGACCTAACTCACTGACGTGCATGGACAGAGTGATCCACCTTCTTACGTATAATGCATAAAGCATAATGTTTTCACATGAGCAAAGTGGTTTCACAAAACATAAACGTATAAAATAAGAATAAAAAAATATGACTGAAAAATATTCCTAGTTTAAGCTTGACAAAAGACAAAAACTGTCATTAGCGCAAAATCTTGTATCGCTGAAATCTTGTCTATTACCTTTTTAGTTGAAATGCATTTATCGTACCAGTCAGATTACGTCTCTATGCTAACTTTCCTGTTAAATTGGTGTGTGGTATACAACTCTTTGTTTACATGTTAACACCATATTAAATAAAATATTTATACATTCACGTTTGTACATGGTCATTTAGAATTTTATTGTTTGTGTTGTTTAACTGATCACCATCAACACAATGATAATGACCTTTGTCTTTTCTTTGCTGTCTTGCAGGAATATAAAGTCTAGGCATCTCACCCTCAAAAAATCCCCTGTGCCATCCTCACAAGTTTTACGAATTGACCAGATGGTGGATTCTTCTGTTTCCTTCCAGGCAGACAGTAAACCAATGGATAAGCCATTTTAACAAAAACAGACACGTCATAGGATTTCATTCCATTAAACCACATCACATAGGTATTTTTTACGGAAATTCTAAATACATTGGAAATTGACATTTGAATCATCTGAATCATGGCCGTAGCAATGGAAGCTGCTGACATTGCAGTTGTGGGGCTGTATTTTGCCTTGGTCTTTGCAATTGGCTTCATCGCTATGTGGAAAGCCAATCGGAGCACAGTAAGTGGCTACTTTCTCGCTGGCCGCTCCATGAACTGGGTAGTGATCGGAGCCTCTCTATTTGTCAGCAACATTGGCAGTGAACACTTCATCGGACTTGCTGGATCCGGAGCTGCCAGCGGGTTTGCTGTTGGAGCTTGGGAATTTAATGCCCTACTGCTTCTGCAGCTACTTGGGTGGATCTTCATCCCTGTGTACATCCACTGTGGCGTTTACACAATGCCTGATTACCTTTCTAAGCGCTATGGTGGGAAGAGGCTGAAGGTGTACTTTGCAGCCCTTTCCATTATGCTTTATGTTTTCACCAAGCTGTCTGTAGACTTGTATGCTGGAGCCCTGTTTATACAGGAGTCCCTCGGCTGGAATTTGTACTTGTCAATCATCCTTCTCATTGGCATGACTGCTGTGTTGACTGTTACTGGTGGTTTGGTGGCTGTGATTTACACTGACACTCTTCAGGCTTTGCTCATGATTGGTGGTGCTCTGAGTCTGACTGTCATCAGCATTGTCAAGGTGGGCGGCCTGGAGGGATTAAGGGAGAAATACATGCAGGCCGTCCCCAACGTCACTGCCATACTGGCCGAAAATAACTTTACTTACACCAACTCTTGCCGCATCAACCCAAAGCCAAACTCCCTTAAGATCTTGCGTGGCCCACTTGATGAGGATATTCCCTGGCCGGGCTTTCTTTTGGGACAGACGCCAGCCTCAATCTGGTACTGGTGTGCTGATCAAGTCATCGTCCAGAGAGTGCTTGCCGCTAAGAACATTGCCCATGCCAAAGGATCCACACTCATGGCCGGATTCTTGAAAGTCCTTCCTATGTTCATTATCGTCATTCCAGGGATGATCTCCCGCATTCTGTTTCCCAATGAGCTTGTGTGTATTAGCCCAGAGCACTGCATGCAGGTGTGTGGGAGCCAAGCAGGCTGCTCAAACATCGCGTACCCTCGCTTGGTGATGAGTGTGATGCCGGTTGGTCTGCGTGGGTTGATGATGGCAGTCATGATTGCTGCCCTTATGAGTGACTTGGACTCTATCTTTAACAGTGCCAGCACTATCTTCACTCTGGACATCTACAGGATGGTCCGCAAGTGCGCGTCTTCCCAAGAGCTTGTGATTGTCGGGCGTATGTTTGTGGTCGTCATGGTGGGAATCAGCATTGCTTGGGTGCCAGTTATTATCGAGATGCAAGGAGGCCAGATGTACCTCTACATCCAAGAGATTGCAGGGTACCTTACACCACCAATAGCTGCTCTGTTTATGCTTGGCGTATTCTGGAAACGTTGTAATGAGACGGGTGCCTTCTGGGGCGGCATGATGGGCTTCACCCTGGGAACTCTGCGCCTGATCCTCGGGTTCATCTACCGCAAGCCTCGCTGTGACCAGCCGGATGACCGACCATTTTTCATCACCCATATTCACTACATGTATGTGGCAGCCAGTCTCTTCTGGATCTCTGGAATTATTGCTGTGGTTATTAGTCTCAGCACCCCACCGCCTTCAAAAGACAAGATTCACAATAGCACTTTTTGGGGGCTTCCCAAAGTTGAAGGCCTTCCTGTCAGAGACAGAGAAGAGCTTGGTGAGTTCAACCAGAGCTCTATCCACTGCAACGGCAATGGCACCCTCCGCAAGCACTTACCTGCGGATATCCAAAAAGAGATCCTAGATGATGCTGACATTAAACTCCTCACAATCACTGGAGACCATGACCAAAATATCAATCTGCCCACGTCAATAGAGAGCTTTGGCAATGGACATGCTGAGCTCAGGGACAAGGAGGATGATGGATGTAGCAGCAAGTGTACCGTCCCCCGCCAAGAGGAGAGGTTTTTGTGTATGCATGTTTTTGACTGGATCTGTGGCCATAAAGTTCAGATGCCCACAACCCAATCTAAAGTGTCAGAAGAAGACCAGGAGCAAATCATCATGGAGATGCTTTATGAACCCCCCAAAACCAAGATGTTGCTTAATCTCGGCCTTTGTGTGGTGTGTTCATTGGGCATTTTTATGTTTGTATATTTTTCCCTATAGTTAAGTTGGTTTTCTTGAAAATATACAAAAGATACATTTTGACCTATATTACCCAACTTACCTGTAATTTTATTATATAAAGGCTGTAATATATATATATATTTATTATTTTTCTTTTTTTCTTTGGGGGACCTGAAGAGAGAGAGAGGATTGAAGCGCAGATTTTTTTTTTAGAAGTAAGTGGGTTCTCTAAGATCGATAAAAGACCTGGATTTTTACTATTTCAAAAGGCTCAACCAAAAATTTTACCTTTATATTAATAGACATTTATGTGATTTTTGGACAACTAGGTAAAAATCTGTTTAACCAGTTTTATCTAGCAAGTGGTGTGGTGATATTTGCCTTATTTATTATATTTTTCACACTTTTTGTCTGAAAAGATTTGTCTGTATCCAGTGTGGTCTTTTGTGTTATAGGCATCAAGTAGTTGTATTTTTTTAGTCAACATCACTGTAACATATGGAATTAACAGTTTTACATACTGTTTGAATTTATGGCTAGTGCAATGTGCCGACTAAATTCATATTGCTCACCATGCTGTTGTTGATGTCTTGTCCTATTTAATTGGCTTTTAGCACTATCTGCATTTCTGTGTACTTATAGTCGTAAACTGTGCTGTTGGTCTTTATAAAGCTCTTTCCTAGTCTTGACAATATATCTATTTTCTTAATTATTTTTTGACTTATATTATGATAAATTATGATATTTATGATATGACCAGGATACCACCAGAAAGCCTTTGACTAAGAGCTGGAAGTATTAATGAGTGAACAAGTTCATTTTTGAATGGTTGGTTCTAGACAAGGGATGTAAATGATTAACTTTTAACCGGTTAAAAGTAAAAAAAAAAAAAAAAAAAAACATAATCGGTTAAAATGATCTGTAACCGGTTAAAAATGAGTCAGTTTGATCTGTCAAACGTTCATTTATTTACAGAAAAATGGAATACTCCGCTTTTTTTGAACTGCAGAGTGGTATCACATTTTCAGAGTGGCAGATTGAATTTACAAAAGCACCCAGAGTATTCTTTAGAGATCAATTTAACCAGCTGTATTAGATGCGGCAGTGCAGTGAATATAAAAAAAAAATAATGAACCTGTGTTACAATTTTACACCCGCCATAACTAGGGTAACAAATAAACAGGTTAACCGGTTAAAGATATTTTCATTTTTTTTTTTTTTTTTTTTTACATCCCTATCCTAGACTAAACTCAACCTAAAAATACTTAATGCATTGCTTTATTACTGTAGCTGATACAGGTTATTCAATTTCATACAGCTAAGAAGTGTTGAACAATATAGGCCATGAACAGGTCATTTGTTTTGTATAGTAGCCTACTCAAAAACAACATTAGAGTGCACCATTTCCTTACTATTACAAGAATCGGCTTTGAAAACAGAGGCATACTTTGAGAAAATCAAAAGCAGTTTGTGAAACACTATTAAAAAAATAATAATCTTCACATATCCTTATTTATATTCCAAAATGTAACATCAACCAATGGGATGTATTGTCATTGCTGTGCAAAGTGATTTAGTTCTTCTTTTGGAAGAATCCCAGTTTGTGGAATTTGGCCCTGGGCAGAGTTCATTTTGCCGCTACAGTTTCACATGTACTGTTTGTTATGGAGAAATGCAGGGGACCATTGTATGAAAATAAATATATGAGTGTGGGTAACGATTATGGAGTGTTTTTTTGTTTTGTCTTATTGATATTTTACTGAAAGGTGGTGTTCATTGATGTTGAACTATGAAATTTGTAAAGCAAGACTACATTATCAATCTCCAACATTATCAATAAGAACTTGAACAGTGCTCGTGTACTATTTTCTACAGTTGAGAAGCTAACTAATAAACCATCACAATTAGCACCTGAGCTACTCTCAGTAGATAAATGCAATGAGTTTGCATCTTTTTTCAGAGGTAAAATTGATAAAATGAGACTGAACAAAACTTCACAAATATCTCAAACGCTAGAACCAATGTCTTCAAAGAGAGGGGAACTAAACAATGTCAACATTTAGCTTTATTGACTATGAAACGCTTGAGAAAACAGTACAAAATCTAAGCTCTTCTACATCCCAACTGGACGTTCTGCCAACCAGCTTTTTTAAAACTGTTCTACACCTTGTGGCACCTGACGTGCTCCGGATTATAAATTCATCTTTGCAAAGCGGCATTTTCCCTAAATCACTAAAGACAGCAGTTGTTAGACCACTGCTGAAAAAGAATAATCTGGATGTTTCAGTGCTTAACAACTACAGGCCATTATCAAATCTACCGTTCATTGGAAAGATAATTGAAAAAATAGTATTCAATCAATTAACTGCTTTCTTGACATCTAATTGTTGTTTTGATAAGTTCCAGTCAGGTTTCCGGGCTAATCACAGCACTGAAACAGCGCTTGTTAAAGTTGTAAATGACATGCGTCTTAATACTGATGCAGGAAAAACATCTGTCTTGGTGTTACTAGACCTCAGCGCTGCCTTTGATACTGTTGATCACAACATACTGCTACATCGACTTGAACACTGGGTTGGGTTTTCTGGTATAGTTCTCAAATGGTTAAAATCATAATTACAAAATAGAAGTTTCTTTGTTGCCATGGGCAACTGTACTTCAACCCCTATGTCATTGACCTGTGGTGTCCCCCAGGGGTCAATCCTTGGACCATTGCTTTTTAACCTTTACATGCTCCCACTTGGACAACTTATCATGAAGAACTCGATCTCTTATCATAACTATGCTGATGACACCCAGATTTATTTAGCTTTGTCACCTAATGACTTTGCCCCCCTTGAATGTCTCTATCAATGCTCGGACCAAATTAACAACTGGATGTCACACAATTTCCTCCAGCTTAACACAGACAAAACTGAAGTAATTATTTTTGGAAAGAAGGAGTCAATGCTCAAAATCTCCTGTGTCCTTGAAACTAAAGGGCTTAAAGCAAAAGAGTCTGTTAAAAATCTTGGCATCATCATTGACATTGATCTAAACTTCAGCAGTCACATGAAGGCTATCACCAAATCAGCCTTCTATCACTTGAGAAACATCACCAAACTGAGTGGTCTAATGTCAAAAAATGATTTAGAAACACTTATCCATGCCTTTATCTCCAGTAGGGTTGATTACTGTAATAGTCTGTTCACAGGCATTCCTAAAAAGACCATTAAACAAAATATGTTACAAAGACCCCTTTTAGTCACTGCTGCTCAATTTTCAAGCAAGGGATGGAGAGCCAATAAAATTATTTGTTATAGTCAGTGCTTGAAGTGGGCCAGAACGCAGCTGAACGCAGTTTCGGAACTTCTGTATTTTCGTGTTTTGCGTTCCGCCACTTTTTTCTGTGTTCAGGCAGTGCTTGAAGTTGGCCAGAACGCAGCAGAACGCAGTTCCTTACTTCTGTATTTTAGCCTTTTGGGTTGCGCCATTTTATTCTGCGTTCCAGGAGGCCTACTTAGCTGAAACTGATCCACCACAGCGACACTAGCCCAAGAATAGACAATAGCACAAGACCGATAAAAGACTACATTACCCACGAGACACGACAGTGCCCTATCATATGCATACACTGAGTCCCAACCAGTCGCAAGGGAAGCAATGCAAACTGTCACAATTTATACTGTGAATGTCATGATGGCATTGTTCACAACCTCTTAAGGCACACCCCTATTTTTTTTCAAAACAACGGCATACCCAAGGCGGAAGGGGGGCGTCCCATATATGGGCGGGTGTGCCTTAGAGGTTAATGCAAACGCTTATTATTTCAAAATGTTAATGCACTGACCGCAAAACGTACTGCTTTGACTTGCACGACCTACCGGGGGACGGTTGAAACAAGTGTTTCAATCATCCCGACAGTGCCTGCTCGCAGCAAAAGGCGTTTTTCTCCTAGACTAAAAAATATTGACATTTCATACTGTAGGATGTTACATCATCAATTCATCTGTTGTTTAAAAGTGATAATATTATCGCTCTTAAAATGAGCCCCCGGGTTTAACTTCAGATCAGTATTGCATATCGACACGATTTTCCCTGGGTCTGTCTAGTATTAGAAGCTGTATGGGATGACAAAATTTCATGTTTGAATTGTGAATTGTTTACGAGAATGTCTCAATGGTTAATTCGTCCCCCGGTTCAATCGTCCCGGCTCTCCCCTACAGATGAGCGTTTTACGCCCACAGGTTGTCAGCACCAATCATCTCACTTGCATTGTGTATAAAGATCGGGGGGAGGGGGGAGGCTATACGTGCAAACGATCTGCTGGGAGGATGGGCGACCAATTGTTTACTAAAACTGCAGAGTGATTCAAATAGCCTACCTATATCCCTAAATCCCTCATTCGCAAGCAGCACAAAATGCATGTCCTTGTGAAGACTTTTATTGAATTGAAGTACTATTTCACATCTTACACTCAAAATTACACATTGCAATAACAGAATCAAGTAAGTATTGCAATAACAGAACCCCGTTCTGGAGCCATAGGCTACTGTAGTCCAGTGGTACTCAAACTTTTTTGATCATTCCCCACTTAGAAAGAAGGAGAATTTTCGCGCCCCACCTGACCTGTATCAACAACAGCAATGTTAGGCCTCATACTGTCTGCTGCCAGTTGTCTAAGACACAGAACACACGAGTCGCTCGTCATCCCCAACTATGAATCTAAATGCAAACGCATCATACTTTCTTTGGTTGACTCTTCGTTTTTTTAGTCTTATTCTCATTCTCGCCATATTTTGTGACTGTGCGCCCATATGCACCGCAAATACTGCATACATCTTTGCTCCACTGCTTGTATCAAATTCGTCCATTTTTTTAACCATTAAACGTGATACTGGTGCACACATTGTGTAGCCGTTGTGTATCCTATGTCGCAATTTATGCCGATATCTACTTTGTCTCAAAATGGTTTCAGGCTGGCTTAATTTTTCTGGTTTTCTATCAATCGTCCCGGCTCTCCCCTACAGAAGGGGCGTTTTGCGTGTTTTAAGGTGTTTATGTGCTAATTATGAATCCATTGTGAGTGGGAGCTCTTTTGTTGAGTAACCTTTAATAAAGACAGACACAAAATGCTCGTTTTATTCCGATTCCTCGCGCCCCACTTGCAGTAGGCTACCTCTGAGAAACGCTGCTGTAGTCCATAGCCAGGTGAACACGCGTGTAGCCTTGTTCATTTATTGTGAGGCGCGTCCTTTGCCACAGAGTCGGCGGCAAGGTGAGGCATTTGAGGGCCGTGCCCCACCTAGCAGCCATTGGCACCCCCCCTCACCCTCCCAGAGCACAGGTCGAAAAACGCTAGGCTTTCATTTTATTCATATTTTAAAATTAATATCAAATGGAATAAAAGATCGTAAATTGCACTGGCATAACACGTTCGTTCAATGATCATTGGTCGCTGAGTAAACTTGATTCATTTGATTTCAATGTGCCTATTGCGCTGCAGCGCGCAGAATCGTATCGTTAAAATTGTATCCGTTTTTATTTATCACCTTTGGTTCGCCTAATGGATGTATGAAAATTAATTTAAGAAAATGGTGTAGAATTGCCCATTCATTGCCTGCAACCTTTTTGACAGTAGCCCTTAGCTTATTTCACTTATTGCCAGCCTAGGCCTACTAAGCAATGAATAGTTGATCGAAGTTGACTGGGTCTTACATTTGTGTTTCGTAGAGGCAATACGTGACTGTCTTATGTCAGTGCTGCCTGATGCGTGGCTACTCCCCGATTGCATGCCTGTCAGCTTCGGCCAAGTTGGTAGATATGGATGCCTGCTTGGACGTTAAAATGATTATATGATATGGGGCTGACAACGCAGAGTCTTGATGAGCTCCCTCTGTTGTGCGTTGATCAGTCATCTCTCCCATCGGGACTATGGGTCAGCATAGTTCACTGTATTAATTAGGCTATTTTTATTGAATTGAATAATTACTATATTTAGCCTACGGTTGGTTAACACAAACACAAAAACAACACTCAAATAACAGCCTATTTACAGTAACAAAATAACAGTAGGCTATTCAGTATAACTAGCCTATTTCAGCTCAACTTTATTTCCTGACGGCTGTAGGCTATAGAACACTCGCGGTCGCGGGCGCTCCCAAGTGCCACTTGGTGGTTGTTTGGGTACACTGCAGCTTCTTTAGAAAAAAAAAATTAAATAGTGCGTGACACACACATGACGCACGGGAGGTTCGTGCGTGCAGCCGGGCCATTTCATGTGACACTGACTGTATGCATCTCAGCATGCATCTCTGAACCAACTTCCTGAAGATATAAAAAATGCCCCTACTGTTATCAGCTTCAAAACCAAACTTAAGACCAAACTTTTCTCTGATGCTTTCTCTTAATGATTAATTTACTTTGTGAATTTTGGGGAAATCCTTATTCTAAAATTATTAAAATTTTCTGTCCTTTATCAACTTATTATTCTTTTAACTTTTTACTCTTTCCTTTAATCTTATTTGTTTGTTTTCTTACTTTATTTTATTCACTATGTTTTTATTTTTTATCTTTGTAAAGCACATTGAGCTGCCTACTTTGTGTATGAAATGGGATTGAGGCTCAGGCCTCGTCTGCTACCACCAGGAACCAGCAATGACCTCCACGATAGTGTCGGTCTCCATTTCTTCTCCAAGGCGGCACCAAGTTTCGATTCCAGCCACCTCGACCTAATCTTCCAAACTTTTGCACCCAGAAACCTCTTTGACCACATGGCCATGTTTCAAAAAATTCCATGTAATTCATTCACTCCGTGTTTCTTCTTTCGATATCCTCACCGTTTTTTCATTAACCACATTTCCCTGAGAGTCAAAATCACCAAATCAAGTGTACCAAAGTTCTGTCTGAGCAACAAATCAAGATTCTAGGCCGATGGTCCTAGGGTGCCTACCTATTGTTTGCTCACTGGGGCAAACTTGTAAAATGTTCGAGAGGAACAGTGACAGTCATTGGCTGCGTTTCCCATATTCGTTAAGAAGCTCTTAATGCCAAGATCTTCTTAAGAACGCTGTGAAAGAAGAATGTGTTTCCCAGAGTCGCTCTTAGCTTAAAGGTACAATGTGTAGCATTTTTAGCTGTTCATAATCTAATCATAATCTTACCCCTTTACATAGGCATGAATGAGTGGCATTGCTCCATACTCATTCGCCATCTTGAAATACATTAGCCAATAAGGGACATAATAGGCTACATTAATGCATAGGAAGCATTAATGTCGCCCCTGAGCTTAGTTGCACCTGTGTGAGGGGACCACGGGCGCTGTGTGTGACTTATGCACTGATAAAGGGGTGGGTGATCGATTTGCCTGGCATCGATTGATTCAGTTTCAGCACCACAGTGATGAACAGCTCTTGATAAGAGCTTCTTATGAAGCTTCTTTGGCTTGATCTTAAGATTCTCCTAAGAAGGCAGTTAAGAACACGTCTGGGAAACACCCGTATCTTAGCGCTCCTTCTTTGGAGCCTTCTTAAGTCCTTAAGAAAAATCGAATCTGGGAAATGCGGCCATTGACAGTCATTTACTCACCCGTCTCCCATCTTCTTAAAGATAAAAGCCTGCCTGCTCACTCATGCACTCCGTTATTGCCAATCTTCCCCCTCCCCTCACTCCATTTCACTTGTAGTTGTAACCCTACATACCTTTCTGTAACGCTTCTTTCACTTAGGGGTAACCCTGGACCAAGGCCAGCTACCAAGCCAAGCATGCTAACTTTATCAGTGCAGCAGTACTTTATCAAGCAGCCATAGGGCAAACTAGTGAAAGAGAAATAATGCAAAAAAGAATCAAACCCTAAAATCCATTTTGGCAGGGAAGTGTAAAACTCTAAAGCTGGAATTATACTTCTGCGTCGCAGCAACACAGACATCTTCACAGATACCTTTACGTACAATGATAAATGAAGTCAGCCGATAAAAAAAAAAGTAATTCAGAAAAATTGGAGTAGCAGCACTACACTTGTAGGTTATAGATGTAAAGAACAAAATGTGAAGGAAAACTATGAATCTATAAAATATTGTTTGCATAAACTGTCAGCACGGAGTGCCACATGTGTTTACAATAGATTATCTTGCTAGCTAGCTAATGTAAACAAATACCTACATTAAAGTATGAGGAGATATTTGTCTTGAATCCAAAATTGCACTCCAATATTATATCCAAAATTAGACACCGTCTCAATGTAAAGCGGACCAATCACAACTCTCGAGGTCTGTGTTGTCTGTCTGCGTTGCTTTGACGCATAGTTACAATTTTTGAGAGGTGCACGGAAGGTGACGCAGAGCTTCAGCAAAGGTGAGCAGAGCTACTGCATATAATTCCAGCTTAAGGATGTTCATTTAAGATCCTTTAACTTCTGTTATCACAATTTTCCTCTTTGTCATTCCTATAGACATCATTATAAGACATTTTTAATTTTTTTTTTTGTTTTGTTTGTTTTTATGCAAGTGCTATTTGGTAGTGTTTTTTAATGGTTTCACTTATCCATTAGTTTCTATTATTTGTCTCAAAGACTTTATTTAACAGTAGGCCTAAGATAAAGTTCACAAATATATGTAACAAGTTTGTGCAAATCAAGCACCTAGTAGATGAAACTATGCATATGGTTCTGACACCATCTGAAATTCATTGAGGTCACTCAAACAAGCACACAAGTATTCATTAACCTACTCCTAGCTGGCTCAAATCCCCATAAACTTACATAAACTTTACATATAAACCTGCTGTAAGTTACCTACATGTATAGGACAAGAACCCTTATGTCAAGACCTAATCTTTGAAGCAGAGATTAGATCGAGACCGTAAAAATGTCTGTTTTGCTACACTTTTGTCTACACAACCTCTTCATGTGGACTTTTTACAGATGGCCTGGAAGTCCAGACTGACATCTCAAAATCAAGGTATGATCAAACTAATAGACCTTCCCATCACTAATGGATGCCCATGCACAGTTGAATGTAATACGCAGAATACTCATGTCATCTCTCGCTGATTGATGTGTGAATTAATTTGTAATAGTGAGTATTTTGTGAATATTAGTTTTTCCCCACTTTGGGCTGAGACAGACTGTGATTAAGTCAAAAAACAAATAGACCTTTATCTTTATTGTATTCCTTTATTCTTACTGTATAAGACATGGTGGTATTCCCTGTTTCCACATTTTCTCTTCCACTGCCCTGTACTCGTGCTTGTTGCACCCCCTCCCCAACCCCCTGTGTAAACCTACTAGCGGCGATTACAAATCCTCTATCCTTTCTTTTCTTCCTCACCACCAGTAGTTTTCCACTGTCACTGAAAATCCCCTCATAACACATTCATGTCACAGGCTTCTCCCTCCACCCTCTGACCCATTGATGATCTGCAACGTAAAACATGTCACTTGACATGGCTCCATTCATGCAACTTTTTAACATGCATGCTAGGTGTGTGCATGACCCATTTTACATCACAGGAAGTGTGTGTGTGTGTGTAAGGGGGGAAGCTACATAGAGATGAGGGGTAAAGTACATTGCTGTATGAATCCACAAAGTTTAATGTGACTATGTAAAGCTCATGACTCAAGCCCTCAGGATGTAATACTGTAAGCTTATTTGGGTTTGTTTGCTTAGACTGAGTGACTCATCACCCCCTACCATTGGCTGCTTAAGCTCATTTGATACATAGGTACACCAATGATGATAATTACTTAGCAAGATTAACTATCATTGACTGGATAGACTTGGTTCCCTGTCCTCATCCCATTGATCTACTTCACTTACCTGTGCATTTAAATGGTAATTTTCCACTAGTGTTTTGGCACATTATACATCCCATTGTAAAGCAAGTAGCCAATGGGTGAGAATTTACCCTATGATAGCACTACAAATGTACACATAAGATACTTCTATAGGATGTTTAAATGTAAAGAATAAAATGTACATACTAAATCAAAATATCCACATTTGAGAATCATACAGTGTGAAGCAACATCTTTTACAGTGAAAATAATAATAATTATTTTTTGAATCAATAGAAATGCACACCCCCACACACCCCAAACATACAGTGCATCCTCTTCATTTCTGAAGCATGCAGAAATAGCAAAACAAACTGTAAATGTGTATCCTGTGACAGACAAAGTGGGACACACACAGTTTGAATATCTCTACAGCTCAATATCTCTACTGCAGAATCAGGTATCTTCAGCAATTTGATTAGCAAAGGACTTGTGCCAAACAAGAGAACAGTCTCCTCCAGAACACCAGAACTGAGTGTTTCAGAACAGAGTGACATCTTGGCATGTAACACTACTCCCAAAAATCCACCTCAGATTGTGGATCCAGGATGTTTTCTCAGGCTACAGAGATTTGATCAAGGCTTCTGCATGGATCTGACTATCAGTGAAACACTAGACGTAGGGTCAGTGGCAGCCATCGTTGGCTGACTTGATTGGCCTGGTCTCACAACAGTGCAACAGACTCCTGACTTTCCATTGTATTTAGATGATCAAACACAAACAAGACCATGTGTGATCAAAGCCAAGTTACGCAAAGTTGTTTTGGTGGAGTGCATACCCTACTTCTAAAGTTACTTCTGCCACTGCTATTGAATAGCTCTCCCTTTCTTTCTTTCCTTCTTCTTCTCTTCCTCATTGTTTTCATTGTCTCAATAATTCCAGAGGTTGTCCACAGACATGCTAATATGTTCTGTCATGGAAATGTATTGGCTTTCTGGAGAGCCTGTGTGTAGGCTGGTCTTTGGTCATTATCATGGCCAGGCCAATGTTGTCACCTTGCAAGTATTAACTGTTCTGGGGTGGGTTTCCCAAAAGCATCGTTGCTAACTTCCATAGCTACTTCCTGGGTTTGCCCAAAGGAGTTACGGCGCTACTGTTTCCCAAAGCCATAGTCCAGACGAAGCAAATTAAGGTGTTTATAACTAACTTAGTCCGAAGCATCGGCACACAATACAGGTGTTTCCCAAAAGCATAGGCTGGACGAACGCTCGGGTTCTCCTTCGTTAAAAGGCTTTGGAGCTGTCGTTTGGTTATGGTCACATGACTCCTTTTTCGAGGCCTATTGACTAGACCATGACGTTTTATATCATAGGCTCTGGATTGTAGGGGTATTTTGATAACTAAAGTCACGATGAACGACATTAAATGTTCACAAACATTGCAGAAATACAACTCTGTAAATCGATTTTATGTCCGAATTGTTAATTAAACATATTTAGTAGAGACAAGATAATGTGCCCTCAGCGCTCCCGAAACATCTGTAGACTTCCTAGTTTCAGCGAAGCAAGCCCGACCTCTCGTTGTTACAACTGTCATCGTCCGATGGTGTTCTGGAAACGGTCGGAAATCAAGTGTGGGCTCGTTCAAAAGTACTTCGCATTACTGTCGCAAAATGCTAACTTCGGTCGGTATTTGGGAAACGCACCCCTGGCCCTTTCCTCACAATGTTTTCTGTCTGAGTTCTGCCACATTTAAAAATAAATCTGAAAAGACCCAGTTTCAGCTTTACCAGTTCATTTCCTTTCAATGAAACCACTGAGCAAAAGTTATATAAATAAATAAATAATAAATAAATAAATAAATAAATACATGCAAACACATGTATAATGCTAGCCTGAGCCCACCCATACTTCCTGTGACGCTACATTGAATTTCGCGAACTAGTCAGACTGGCCAGGCTGCCGTTTTAGAGCTCTTCCGTATCCCAAAAAATGGGAGCTAATGAGAAACGACCTTACGCATACATCACTTTTTCTGATTGGTTGTAGATTCGCCCAGTATAATACAAAGGCATCTGATGGACGTAGGTTATTTCAACATGGAGTCCATCTTTATGTGAGCTCTTTAGGTTCAACAGCTTTACTGAATTATACTGCTTTCACCTCAGAGTGGATCTCCACAGTATATTTGACAAACCATTTTTCTCTATCCCTCCTTAGAAATTAGGACTATTTGTTTATTTAACTTGATTGTTACAATGATTTCTATCAGCTCCTAGCAATTCAGGTGCTGACATACATGTACATGTTTGCATACTATTTACTTACTTAAAGCAACATGCCACCGCATTTCAATAATAAAATATGTTCTTCCCCTAACTTAGACGAGTTGATACATACCTGTTTCATCTCTGTGCGTGCATGCAATCACTCTGGCGCGCGATGCTACTTTGTTGGCATTTAGCTTAACCCAGTTCTTTCAGTTCATTCAAACAGCCTTGGAGTTAGAAACAACCAAAAGCATCCACGTCTTTCCTATTTCCTAAAGGCCTGGGCTAAGCTAAATGCTAACAAAGTAGCATCGCGCCCCAAAGCAATTGTGTGCACGCGCAGAAACGAGACAGATATCTATCAACTCATCTAAGTTCGGGGAAGAACATATTTCAATATTGAAAATCGGTGGCGTGTTGCTTTAACTTACGTTCCTAAACAACCTATTTACTGAAAAAGCCGCAAAAAATGGCCATTATAGTTTTTTTACTGTGCAGATTATGTTATGTGAATAGTGTGTATTGTAACCAGTACAAGCCACCATGTTGGAATGGCCTGGGAGCAGTAGGGGACCACAACATGTGTTGGAATAAGAAAAATGAGAACAATCCTGTGCTCACTGGGCAAACACATTGGGTGGGGTATGTACGCTGTTCAAATGCATGCCACCAATGTGCAAAATTATATACTGTGAATAACACATTTTCCAGCACACTAAAATTAGTGTAAGCCTGGGAATACACCACCCTGTGCAGGCAAAAAAATTGTTAGTCCTTTAAGATGTTTGATCTTAACAGATAGACACAACTTCTGACAGTATGGCATGTTCCCTGGAAGACTATAAAAAACTGAGGCTATCCTCGAAACACTGTACAGTAATATAGTTCATATAGATAGATATGAGATCACTATATGTGTGTTTATGTGTGTGAAATACAGTACATCAATATAACAGAGCCATAAAAAAAGCTTTTAATAATAAAAGGGTTAGTATGCGCACTTTAGATGACGATGACTATGGGATCAGCAGGTAACTAGAAGCTTAACTCATTCTAATGAGGCAGGATCAAATGCATTTCACTAATGTTCCAGTAATGGTCAAACTTGTTTACCAGGGCCTTTGCCGGTAACTGGAGGGCTACTGAGGCAGGGTCAGATACGATAAGTCAAGCTCTTGCTTCCTCTTGGTTATCACTCATGCAAGAAGCATGTTGATCTTGCCACCAGGAATACCTGCAATACAGGAGGTTGTGTAAACAGTTGTGTGTGTGCAGAGTCAAAGTAAGTTGGAAAGGAAGCTATTGTGTGTGTGTTTGTGCGTGTGTCCCAGCCTCCCACAATAATGGCAGCACTTAACACCTCTTTCACATACATGTACACACACACACACACACACATACAAACACACACACAGCCTCGCTTTGCAGTGATGCTGATATCAACAACACTAAAAATTGTGTGCCCATTAATAAAGTCTCTAACTTAAAGGTCTCATTCCTTCATATTTTCATTAATTTTGTGGTGGTCTCTTATGCTGTGGTTGTCTTGTTTCAAGCTATTTTAATTAGGTGAAAACGAGAGCAGGGATAGCTCGAGAGGATTCCAAGGAGGAGAGCATTTTGATGTTGAGCATAGAAGTACAACTTGGGCTGACCTATGGTAATATAAAAACATTAAGTCTTAAACGGTTTATTTTGGAAGGAGACCTTTAACTTACAGTAATTGGTCTCTCTCTTTCTTTCAACTAAAGAACAACTTAGAGCACAGGCATGAGCACAATTTAAGAAAATCCTTGATGACCTCGATTTAGAAAATAGTTTTTACACTTTATTAGACACATTTAATGAAATTGCACACGCTTTAGAAGTTTGATAGTGAGAACACGCTTTACCTAAATGTGTGCATGATTTAGAAAACTGAGTTACAGCAGATTAAAGGTGCTCTAAGCGATGCTGTTTCACGTCACGTCTTGTTGACGTTTGAAGTATTGTCAAACAAAACGGAGGATAGCTCACTCCTCCCATGCCTCCTGAAAGACTCATGAATGTGCATTTCCTTCTTGTCGTTTATTGGCTGGAACACCGTTATGATTCGTTTTCCTTTGTTATGCTAGGTTTGCCCACTGTGTTTTTGTTGCCGTTTGTGGAGCCTGGGCTGTCTACAGAGACCGCGTTTCTTTACAATGTGTTCAGGGCACAGGCAGCTAGCAGATTGTGAGGAGATGTTTGCTGTATGTAACAACACATGTTTTAGTCCTAAAAATGTGTCACATCGCTTAGAGCACCTTTAAGTAAGAACATACAAACAGTGCCCCACCCCAACATTTTTGCCCAAAGCTTCAGACATTTCACATGACTGTGCTTAACCACTTAATCACTACCAAAATGATCCATACCAAAGCCATGCTGGGGGGAGGAGAGTTTTGTTGTGTCATCATCCCAAGAACAAATGGTCATGTTCTTGTGTCCTTGTGTAAAATGGTCATGTCCTGTGTTCGTGTTAAATGGCTTTGCCCTTGTGATCCTAACACAGAAACATATTGCTCATTTACTTTACTTTACTTTACTGTAAAATGTTCAGTGATTTGTCATAGTTTGTGGTGATGTTTCAGGGCTACATGGCTATGAAGGCATGGGCTCAGTGTGCTAATTATGGTAGTTCAGATGATGTATAGCTCAGTGCTGCCATGACAGTTGCCACATCCTTTATCATCACAGTTTATCTGGAGATATCATCTTTCTCTCTAATCTTCCTCAGCTAGACTAGTCTCCCCTCCTCCCCTCCTAGAAAAGGGCCAGGTGTACCCAAGCACAGGGGTGATAGTGTTCCGGCAATATGCCGGATTTCCGGCGTACGTGGTTGTGGGGGGAAAAAAGTTTGCGTATATTGATCTGTCATTTCTCAAGACCTAAGATGCGCAGGTCAGAGAGCAACTTTGACGCTCAATGACTCAAACAATACGCATACTAGCCGATGAGCCAATCAAAAGTGGGGAAGGGGTGGGCCTTGTGTGTTTATCAAAAACATACAGGTTAAGGCGCAGAGAAAAACCTACAGTCTGAGAAAAACGAGCAGAGATAGAAGAAAGATATTAATGTCGGTGGCAGAGAAACCCGTGCAGCCCAAGTTATCCAAGGCGTAGGAGTATTTCACACAAAATATTTTTTCTTCTTAACACTAGACACTAAATAAACAGAAAACTCGTGTTAAAGACCCACTATGCAACATTTTTCATTTAATTAGTCAGTTTCATACTGTTTAGGATGCTAAAATGAGTCATTACACGGCGAACAAACTGTGATGAATGCGCCACTATAGTGGTAGATACAGCAATTGCAATGTTCAGCAGCGCGGACCGCCTCCAATAGAATGCAGTACAATACAATGCAATACAGCGGAGGGAGCTCGTGAGAGAGAAAAATAGAAAGTTGCTTAGCCCCTCTTTAACTGCTAAATATGCAAAAGCAACATGACATGGCGCGGGAGCTCATGGCAATAATCAAGCGTAAGCAACTGAAACGCTAGTGTTTGATGGGAAGATAGAATGAAGTTCAACAGCAGGGTAGGTCACTACAGAATCCCACTTTTGTTTCCGTTTTGAAGTGAGGAACGTAATGTCCCTGGTGATAGTGTTTACTCGTTATCCAACATGACAAGTTAGCGTTTGCTCGTTACTGCATTTATTACGTCGGTGATCCACTAGCACACGATTTGGAATCCGCGACGCACTACTCATTCGCTACGCTACCCTCCCAGCAGACGCTTTGGTAGTTTGAAACAGAGCTCAAGTACGGCTAGTGGCTAAACATCCAACAGAAATGTTCCCTCTTCGATTTTAAGATTATGGAGGGAAATTCACGTCTGTAATGACTACATTTTTTGTTACATTTTGAATAAATCTTAAATTTGGGTAAAACCAGCACATTTACTCTCTGAACAAAATGACAACTAGCCTACTTGTCATCTTCATGACACCTTCATGACATCCTGTCAACAATCTCTATTTTCCTCCACGCTTCATTGTGCATTAGGTTGTCCCCATATAAGTCAGATGACACATTATATAGACATAAAATAGAGGAGACGTCTATCAACCTTTCGTCCATGATGACCTCCCCTGCGTATTGCTCTGCTATTGGATAGTGGCCTCGCGATTTGCTCGCGTTGGACGGATTCATTTGCATAAAGTTGGGAATTGTTGAACTTTTTTGACGCGCCGCAACACCAGCTCTCGACGCATCGCGTACCCAGAATGCTATGCAGGAGTGGAATTTGCTTCTCATAGAAATTAATAGGGGTAGTGCGTTGCGGAATCCGCATCGAAATGTAGTCATTACAGACGTGAATTTCCCTCCATAACCTTAAAATTGAAGAGGGAAACATTTCTGTTGGTTGTTTAGCCTACTAGCCGTACTTGAGCTCTGTTTCCAGTGTTTCTAGCTCAGTGGTTTCCACCCATCAAACTACCAAAGCGTCTGCGGGGAGGGTAGCGTAGCGAATGAGTAGTGCGTCACAGATTCCGCATCGCGTGCTAGTGGATCACCGGCGTTAACCTGCTCTCGTCGGAGCTGGGCGAACACATCCTTTCCAGAAGCGCAGGGTCTTCACTTCCAACAAGTTTCAGTCTGACATACTTTAAATTACTTTTGTATCATATCCATGATTTAGCCTAAAATTGCATTTTCTTCTGGTTGTTCTTCCGGTAGTTTAATTTAGATTAACTACATAGGCTCAATTTAACTTTAGCTTATGTAGGACAACTTTGCACTCGCCACCAACAGTGTCTAGGCTACTGCAAAGCGCCTGTTAAGGTCACATTAATAAGTCACTTTTGATTTAGATTTCAATATTAGGTGGGTAGTTTATTTTTCTTCTGGGATAAACATAGTGTTTCTTCCATACATTTTCCAAATACTTTTTTTTTTTTTTGGCCCAGCCGGTATATCAGACCCAGCTTTTTAATGCATGTATCAGCCACACATTATTTATTATTTATTAGGTCCAAGCCATAATTTAAGGAAATGTTTTATTTTATTACCATTAACAGCTCAAGCACCTAGAAAGTGCACATATTTGTAGCTGACGCTTTTATCCAAAGCGACTTACAAAACGAGGATAACAATCAAGCTACATAACAGAAACCTTAAGGAGCATAGTGCTAGGGGATAGTGCTTCAGTTCATTTTAGTGCTAGGATAGAAGATGTTCTCTGAATAGCTGGGTCTTTAAGAGCTTTTTGAAGGCCTCCAGAGATGGCCCTGTTCTGATTGTTTTTGGTAGGTCATTCAACCAGCGTGGGACGACACATGAGAAGAGTCTGGATTGCCTTGGGCGAGGTGCCGGGACTGCCAGTCGACAGTCATTGGAGGACCGGAGTTGTCGGGGGGTAGCTTGAGCTTTTATGAGAGCGCTTAGATAAAAAGGGGCAGATCTTCTAAGCACTTTGTAAGTCAGCATCAGTGATTTGAATTTGATGCGAGCCGCCAGAGGCAACCAATGGAGCTTGATTAGCAGAGGGGTGACATGCGTCCACTTCGGCTGATTGAAGATGAGACGCGCTGCAGCATTTTGGATCATCTGAAGTGGCTTGACGGCACAGGCAGGAAGTCCTGCCAGAAGGGCATTGCAGTAGTCAAGGCGTGAGAGGACCATAGTTTGAACCAGCAATTGGGAGGCTTGTTGAGTTAGGTATGGCCTGATCTTTTTGATATTGAATAGTGCAAAGCGGCAGGCCCGGGCAACAGAAGCAACATGGTCATTGAAGGTTAGCTGGTCGTCAATCATAACACCTAGGTTCCTGGCTACCCGTGAGGGAGCAAGAGACAAGGAGCCAGAGTTGATGCAAATGTTGTGGTGAATAGTTGGTTTAGCTGGGAGGACCAGCAGCTCGGTTTTTGAGAGGTTCAGCTGGAGATGATGGTCTTGCCTCCATGCAGAGATGTCAGAGAGGCAATCCGAGATTCGCGTTTGGATGGTTGGGTCATCGGGTGAGAATGACAGATAGAGCTGGGTATCATCGGCATAGCAGTGGTAAGAGAAGCCGTGCTGGCGGATGATTTGGCCCAAAGAAGTGGTATAGATGGAGAAAAGAAGGGGGCCCAACACAGATCCTTGGGGTACTCCAGTAGCAAGGTGGTAAGGCGCAGAGGTGTGTCCTAGCCAGGACACTTTGAACAGTCGCCCAGTGAGGTAGGATTCGAACCAGCAGTATGCATCACCCTTGATGCCCATGTTTGACAGTATAGAAAATAGAATACTGTGGTTTACCGTATCAAACGCAGCTGACAGGTCAAGCAGGATGAGTACCGATGACCTTGATTCCGCTCTGGCTTCTTTTAAGACTTCAACCACAGATAGTATAGCTGTTTCAGTGGAGTGGCCGCTCTTAAAGCCAGATTGGTTGTGGTCGAGTACATTCTGTTGGCTCAAGAATTCAGTAATCTGTTTGAATACCGCCCTTTCAATAGTTTTAGCAAGGAACGGAAGGAGAGAGACCGGCCTGTAGTTTCCTACTTGGTCGGGAGCAAGAGAGGGTTTTTTGAGTAGAGGTGTTACCTGAGCATGCTTGAATGCAGAAGGGAAGATTCCTGTTGATAGTGAAGCGTTGATCACATGTGTGATAGCTGGTGTGATAGTTGGAGCAATGGATTGCAAGAGGTTGGTTGGAATCGGGTCCAGAGGGCACGTTGTAGGATGGCTGCAAGTGAGAAGTTTGGACACATCCATTTCGGTGAGGGGTTTGAATGAAGGAAATGTCGCGGCAGGACTATTGCAATCGGAGGTGCTTCCGCTAGTATATGGTCCTGTTGTAGCCTTTGCAGTTGGTTCAGAGAACTGCCTACTGATGGCAGCTACTTTGTCGTTGAAGAAAGAAGCAAAAGAATCAGCTGTCAGATTGGTAGCAGGAGGTGGTGGTGGTGGGGGGTTGAGTAAAGTTTTGAAGGTTGAGAATAGTCTCCAGGTTTCCGTGGCGTTTTGAATTTTGTCATTATAGAAAGCCTTCTTTGCAGTAGTGATATCAGATGAGAAGGAAGAGAGCAGTGCCTGGAACCTGTTTAAGTCAGAAGGATTTCTTGATTTGCGCCATTGCCTTTCAGCAGCTCTGAGGTTTGTACACTGTTGACGGATGGAATCATCAAGCCAAGGATGCGGTTGGGAGGGCCGAGCCGGTTTGGTGGATAGGGGATATAGCCTATCAAGACACATTCTCAGGGTAGAGCACAGAGACTCAGTGGCATCATTGACCTCAAGTGAGGAGAATGTACATGCTGGTGGAAGAGCAGAGGCAGCAAGAGAAGCAAAGTGAGAGGGAGAGAGATTGCGGAGATTGCGGTGGAACGATACCAGAGGAGGGACGGTCCAAGATACTACAGGGAGGCGTAAGCTGAACTGAATGAAGAAGTGGTCCGAGAGGTGCAGAGGTGTTATAGTCAGAGATTCCGTAGAGCAGTTGCGGACAAGTACAAGATCCAGTACCTTGCCTGCTTTGTGAGTTGGAGGACTATGAACCAGCTGTAGATCAAAGGAATGGATGAGTGAGAGGAAGTCAGAAGAGCTTGGGTTGTCCAGATGTAGATTCATATCGCCAAAGACAAGCAAGGGGCAGTCGTGCTCAGGAATGGATGAGAGAAGTGTATCAAACTCGTCTAAGAAGTCTCCTAGTTGGCCAGGAGGGCGATACAAGACAACCAGGTAGATTTTGACAGGTGCTGTCACCAGTGTGGCATGGTATTCAAAGGAGTTGTATGTAGCTGTGGGTATCAGTTGATTGTATTCCCAGTTGTTGGAGATGAGCAGACCTGTTCCACCGCCCCGTCCGGCTGGACGAGAGGTGTGGGAGAAAGTGTGGTTGACAGAAAGTGTGGCTGGGGTTGCATTGTTTCCAGGTTTGATCCATGTTTCGGTGAGGGCCAGGACGTCTAAGGCTAAGTGTTTAGCATAGGCAGAGATGAAGTCCGCTTTGTTGACGGCCGACTGACAATTCCTGAGTCCTATTGAGAGTGCCGAGCGGTTCTCAGAGGCTTGCTTTAGTAACCGGAGGTCACCTTGATTGCGACGTCTTCTGACAAAGCGATACCTCCTGCGAGATCAGGATCATGTAGGGATTGGGTAGAGACACATGCTGACCGATTATTTTTGCTATGCTCAGAGCCCCTGCTCGGTAGACACGCACAGGTTGTATGTCGTATGTCTTTACCTTCGAATGTCTTCACAAGACAAGGGCTGAACACGAGTGCTGGCGCTCCAGGAGAGATCCCTATGGATATGCAAGTCAGTTGCTAATTGCACTCGCTGAGACCACCCACCAAGAGACCAGACAAAGAAAAGGCCTAACAGTGGGAGGAGCTGGTGCTTCTCAGTCCAGACTTTCTGCTTACCTGCTAATTGCCCAATTGTGAGTTTCTGTCAGCTGATGAGTGTCCTTCAGCTGAATTAGTTTTAAAGTTGAAACCACTCAGCAAATGCTCTCAGGTTCTTCTGTGTAGCTTCCTCTGAGTTATCCAGTGTATGCAGTTGGTTTTTAAGCTGTTCCTTTTGGTGAGAACACCACCCACCAAGAGACCAGACAAAGAAAAGGCCTAACAGTGGGAGGAGCTGGTGCTTCTCAGTCCAGAGTTTCAGCTTACCTGCTAATTGCCCAATTGTGAGTTTCTGTCAGCTGATGAGTGTCCTTCAGCTGAATTAGTTGAATAATATTATTATTATATATATAAATATTATTATTATATATATTATTATTATTTAATATTATTCAATTCAATTTTTTTCAATTCAATATTATTTATATAGCGCATTTTTACAAAAGGCATGTCACAAAGCGCTTAACACAAGAGGCCCAATGAGCAACAGGGGCAAGGAAAAACTCCCTCGCAGCGTTTTTTGTTTTTACTTGTTATGGTAGAGGAAGAAACCTTGGGCAGTTCCGACGGCTCAAGGGGCTAACCCAACTGCCTAGGGCAGGTTTTCAGTCTCTCAGATGGCGGATAGTCCACTATTATTCCATTAGATACACATTACAAGAAAATTTTGGTAAATAAAGTAATATAGGAGTCCCATTAGAATCCCAGGATATAGTCCCATGTCATTAGGCGCAGTCAAGCCAGGGGCCAGCTAGAGGCTGTATCGATCATGTCAGGGTCATCTGTGAAGCTGAAGGCAGACCGCCCAGGAAGCCAGAGATGCAGGATCAGGCAGTGGAAGGCAGGGGTGACCCTCAGCAGGGAGGCAGTGGCATGGACAGTGGAGTGGGTTGAGGACCATTCAGGAGTGCTGCCGGATGACTCACGGCAGGGTGGTAATGGCATGGAAAATCAGAGAGGAGATGAGTTAGAACAGTCTCCATCAGATTTCAGAGAATGTATGTTATATTGCATGTGAAACCATATACAGATGTTGGCTAAGTGAAGAGAGAGAAGTAAGTGGAGAGGAAAAGAGAGGAGGAGAAAGACAGAGTGAAAATTGTACGGTTTAACAGATGGGTGGATTGTGGCGGCATTAAACTATAGCAGCATAACTAAGGTATGATGTATAACAAGCCAACACCACCAAAGGAAATGGTCAGTGGCCACCAAGCCCTGGACAGGAGCTTACAGCAGAGGCAGTCCTTTCCAATAAAACCCTGAGGAGATGTGGCTTACCATACACCATCCCTAACTAAAGGGGTCAGTAAATAGAAAGGTTTTGAGTCTAGACTTAAAGGTGTTGAGAGTGTCCGCTTGACGAATGTTAGAAGGGAGTTTAATTATAACAATTAAAAGTAAAATTGCAAATTCCTCAGCTCTGATGCTGGAACTAAACGACGTCCTGCACTCGTATGCAGTAGATTTGAGGCAGGTCAGCAGTATGCTGTCAGACAATTGCAATTTGAGAAGAAAATGCTGCTCTTTCTTGAATAATACTGCAAATATGAAAATATGTAGATCAGGGTTATTCATAGGCCGTTTATATATTTGGGCCCGGGGGCTAACAAGTTAAAGGCGCTCTAAGCGATGCTGTTTCACGTCACTTCTTGTTGACGTTCGAAGTATTGTCAAACAAAATGGAGGATAGCTATCTCCTCCCCCTCCCTCCCATGCCTCCTGAAAGACTCATGAACGTGCATTTCCTTTCCTTCTGGCTGGAACACTGTTATGTTTCGTTTGTTATGCTAGGTTTGCCCACTGTGTTTTTTTGCCGTTTGTGGAGCCTGGGCTGTCTACAGAGACCGCGTTTTTTTTACAGTGTGTTCAGGGGACAGGCAGCTAGCAGATTGTGAGAAGATGTTTGCTGTATGTAACAACACATGTTTTAGTCCTAAAAACGCGTCACATCGCTTAGAGCACCTTTAAGTGTGTCACATACATAGTATCTCGTTAAAAAAAACTCACCTCGTGAACAAGGGAAAACAGTTCAGGCTCAGGAATGCCTACCCGCTATCACCCCTGCAAGCAAATTATAGAATAACCAAAATACCAAAATGTCATGATTTTCTAAAATATAGGCTCACAACCATTTCCACTTTCCACACATCAGAATAGACTGGAATGATCCACATCATGGAGACTATATATCATATAAAAAGATTGTAAATGTGATTGATAGAATTATATAGCTTGCCCTATTAAATTAAGATCATGTATGTCACATTTATATTACTTTATTTTTTATTGCTTATGTACTTCGAAAAGAGCATCACCAGAGAGTTTCAAATGTGGTTAAAATTTTGGGCTGTATTTCTGCATGGGTGTGAGTCAAACATAATGTTTCAAGGGAAAATAATATTCTAGACCATCACCATTGTTCAGACCTGCAAACACATCACAGAAAAAAAGGTGACGGGGGGGGGGGGGGGGGGGGGGGGGGGCCCCCGCCTCCGCCTCCGCCTCTTCTGCCTTGGTTCTTCTGGCAGCACTTGAGGATGGCTGGCAGTCAAACACCCTCCGTCTCTCCATCTCCTTCAAGGCTGCTTGCATTCTTAAGGCTTTGTCCTTACTTCCAGCCGACAGGATGGACTCATCTTCTGATCTACTGGCCCATACTTTGTTTTCTCTATTGAACATTTCTACTGCAGTTTTCTTTTGGGTCCATGGTGTGTTTCACTGTTTGGATGGCACTCAGAGTGCTGATGCTCATGCTGCCATTTTTTGAGTCAATGAGTTCTGACAAGTAACTGAAAGATGCCTCAATCAGTGGTGTTTGTGCTGTTTTGGTGAGTGCTGGGTACCTTCCTGTATAGGAAACATCTGCCCACCAGCTGACAGCATCTTCTCCATCAGGCTCTGGTCCACACCATACTGGAGAATCTAAGGCAAGACAAGAACTATTTAATTATCCCACCTGGGACATTTAACCTCCACAGAAGCAAGATTTAGGGTTAAAAATGAAACAACCGTAAACATCAAAAGCATCTATACACAAGACTCACATACACATTACATACTAATAATAGGGATGTGCATTATTCAGCCAACCTCTAACATGAATATTCATTACAAGTCTGTAGCACACAATGCAATGCGAAGATTTTAAATGACAGCTTTGGATGCAAAATGTAGCTGTCGGCGAGTTTGGTACATTAGCCTTGCACGTTCACCAGATTCTAAACAGCCATTGTTTACAGGTAATGCGGCGCATCCAATGAAACAAGACGTCAAATTGCAATGTATTACTCTGGCACCAGCTGTTGTCTAAATAGTCACATTTACCCACATCAACACATCAAAAACGCTTCAGAAGTAAGCCTGACTTGAATGACTGCTGCGCACAAGACAACCTCCATAACGTATCGTTAATCAGGGTAACATTAGCTAAGAATTGGAGTAGTAGCCAGAACTCAGGGCAGCAGAGCAACATCTGGCTTAAGTTAGGGGTTAATGATTGGCTATCTGGAATACACTTACGCAGAGCCATAGAGAAACACCGCTCTGCACTTACGTAGCAAGTAAAATGGTTAACTTTAGTTAGCAAGACGGTCAGACAATGCAGAAATTAACATTACAAATAGCTAATGTTTGTATTGTATTGCTTGCTATTAAGCATTTTGCTCAAAACATATGTACTGACTGTACATATGTTTGTACAACTGTATGAAGAAAAAAGTTAGCTAGCTGATGTTATTTGACCTAAGCAAATAGACATCTGTTGTTTAGCTCCAAAAAGACTGACTTTACTTGAATTAAATTTCCATCAGAGTTTCCACATTAGGTCAGGTGTCTCTTGACAAGCGTGAACATAGATGGCAGTGTGTTTCAAAATCCTAAAGCAAGCGCTGAGATTCCGATTAGTCCAGAAAAAATGTCACTTATAAGAACTGTCCAATAATGGCACTGAGCTGGCCTACATGGCACGCAAGCAACCTCCCTCTCTTGACACAAGTTCTTGACAGGCGCGAGCTCATTTGAGATTCTGATCGGCCCAGATGTCAATGAGGCCTAACGCAAGCACAGCGACCCCCCCCCCCCCCCCCCCACAAAAACCATCCATCACGTGAATGACCTAATTGACAATATAAACGGCGATTGGCGCCGAAAAGCGACAAGTTTGCAGGTATGATTGTTGAAGGTGAAGAGTGTATGCTTGTGTTTAGGAAACAATATCTTTATTCTCAGAAGATTTACTTTAAGAGTCAAGAAAAATAATAAAAAACAGGTGCATAATTGTCGAAGGGCATCCTTAACTGACCTCTGCAAAGCATGAATGTCAGAAAAACAACTGATGATCATCTGTCTCACTGGGTAAGTTATGGGAAGAATGTAGACTGATTGTTACCATCACCAGACACTAACACTAGACAGACACCCCAAAAACAAGCATTGTTGTCCACTCATTCATCCTACACATTTATGGCCACACACGGTACACTAGCCGCCAATCCAAATACTGAGTCACCCCACAGCACAGCAGGACTGGGGATATGGGGGCTTGGCAGATTCCCTGGATTCCATGGAATCTTCATGGCATGTCTGAGATTCCTGCCACAATAGCATTATTCCACGGAAAAGATCCTGAATGGAAAAAAGGAAATATTTATCGTTTTAGGGATAACAGTGGCGGGATTAACAGGGATGATCGGGAGCGAGTGTGCAAACAGTGGATTCAATGCAGCGTGCTAATGGAGATAACAGAAACAGAATAGGCGTGCTAGCTCCCACTGTCTGCCCACTGGCATGTAGTGCTGGCCAGAATCACTCCTGATCTTTACTGCCCCTCTTTCTCGCTGTGTCTGCCACAGATTCTCCCACTTACTAAAAATAAAACGGAGCCTATTTTGAAAGGTACTGTAGGGTAGTCTTCACTACAGACTAATCTCTGTTGTCCCAGTAATTAAATACGAGAGACTCCCCTCTCCTATTTCTTGATAGCAAAATTATGCTATAGATTTTAGATCAACGCAGCCAGGTTACCGATGGAGAGTCAAAGTTCAAGGTTTATTGCTTATACAATGATGTCAAGGGAGACACAGATTACAACGCACGCAGTGGCGACAATCTGAATCTAACTAGACATCTAGTTGATCCTAGGTTAAATACATGAACTTCAAAGCAGTTCTAACGTCGAAAGGACAGCAGTCAAACAAAGCTGGGCGTGGATTTCTGTCTGTGTGCACAGATCACAACTATCAATTATCTATAGACCAATCTAATTGTAAATGAGGTTAACACCTGGCCAGGAAGAGGCCTGGCCTGCATCCACTCACGGAGAAAGAGAGTTCACACCTCAAAAGTTGGATATACATTGTCTGCAGGAAATACAGATAATATATATGAAATAATTCCTTTCAATTCCCCCTTTTCAAGTCGTCAGACTTTAACTTTACAAAAAAAATACCACCTAAATAAACAATCAATGTATCAGACAATGGTTTCATCAACATCAAATGTTTGGATATTGTTTTGTTTCTTCATTTGTTTTGTTTTTACAGAGTTCTTGGATTGAGGGAGCAAGCTACAGATCATGGGGGAGACATAACAACAATATACAAAAATAATAATAAACAACATAATCATAGCAAGACAACCGAAAATAATCAAAATATTGCGGGTCCATCCTCCCAGTGAACCCAAGAATTCCTCTATGCTATTCTGCCATGACAGGGAAAAGACACCCTGATTTGTATGTATATCTTTTGTAGATTTTAATATTACGCGATTCAAATCTTCAACTGAGCCACTTGCCTGACGCAATATAAACGGATATAAACACAACATTCTTTGCCAATTACCTTACATGTGCCACCCTGAGAGGCAAATAATAGGTCTAAAGCCATTCTGGTTAGCAGTTTGTTAACAATCAGATCTGTTCATTTTCTGGGCTATGTTTTTAGACATGACCAAAGCCAAATTTTCTGCATAATGAGGATCAATGGGAGACATAACGGTTTGTTGGGAGGCTGGAGTCACTGTAAAACATATATGAACACAAAAAAAACATCAACATTTTCAACTATTATTAAGAGTCCAATGTCTTTTCAAGTTCCGAGAGTTCTTCGTAGCAGTGGATGGGGTCCTCTTCGTGTTGTGCATATATCTGTAAAATTTGAGTGTGTATGCAAACAAATATGTACAAAGGGCGGCACTAGGTTCTATTAATAGGAGGCGTCCCTCCACACCCTGTGTTCCTTCCTCTTCTGGTTGTTCTTTATGTGGGATGTTCTCTGCGTCCACCTAAACTGAGAACCGAAGGGTGGACTATCTTGGTCTCAGACCGTACTGCTATGGGATTATTCTGCCCTACTGTAGGCCTTTTTAAGCTATACAGTAATCCAGTGATATTCGGTCCAAGGAATATGGGACTGTCGTTGCGGTCCAAGGAATATGGGACTGTCGTTGGTCTGCTTTGCTGTCCCCCTTTCGACGTGGTTGTCTTCGGGTGTGTGTTCACAGATCTGCTTCCCTGTCCCCCTTTCGACATGGTTACAGGACGTTTCTCCTGCAGGCAGGTCGATCAAAGCAGTCTCCTAGTGAGTAAGCAGAGACAAAGAAAACAAAACACAACACGCATGCAAGGTTGTTGTCCTTATGCTCTCTTCAATACTTTTTTATCAGCATCAAATTGTGTTTTAGTTGTGTTAGTTAGGTTAGTTAGTTTGTTAGTTTATCCATGGCTCTAGTAAAACCTTCAATAACAATTAACAATTAACAAATAGGCGCTGCTCCAGGTGTCGTGTTGACAGGTTTTTGTATGAAGGTAGATATGTTCCAAAATGCATGAGCGTGTACATTTGATTTGAGGACTTGTAGAATATAATGTGAGAATGTGTAGAACAAATATTTGAACTTGTAGATGCCTATTTTCATATACGTGCGTGTTAAATTTGCAGTCACGGTGAAAAAAAACACATGAAAAAGTGCATGAAAAAAAATGTGTGAACTTGCTGATTGAAATTTTCACCTGTGGAAAATATTCACACACACGGAGAAAAATATTAATAGATGTGTAGATTGATATTTTCATGAATAGAGTGGCATGTACATTCATAATGACAGATACAACTACAAATCAGCGACTGCAACTTCTCAAATGTGTCCCAGCAGATTCAAATCTGCACGCCTTGACTTTTGCTACAAATCTTGCAATGAGCTTGTCGCAAAACCGATTTGCACTCGTAGAGAGGGGGCTAAGGGGAGGGGTGGCGGAAGGGGGAGGGGTTGACTCAGTCAGAAAGGGGAGGATGAGGTAACGTGAAAAAGCTTAATGTAGCTTAATGTGCCAAAACAGCGGTCAATTTACCAAATTTCACATGAACATCTCTATTTAGGCCTTCCTTTACCTCTCCAAAGATCAAAACCAAAATTCCAATATTATAGATGATATCTACATTAAGCAATTTCCTCTCCATTGGCGCCCATTACAATGAAAAAGCTTAACGTAGGTTAAGCCTTAATGCCACCAAATTTCTCATGAACACGTATAGACATGCTTAATTTCTCCTAGCCAAATATTAAAACCGAAATCACAACACTAAGGATAATACCCGTTAAGCTATTTCCTTTCCATATGCGCCCATTAGGCTATAATGAAGCCTAATGGGCGCCTAATGTAGCTTAATGTACAAAAATAGGGATCAATTATCACCAAATTTCTCATGAACACGTATAGAAATGCTTCATAAGAGATGCTTTCATCCTTGTTGCTAAATTAATCACAATCTGTGAGAAATCCACAATGCTTTTTGGGCCCTTCGCCTCTAACGATGGGTACCGCACCCAATAACATCTCAGCAACTTAAGACAATATGCAGGTAGCATTTCTCATGTCTTCACGCAACTTAAGCAAAGGAACGGGCTGACCATTTGACTGTCAGAAATCCCTGAGACCGCTTTGTCCACATTGTAACAAGATTTCTTTGTTTCTTGTTAGATTTAATTTGCATTAGCCACTCACTAGCCTTTCTTACACCCCAAACTTGCTGGAAGCCGTCCTTAATCATTTTAGCCTTAATTTTGTTCATTAACATCGCCAATCATTTCCATTGCAATCTGCACACTTAAAGGGACCTTACGGCATGAATCTTGACTTTCCATGATAGACGCTGACTGGTCTTATTAAATCACAATGTGTCTCAAATCAAATGCAGCAGATAACAACTGGACAATATAGACAAATATTCACTCACTACTGGTGATGCTAGCAACTTTTTAGTTATTGGTATTGGATGAGGAATATAACTTGTGCTTCGCAGTGGCGAAACGTTACTATCATGCCTTGCGGCGCTGAATCCTGCTAACAAGTTGGCCTTGGTTACAGAGTCTAGAATCCTTACGAATTCCGCTACCAAAACCCCTTGTTTTACCGAGTCTAGAATTCAGCCTTGCGGATTCCTGCGTATCAAGCCTACCAACTTGTCTACAACAGAGCTAGAAATCCACTATACACCCGAAGAACGTAGCTTCAGGATCATGAGAACTCACAGAGTTCACAATATTTTCGTCAAAATGCTACGACCCTTTGCAGAATACCTATATTCTATTACTCGCTTTAATGGACTAAGTCCCAAAATATCATCCTAGTTTGGTAGAACTAGGGCACGTTTCCTCGTCAGAAAACCGTTTTTATACGGTGCATAGCCCTTTCCTGATCCAATACCAACAGAAATGCCCAAAAATAAGTTTCAGCTTACCTCAGGAGTGCTCCGTCGACCAGCAGGACGAATCGTCTGCAGTATCCAAATTAATCCAAATCTATCCGAAATTGTAATCTCGGTGGGACCTTAAACTGATAGCAAAATTAGGCTATAGATTTTAGATCAATGCAGCCAGGTTACCGATGGAGAGTCAAAGTTCAAGGTTTATTGCTTATACAATGACGTCAAGGGAGACACAGATTACAACGCACAATCAAATCAACAAATGGCTACAATCTGAATCTAACTAGACATCTAGTTGATCCTAGGTTAAATACAAGAACTTCAAAGTAGTTCTAACGTCGAAAGGACAGCAGTCAAACAAAGTTGGGCGTGGATTTCTGTCTGTGTGCACGGATCTCAACTATCAATTATCTATATATCTGCATAGACCACATCCTCAACAACAAGCACAACTATTGTAGCTAATAACAATAGTAAGTAGCCTAATACTATTAAAGACAAACATGTTTGAATCCACTGCATTACTGCATTAATATACTGTATTCCTCAAAGAGCAGTGCCCCCCCTGCTGCTGATCCACGCCCCACCAATAGATGTACTCCAGCGCCGAATCTGTGTCTTGGTGTTTTCTGTTATAATTCCTAATAAAGCTGGGGATTTGCTACTTGGCGCAGGCTGATTGTTATGCCAGGGTCCAAAATTGTAAAGTAATTCTAGCATAAAAATTTGACCATATCAGATATTTGACCATATCAGACCAAAAGTTACAGTTGCAGACAAATACTTAGACACTCCTGCGTGACGTCAGAAAGTCTATATCTTGACTGCGCTTACACTTCAGGACCTCTTTGCCAAGCTCACCAGCGTTGGCGAATTGAGGCCCGAAGCATACGTTTCGGCTTCTCACGTCTCACGCTTCATACGTTAGTATCCGTAACGTTCTCTTTCTTTCGAAGCCGAAATGTACGAGTGGATCACTACACTACACTACTGAGGGGCCCGAGGTGGTAGGACCCAATGGACCACCGCAGGGCACGGAGAGCACACTCCCCGCTACGCCCGGCCTGGTGACGTCCAGTGTGTAAAAACGCGCAAAGGTATTGCCTGAGGCCCAAGAAGCGTGAACTTGAGACAATCAGGACTGACTGACAAGGCTGTCAGGTCACTAACGCGATTGATGGAGACCAGTCACCAAGCTTCTTTTCACCTTCCACTAAAATAAAACACATACAATCAATAAATCACTAGTTCATACAGGTAACTCGGGTGACGCCGTAATTGGTTCACAACGCGGACCAATAAAGTTCGTTCCCGATAAAGTCTGCACTTGTTTAAATTTACTATGGCGGCAGAGACGCTCACGCAACTCCAGTTCTGCTGATTTTACGAACCTCCACACACCTCCACAGCTCCACCTGTCTAGATCTGCTCAGGATAAGGGGGATCTGTTTATTTATTGCTTGTTTTTACTTCATCAGTCACAGTATAAAGTCGTATTTCTTTGCAGCTTTATCATACAGCTTCGCAGTTTGCAGCAGCAGCAGATCTAGGGCGCCATGACCAAGCATATCATCTTGTATCTACACTAACAAAATCTTGAATATTAATTCTGAGAGTTTTCTGTCTGAAATGTCACAAATTTACAATTTACATCTTTTACATCTTAAATGTTGCTTACTGCACATGCTATTGATTTAAAAGCAGGGTTCTCCAAGTTTTCTTACCTTGGGCATCCTGTAGATATCTCATTCTCAATCACCCACTTGTTACTTCCTTTCTCGGACATCTGAGTTTTATCTCCATTTTTTCTGCTGTCAGCTGGCATGGTAGGTAACAGAACTTCATGGAAGGCTTTGGGATATTGGCGGATCTTTTGCAAAATATCAAGCGTCTTGAGTCCTTGGAATCTGAAAAACACAAATGACCAAGTTCATACACTAAACTTGGAAACTTGATTAGGTTGTGACGTGGACCAATCATGTTTGCTCTCAAATCCCACACTTGTTTAAATTTATTGTGGCGGCAGAGAGGCTCACACAGCTCCAGTTTGTGATTTGCTCCCTCCCCAGCTCCACCTGTCTAGATCTGCTCAGGAAAAGGGGGATCTGTTCATTTATTGCTTGTTTTTGCTTGTGACATCGTTCACAGTATAAATTTGTATTTCTTTGCAGACCAAGCATATCACATATCTTTCTATCCAAAAACATTCAATCTCTCAATTTGTTTATAGCAGATAAAAAAATGATACCTCTCAAATGGTGTCCGGACTCTGTTCACCACTTGAAAACACAGGACATCATCCATCATCCTCATTTGTCTCAAGCAGCTAGCATTGGCCAAATAATCTGAAAGCTGTTCTATTGCACTGTTGAGTTCCTCGATTGTTTTGGACTCGGACACCTGAAACAATTGGTTTAACAAATTTGTGAGGCATCAGCAACATCCACCAAGACAGGACTACAACTTTCTGGACCTTTCACAATACAGTCATAGAGGGTGTTGGACGAAATTGGGTGAAGGACCACCATGAACCAGGCACACTGCAATTGCTCTTCCCGCAATAAAATATCTGTCCTCTCTAACAGCTGGGTGAACAGTATACAGTAGGAAAACAAAATAGTAGTCAGTTGAGATGTGAGGTTACACACATCAGATTGCAAATGTTATAAACCTTAAACTAATTCAAAATAATTTAGATGTATTTTATATGTGAAAAATATAATGACATTTTTACATAAGCATTACTTCTGAGTAGCTGTTCTGGCTGTAATATGTTCAAAATTGACTGTCTCTCAGAAAGCTTTCTCCAGGAACAAAAACACACTTGCCTCTGACTGACTGTGATTCTTATTAACAAAATTATCATTTGTTAACTCTGAACAAAAAAAGATAAAATTGTGTAAAAGATAAGGCAATATACCTTTTGAATCTAACGCCAATGTTACATTAACAGCTGTCCCTCAGATTCTACGAGAGCCTTCATTAACAGACGCAAGAACTTCCTTCTTGGGCCCCCTAGGTCTATAGCCTCCTCACTTATCACAGTGGCATCTGAAAATTTCACAGACATCCTGTAGTAGGGGTTGTATGTTGTGCGCGTTGTATGTTGTATGTTTTCTCGCTATCTCTGATAATATTTCCTTTATGGGAATCTCCTCAAGTGACTCCTCAGGTGGGTTGTCATTCCTAAAAGGGACATTGGAGCAAAACAAACACATATTGTAGTTATGAATTCAAATGGAAATATTCTGAATGCCGTATAGCACATCAGACTGTGTCGTATTAACAAACCACTTACGTGTAACTCTGGAGACTTGCAATTATAGCCTCATTTAGTTCCTGGTTATTGTCCCAGACACTTTTAAAAACAAACTGACTCCCTAGCGTGAGGTAGCCTACAGTGGAGTAGGTATTGTCCACATCTTAAATTTTGCAAGATTTTAATCAGTGTCAAAGTTGGATGACTTCACGTTCGTGTAGCGCTACTAAGCAACCGCGAGCAGCGCGTGAGAGAAAAATGACAGCTGTAAATGGGGATCTAAATAAGGGGGTAAAATGACTCCTCGGCAGTTCTAGGTAGAAATGGTTATATTTATGTTGAGTTTTATCACACACTCACCAAAATCCACTAGATGATTAATAAATCAATTTTAGGAAAAGTCATCAACTTCAAGATGTAGGGGGTTTATTTTAACAGAACTAAATGTATTGTAGTTATGAATTCAAATGAAAATATTCTGAATGCCGTA